>JBAIAA010000058.1:1265000-1799821 GCA_037893245.1 Crossaster papposus
GAAAGTAATAATAAACTTGCACCAATACGGTTGAACACTTATTTGTAATACAAGCAAACAAAGTTACTACGGCTTTACTTCTTAGGGAGTTTAGATTCAACTTTTGTCAATTTACAGGAACTAAATCAACAAATAAATAAATCTAGGTTTAATTTAAATAGATTTTAAAGAAATCAAATAAGTTAATATTTTAGATAATGCATCAAGGACTTTAACGCCAGTTTAATCTTAAAACGACGTGGCTGCAACTTGACGATCTCGGTGGTAATCTAGCGCATTGTGTGCACATCACACGGCGCCGGGTACCTGTGAACCTCAATCGGCCATTTTCTGTTGTGGATCGCACGGTGGTTGCGGAAAGGAGTCCAACATGGCACGGTTAATTCAGACGGGAATTGTTCTTCTTTTAGGCATAACTTCAACATTAGGCTTGTATTTTCACATTGGTGAAACAGAAAAGAAATGTTTTATTGAAGAAATTCCAGATGAAACTATGGTAATTGGTGAGTATTCGTAGTTGGTGATTCTGAATAAACGAACATATGTCGCTGCTGACGTGTAAATATATAGCAACATAGAGTTTGCCCCAGTGTCGCCTTTACCCAACCATTTCGCCCCATTTATTGACGTTTTTCCTTTCACCAATTTTAATAATCATTATGGTATTAACCATGATGTAGTTTAGGACACGTATTGGCTCTCCCACGTATTTTCAACAAGCTCTGTAAACAAAGTTACTTTTTAAGGAATTATCTGGGGGAAAAAGCAGGAAAACTTGGAAGTTTCTTTAATAAAGGGGTTGCATTGACGTCACGCGCGCTACGCGTACGCGCTAATTGCACTAGCAACCGGGCCGAGCGGCCATTTTTGAGGTCAAACAAAGTGCAGACGGTATATGCCGTGATTACGCAACTAGACCTCATTGGGGGCGCTGTCGTGAAGTGCGACGTGCGTGTGACGTCTGCATGCAACCCCTTTATTCTCGCTGTCAGCATGACGTTCATAGCTACATGTGTTAAACCTCAAATATAATGTTCTCTTTTGCGCTAAGTGCATCAAGTTGGGAAGATGAACAAGGTTCTTGGATCATGTCCGACCGCGAGAATCAGCCGATTGCATTTGCAGAAAGAGAACATTTTTTTAGGAACATTAACCCCAACTCCCTCACCATTGTTATTGAACAATACAATTCCTTCAAAATCCTCCAACTTCCTTTGTTGTGTAGGGAGTTAGGGTTAATAAATACAATCTTTTTTTAATCTCTAACTTTCCGCAGTGAAGGCGGCGCGGTATGGCCTACAGCACAGAGTTTTACTCTATTCCGGGGTCATAGACTGAGCTACCTAAATTGAAGAATATTTGTCCAAAATGGGTATTTTTCATTGTGGTTCATCCAGGGTTCGTTTTACAAAAAAAAAGTTGCATGCACTGGTGCATGTAGACCAAAAAACCTACATGCACCAGCAAAAAGTTACATGCACCATTAATTTTGCAAACTCGTACTATATGCTCCGCGGCCGCCGTTGCAAAAATCACAATTCACTGACAGCGCGTGCAACACGTGCGTGCGACAGCGAGTGTAGTCTTGGTGCAAGACGTTCTTGTTGAGTTAGTAAAACCATAAAACCATAGGGCCTATGTACTCAACACTATACGCGTCGCGACTATTCCACCGATAGAGGGCGTATTCTGGAAGCCGCGAATCTGTTCTGAGCCGATGTGTGGTGGTTATCTGGAAGTTTCCCAACAGCGCCCTCTATTGTTTGATAGTCGTTAGGCGCAGGGGCGCTAAATCGCGATAGTTGCGTGATAATGAACAACAACGTCTTGCACCAAGACTACAGCGAGTGCTGAGCAAATATTGCCTAGAGGGGTAGCCACAATTGAGTCAATTACTATAACCCCTGTATGACGTCACTCCCGTAAACAACGTGTACGTACGTACGAATATGGAGGGCTTTCCCGATTACAAAAATAGCACTAGCGCTAGAACATGACGCGACGCGACAGCGTGCGCAAGTTTACTGATTCTGAATCTGCTGCAAGGAATAAATTATGGATTTATGAAATAAATAACACGTTCGTACATTATCTGGTAAAGTATTGAACCAACTTTATTCGTATTCTCACTGGGGCTGATAAATATATGTCTGAAATGAGTACTTTGGTGGTCAAAAAGCTACATGCACGGCGTGCACGTGGGGCAGAAAAGTTACGTGCACAAAAAAAAATCTACATGCACTGGTGCATGCGTGCACCCGGGTAAATCGAACCCTGGGTTCATCTACTAAGTACTAGTTTACTGAGTACTGCTTTGGTTACTCAATATTTAATTCTCATTTACAGGTAACTACAAAACACAGCTGTACGATAAGAACACCAACGACTTCATGCCCTCCAGTCCACATATAGGTATGCATGTAGAAGTCAAGGACCCAGACAACAAAGTCATCCTATCCAAGGTGTACAGCTCAGAGGGACGATTTACGTTTACGTCTCACACACCGGGAGAACACTCCATCTGCCTCTACTCAAACTCCACTAAGTGGGCCATGTTTGGTGCCAATAACAAAATGGTAGGTTGGTCATTCCGTGTCAATTCACACATTTTCATATGTGACCTGACTCAAATTTCTCTTTTCCCGTGTTCTGGCACCCACACTTTGAGAGACTATAACAAGAAGATTGTTAGAAGTATCATGCTGAATCTTGATCTGTCTTCGTTTGATATACCAAGTGATTTTTAGAAGTTTTCCAGGCAAATCTGAGTTGGGTCATATGTGAGATAACCTGATTTTGTGTGATTTGTTACAGAACGACCCAGGTGCAAAATAGAAACTCCACCACATCACACATGGAGGAAACATGGTCTTCTATTTAAATGAAGTATGGATTTAGCCCTTGTGTTTTGTCACTTTTGCAGAGAGTTCATCTAGACATTGAAGTCGGTGAACACGCCAACGATTACAAACAGATTGCGGAGAAAGACAAACTGACAGAACTGCAGCTAAGGATCCGACAGCTCCTTGATCAAGTTGAGCAGGTGCAGAAAGAACAGAACTACCAACGGGTGAGTTACATGGACATCGCTAATTTGTCCGTACTTTGACCTATCATCAGCCATCAGAAAGTAATAACATCCTAAAAATTCAGCTCGGAAAATATTAAAGCATGCATTGAGAAAACACTTTGAATTTGTCAGACCAGTCTGATAGGGTTTGTGCCCATGGTGTCAAATGATGTCCATGTATAGAATGATTTCATTTGAGGCCCCTATTCAGTGTGTACAGTTAGTGTAACAGCCACCTGACCACCCATTCCATTTCCCTCCTCTCCCATCTAGTATCGTGAAGAGCGATTCAGGCAAACCAGTGAAAACACCAACCAACGCGTTCTGTGGTGGTCCCTTGGTCAGACTGTCATTCTCCTGCTGACTGGCTTCTGGCAAATGAGGCATCTCAAGGGTTTCTTTGAAGCCAAGAAACTGGTATAGTCCTTGGATTTTAGGGAGGTGATATACTGCGTTCCAATCACACCGTGTTTTTTTGTCGTGGTCACGAGTTCACTGGTCGTATTATAATTGATAGCGTTCTTATCGCCTGGTAACTCGTATTCACCAGTGGTGAACTGCAGACGGATTTTTCTTCTCGCATTCACGACTTGACAAATGAATGGAGTACGCACGGTTGTTCGTTCTCGTACTAGTTCGCCAGTTATTTCCTTTCATACACACAACTGTGCGCATGTGTGGTTAGAATGTAACCCACTCGTGAACAAGGAGATATTTACACTGAACATGAGAAACACGACGTGATTAGAAAGCAGCCTTAGAGAGTGACCCTATCGAAACGAAGCCAACAGAGTGGGGACTCCAAATTTGATTTTTGTCAGTGAAGGCTTCTGGGTGATTGAGCCAAGGTTTGGGAAACGTCAGGGTGATAGACTTTTAATAGACTGAAGACCTTAATGACTTCACACTTTTATAGTGCGCTTTCCTATGTGATTTTCTATGTATGTCCATACTTCGTCTGGCGTCCCGACTTCACTCCCATAGGAAAGCGCATATGTAAACAAAGCCATGACCTCATTAGGTCTCCGGTCTATTGTTAACCAGTTCGCGCCGGGATTATTTTTACATCACCGAATCGAGGGGCGGGATTATTTTTAACGAAACTCGATCCGAAGCGGGTCCAGGCCGATAGTGCCGGGAAGCACACCCACGCATTTCCGGCCTTGCTCACTGCTGACAGACATTTCCAGCCTTGCTCGTGGCGTGTTTATGCGTCAACCGTTTGGGATTTGGGGAAAACTTTGCGTTTATATACGTCATCCGGCGCGAACTGGTTAAAAAAAATTAAAAAAATTGGGGGCATTTCATATTGTATTGATCGTCAAAACCATTCTTACATTTCCAGTTGTAATATATATTTGATAAATCTGAAGGGGTTGTAGTGATTGATTAAAAGTTTAGAAATTATGCAATAATTTTTGTTGAAGTTTCACAAACTGAAAACTGTAGGTAGATATTTAAAATGTTTACGCAAGTCTAGAGTGCACACTTGATTTTGACTATTTTCTGGAATGGTGAACTGTTTACATTTGTTGGTTGTAAAACCATATTTTTCATTTGACGATGGCGTAGATTTCAGGTTTCTGTGAAAAGACACAGATATAAGTGATCTTGAGTTTTTGTGTTTCGTGGGTTTATACAAAATCATTGTTGGTGTTTTTTGCACTAAATACATGTACATGTATGCTGCTATTAAATTAGATTCATATTTTAGGGCATGCCTCATTTTCAACTACTCTTTTTTCCCTTTTTTTCTTTTTTCCTGTTTATGTAATAACACTTTATCAACTTTAGTTTTGGAGAAGCAGTGGTACATGAAGGTGATGGAAATTGCTATTCACCATAACTATGTTTGTAAATTGCATGTAGGTTGAGTGCTGTGTGCCAACGTTGAACTGTAAATACAAGTTTGGACAATAATATTGCCTTATCTTAAAATTACTAAAACTTCATTAAAGTCCAGTGAACTATTTGATTTACAACCCAAATTGGATAGTTGGCTAATGGTGTAGCATTACAACAAAAACATTATCAAGATTAATCACACTGGTTTTTTTTATAAGCTTTCTCCATCAGGTTGAGTTATTTTTTGTCCTTGCCATTTCCTACTTAATGTATTTTAAGGTAGTCTAGCAAATAGTGATGATTACTACAATTACTACAGTGCCAAGCAACTATATGTGATACGCGACTTTTAACAATATCATAATCAGGTATTTGTTTAGTATTAATAAGGTTGGTTTTGGGGTGTTTTTTATCAAAATTCTACAAAATTCTACAAGTTATTTTCATACTTGGAAGAATTTTAATTGTATTGATTTTTCGGTCATAACACGTGGTAAAATAAAATCAAAATCAATTGAAAATTCATATTTTCCACAAACTACTGTTCTTGTCACTTTAGGAATGTTTTGTTTTTGTTTTTTTGCTTGTAAATGTACTTTATCGCAGTGGAAAGGAATGGAACTAACCAATTTTGTTTGTATGTGCATGTTAATGAAGACTTTCTTTTATTTCTCAAAATGTCTTGATTTCTCTTAAAAATGCAGTCATGTGCACTGTGTTGGGAGTATTAATTTAACGTTTTTAAAATTATTCACAAGACGATCTTTTGTTCTTTGGTTGCACAGTGTTATTTTAATGGTAATGTGTTACATTTAAATGCGTTAGGTCAGCTAATTTTTTGATTTCCAATAAAGTTGGTTAAATATCTCGATGTTTGTGTTGTAGCGTTGTTATTAACATTGGGCGAAATGGGAGTTTTGGGAATAATTAAAAATTGTAAGGGGTAAGCCTTGCATTTTTATCACAATTGGGCAAAATATGATAATTATGCAAAAAAAATATTTGTCCAAAAATGTCTCAAATGCCCCTAAAATTCATTGATAAGGGTTTAGCCTTGCATTTGTATGCAAATTAGATCCAAATATAATAATTTTTAAAACAATATTTAATAACATTTTTTGACAAATCTTATTCTTTGCATAATTATCATATTTTGACCTAATTTGCATGCAAATGCAAGGCTAAACCCTTATCAATGATTTTTGGGAATATTTACAAATATTATTATATTTTGACCTAATTTGCATATAAATGCAATGCTAAACCCTTACCAATACATTTGAGACATTTTCTGCAAAATCTTTATCATAATTATCATATTTTGACCTAATTTGCATACAAATGCAAGGCTAACCCCTTACCAATAAATTTTAGGGACATTTTAAACAATTTTGAATAAAATCATATTTTTTGCATAATTATCATATTTTGACCTAATTTGCATACAAATGCAAGGCTAAACCCTTATCAATGAATTTTTGGGAGATTTGTGACATTATTGAATAAAATCATATTTTGCATAATTATCATATTTTGACCTAATTTGCATACAAATGCAAGGCTAAACCCTTATCAATAAAATTTGGGGAGATTTGTGACATTATTGAATAAAATCGTATTTTGCATAATTATCATATTTTAACCTAATTTGCATACAAATGCAAGGCTAAACCCTTATCAATTAATTTTGGGAATATTTGAGACATTTTTAAATAAAATCATATTTTGCATAATTATTATATTTTGACCTAATTTGCATACAAATGCAAGGCTAACCCCTTATCAATAAGGGTTTAGCCTTGCATTTTTATCACAATTGGGCAAAATATGATAATTATGCAAAAAAAATATTTGTCCAAAAATGTCTCAAATGCCCCTAAAATTCATTGATAAGGGTTTAGCCTTGCATTTGTATGCAAATTAGATCCAAATATAATAATTTTTAAAACAATATTTAATAACATTTTTTGACAAATCTTATTCTTTGCATAATTATCATATTTTGACCTAATTTGCATGCAAATGCAAGGCTAAACCCTTATCAATGATTTTTGGGAATATTTACAAATATTATTATATTTTGACCTAATTTGCATATAAATGCAATGCTAAACCCTTACCAATACATTTGAGACATTTTCTGCAAAATCTTTATCATAATTATCATATTTTGACCTAATTTGCATACAAATGCAAGGCTAACCCCTTACCAATAAATTTTAGGGACATTTTAAACATTTTTGAATAAAATCATATTTTTTGCATAATTATCATATTTTGACCTAATTTGCATACAAATGCAAGGCTAAACCCTTATCAATGAATTTTTGGGAGATTTGTGACATTATTGAATAAAATCATATTTTGCATAATTATCATATTTTGACCTAATTTGCATACAAATGCAAGGCTAAACCCTTATCAATAAAATTTGGGGAGATTTGTGACATTATTGAATAAAATCGTATTTTGCATAATTATCATATTTTAACCTAATTTGCATACAAATGCAAGGCTAAACCCTTATCAATTAATTTTGGGAATATTTGAGACATTTTTAAATAAAATCATATTTTGCATAATTATTATATTTTGACCTAATTTGCATACAAATGCAAGGCTAACCCCTTATCAATAAGGGTTTAGCCTTGCATTTTTATCACAATTGGGCAAAATATGATAATTATGCAAAAAAAATATTTGTCCAAAAATGTCTCAAATGCCCCTAAAATTCATTGATAAGGGTTTAGCCTTGCATTTGTATGCAAATTAGATCCAAATATAATAATTTTTAAAACAATATTTAATAACATTTTTTGACAAATCTTATTCTTTGCATAATTATCATATTTTGACCTAATTTGCATGCAAATGCAAGGCTAAACCCTTATCAATGATTTTTGGGAATATTTACAAATATTATTATATTTTGACCTAATTTGCATATAAATGCAATGCTAAACCCTTACCAATACATTTGAGACATTTTCTGCAAAATCTTTATCATAATTATCATATTTTGACCTAATTTGCATACAAATGCAAGGCTAACCCCTTACCAATAAATTTTAGGGACATTTTAAACATTTTTGAATAAAATCATATTTTGCATAATTATTATATTTTGACCTAATTTGCATACAAATGCAAGCTAAACCCTTATCAATGAATTTTTGGGAGATTTGTGACATTATTGAATAAAATCGTATTTTGCAAAATTATCATATTTTAACCTAATTTGCATACAAATGCAAGGCTAAACCCTTACCAATACATTTTAGGGACATTTGAGACATTTTGGGACAAATCTTATTTTTTTGCATAATTATCATATATTAACCTAATTTGCATACAAATGCAAGGCTAAACCCTTATCAATAAAATTTGGGGAGATTTGTGACCCCTTACCAATATATTTTAGGGACATTTGAGACATTTTGGGACAAATCTTATTTTTTTGCATAATTATCATATATTGACCTAATTTGCATACAAATGCAAGGCTAAACCCTTCCCTTGCATAATTATCATATTTTAACCTAATTTGCATACAAATGCAAGGCTAAACCCTTATCAATGAATTTTGGGAATATTTGAGACATTTTTAAATAAAATCATATTTTGCATAATTATTATATTTTGACCTAATTTGCATACAAATGCAAGGCTAAACCCTTATCAATAAAATTTGGGAGATTTGTGACATTATTGAATAAAATCGTATTTTGCATAATTATCATATTTTAACCTAATTTGCATACAAATGCAAGGCTAAACCCTTATCAATAAAATTTGGGGAGATTTGTGACATTATTGAATAAAATCGTATTTTGCATAATTATCATATTTCAACCTAATTTGCATACAAATGCAAGGCTAAACCCCTATCAATGAATTTTGGGAATATTTGAGACATTTTTAAATAAAATCATATTTTGCATAATTATTATATTTTGACCTAATTTGCATACAAATGCAAGGCTAAACCCTTATCAATAAAATTTGGGAGATTTGTGACATTATTGAATAAGATCGTATTTTGCATAATTATCATATTTTAACCTAATTTGCATACAAATGCAAGGCTAAACCCTTATCAATAAAATTTGGGGAGATTTGTGACATTATTGAATAAAATCGTATTTTGCATAATTATCATATTTTAACCTAATTTGCATACAAATGCAAGGCTAACCCCTTACCAATACATTTTAGGGACATTTGAGACATTTTGGGACAAATCTAATTTGTTGGCATAATTATCATATTTTGACCTAATTTGCATACAAATGCAAGGCTAAACCCTTATCAATGAATTTTGGGAATATTTGAGACATTTTTGAATAAAATCATATTTTGCATAATTATCATATTTTGACCTAATTTGCATACAAATGCAAGGCTAACCCCTTATCAATGAATTTTTGGGAGATTTGAGACATTTTGGGACAAATCTTATTTTTTTGCATAATTATCATATTTTGACCTAATTTGCATACAAATGCAAGGCTAAACCCTCATCAATGAATTTTGGGAATATTTGAGACATTTTTGAATAAAATCATATTTTGCATAATTATTATATTTTGACCTAATTTGCATACAAATGCAAGGCTAACCCCTTACCAATACATTTTAACCAGTTCGCGCCGGATGACGTATATAAACGCAAAAATTTCCCCAAATTCAAAACGGATGACGCATAAACACGCCAAGTTCAAGTTCGGAAATGTATGTCAGCAGCGCGCAAGGCCGGAAATGCGTGGGTGTGCTACCCAGCACTATCGGCCTGAACACGCTTCAGATCGAGTTTCGTTAAAAATAATCCCGCCCGTCGGCTCGGCGATGTTAAAATAATCCCGGCGCGAACTGGTTAAGGACATTTGAGACATTTTGGGACAAATATTATTTTGTTTGCATAATTATCATATTTTGACCTAATTTGCATACAAATGCAAGGCTAAACCCTTATCAATTAATTTTGGAAATGTTTGAGACATTTTTGAATAAAATAATATTTTGCATAATTATTATATTTTGACCTAATTTGCATACAAATGCAAGGCTAAACCCTTATTAATGAATTTTAGGGACATATGGACAAATGTTATTATGTTAATTATTATATTTTGATCAAATTAACAATTGTAAGGGGTTAGCCTTGCAAAATTGGGCAAAATGAGAGTTTTTGGAATTTTGGAATAGCCTTGAATTTTTATCAAAATTAGACAAAATTTGATATTAAAATTTGATATTTTGGAATATTTAAAATTGCAAGGGGTTAGCCTTGCATTGTTATACAAATTGGGAGTTTTGGGAATAATTAAAAATTGTAAGGGTTAGCCAGCCTTGCATTTTTATATTTAAATTTGGAAAAAAAATTGGCTATTTGGAAACAAAATTATTTGTAAGGGGTTAGCCTTGCATTTGTTTACAAAATTAGCGACTTTCTAGACTTTGGGACTTTCTAGAAACATTTAAAATTGACAAAAGCATTTACATTTTCAACATTAAACAAAATATATATAGAGAAATTACACATAATGTAGGTCTTGCACAAACATCACTTTGGTAATTAACAACAGAGAAATTCTGACAGTATTAAAATAAATTCCCTAGCATTAGAATATTACACTTATTAATTACACTAATTATTACGTTACAATATTACATTGAATTATTATATCACACAAATTGATGCGCTGAATAACTTTGCTAATTAAAACATGATTATGTTATACTTTACCATTGACTTTAAAGCAATGCTCAAAAAACAGTTGAGTTGCTAATATATACAAATATTTATAATCCTAAATGTTAATCAACTAAGATACTCTATACATTTCGAAAATTAACCCATACGAAAAATGATTGCTTTGAATTTTATTGCCAACATATGCAAATTTGATAGTTTAAAAAAAAATGTTTTTGTAAGGGCACTTCAGAGTCCGTATACACAATTTAAAATGACAACAATTTTTGTTCATAAAAAAAGTTTGAGACGCATTCAAACTTATGAAAGACATAATTGAAAAAATATTAGGTTATTGTGCTATAGAAAACTTATAAAACATGTTGAGTAAAAAAACAATACCAGTTTTGGTTATTACCTGAAACAATAATGCATTATGGAATGTACACGAGAGTAGAAATAACATTCATAATATGTCAACAATACATTAGCCAAAATTGAAAGCCTCTAAACAGTGATAAACCAAAGGCACGTACTGGTGCAAGTGTGTACTAATGCTGAGGAGTGTTCAAGGCACCTGTGACAATCAAATAAATAAACAGTTTAACAATAAGTATTCAAATATGTACAAAAGAAGGGACTGCATTGGATATTAACCCTTGAACTCCAATATATATATTCATTTTGTCAAACTCGCCGCCTTTTCTCCTCGGGATCTTCGTCATGTTTAATATTTAACCCCTGACCCCTTCTAATATGAATATTCAATTTTGCTAAAATTCCCGCCCCCTTTTTTCTTCAAGGGCCGCCTCTCTTCTTCCTCTGAGTCTGTATCCATCTGTGTCCTTCTATCGATGAACTCATCGTCACTGGGCGTGGCTGTCCGTCCCAATGGTTCCGGGCGGGGCATTTGAATCTGGGGCAGGGCGTTGCCTTGAAATGATGGCCTGTACTGTGGGCGGTCATCGGTGTCTTCAAGTTTGTGGGAACCGGCGGTGATGGGCGCCAGTTTCTTGTTCTGATTTTTCTTCTTGAGTTTGCTGAGGAGTTTGTTGGGTTTTCTGTTTCAAAGAGAGAGATTTGTTGAATTGATTATATGATCATGAATTACTATTCAATAAGAGTCCTGATACATGATTGGTGGATCATTGGTCACGTGACTTACCTCCTTTCTTTGTTTGGTGTAGACACAGCCGAGCTGGCAGCATCTCCCAGAATGCTCAGCCTCATTTTGTCTTCCAGACTCCGGCCAGACTTCCCAGTCTTGCCTTTCTTGTCAAATGACCTGAAATGGTAAGTGGTACTCCAATCAATGCCGATTAATTCAAACTGGATTAAAAAAACATGAAAAACATGAAGAAAAAAAAAAGAACGAAGCCTTCCAGCTGTTGATCCTTACCCTCTGAGGTTGCCATTAGCAACACTGTCTCCCTCGTCCTCATTCTCCCTAAGCTCCTCCCCATCTTCCTTGTTGTACATCTTCCTGAGTAGTGGCTCGAGTTCTTTTTCTGTCTTGGCCGGAAACAAGAGATAGAGAACGTTGCGAAGCTCGGCAGGGGGAAACTTGCCATGCTTGACAAGACCAGAGATGAACTGTAGTTCCTGCAAATAAAAAGAGACAAATTATTAGTCAATAAAATGATAGAATAATTATTTCCCATAATTGTCTTCCAGCGCTGCATATTTATTCCCCGGTATTCATCAGGACATGGGATCACTTTTCTGCAATGAAGATCAGCGCAATTTGGTCTCTACCTAAAGGTGCCTATTATTTATTTCTGGGTGGAAAGAGGCAAATATAACAAAGTGTCTTGACCAAGAACACAAGCAACATGGTTCCTGTCAGTGTTTGAACACCTTACTCGACTATGCCATAGCTCATGTCAATTTACTAGACCATGAGAATTTTTTATTTTTAATTAAGAAGGAAAATTCCACCTGTTCTTGCAGCTGATTAAGTCTCTCTATTTCAAACTTTCTGCGGAGATCTTCCAGGGTTTGGTTGACTTCAATCTCAAGATTCCGTCTAAAAAACAAAAACACTGGTTGAAATAAAAACCCAAAGCAGTAAGACCATGCGTGTTGGAGAATTGTTGTGAAAGTTATGAATTGTTTTTTTAATTGTTTTTAATTTATCCATCTATACAAATTTTCTCCTGACCTGAATTCCTCTATTTCCATGAGATGTTTGTGCTTTAGAGCGACTCGCTTCAGTCTCGCCGAGGTTTTGTTCTTTTCGTTCTCCGCCAGCCGTTGAATTTCCTCCTCTTGCCTGCTGACAAAAAGTTGCTCTCGGTCGGCGAGTCGATCTCGTAGGCGACGCCTGAAGTCTTTCTCTTGTTTTTCCCGTTGCGTCTTCATTTTGTTCTCTAGATTTTTGGCCTCCTGTAAGATTATAGTTCAAATCAGAGTTGTTAAAACTGAATAATTGATTTTTTTTTAATTTTGACTTTCCATTTGATGGAATATTTGAATATTAATCGGTTATTTATGCCGTCATAAGGGATTCTTCATTTTTTTTTTTTTTACTGTCTGCATTGTTATACATATTTAAATGTTTTTGCTATAAAGCATCTTAGTTATAAACTTACGTAATTGAAAATCAGAAGTGGAAGTAACTTTTCAAAACAAATTAGGCTCATTTGGATGCTTCCAAAAATCACTATTCAGATAACAATATTGTAAGTTTCTATATGTTTAACTGTTTTATCGTAACCATAGCCTACATACTTTCTGGTGATTCTCAATAACTTTCTTGCAGTCAGTATTACGGATGATTCCTGCTTCAGTCATGTCATCCAACATGTTCATTTTCAGCTGCCAAAGTGCCTTCTGTTGTTCTTCAATCGTTGTGATCTGATTGGACAATGAGAAACAATAACCTGTCACATGACTAAGATTAACCTTGGTAAGGTCGTATCTAGTTTCAGTTTATTTAAAGCTGGAAGACTTGTGATTGATGCTTCAAACATATAATGCATATTCATAACGTTGACTGATCTGACCTCTCGAGACCTCTCCAATTGTAGCTTAGCAACCAAAGCACCCAGTTGTTCCTCCTGGTCTTTCAGCGCTCCGACTTTTGCTTGCATCATTTCAACTCTCACCTTTTGTGAAAAGAAAAAAAATCTAACAGTTATGAAATATTGATAACAATCATATCTCCAAATGAAAATGGCAAAATTTGAAATTCCATGGATCTAAGGATGAATATTAATTACTAAGCACAGAAATCATTTGCTGCCATCTAACTGCCATGCAATGTATATTGCCTGCGGCTGATTTTCATTAGATTCATGCTTAGAAAAAAAAAATTGGCTAAGCTATATTATATTTCTGCTTGATATGAAATTGGTCACTAATTCATGAAATTGGTTGCAGAAATGTTAACGCAGAATAGATATGATATACTGACCGCTTCGAGTTCGTCTTCGATATCCTCATTGGTGTCTCCAGTCAAGATAGCAATTTTCTCCTCTGCGTGTTTCTTCATCAGTTCTTGCTGCGTTTCCTCGTCACTGCCTTCGTCACTCTCAGCGAGTTGTCGCTTACGAGCCTGACGCTGAAGAAATAAATAATTATATACATAAATTATTGGATTTATTGATTTATTGGATTTAAATGACATTGCAGTGCCCTCAGTATCCAGATAAGTATGAACATTGCTTAAAACATTTAGCAAAAAGGATGTCAAAAAGTCTTCATATATTAAAGAGGAGCAAAAGTTGCACTAAATGTGTTTCTGAGAAATACTTATCCTATGGACACTTTATACAATCGTCCAACCCATTTGATGTGTTCATGCATGCATCAAGTCAAATACCTGCGTTTCTTGGCTTTGTTTCTTCTGTAGTTTCACCATCTGCCTCGCTCGTCTCTTAGAAACCCTCTCCTCGAGCAACCGTCGCTGCTTGAGCTTCTGCAAGGCAAGACTGCTGTCCAGGGCAACTTGCTGCTTCTCATGCTCATCTAAGATGCGCTGGCGGTCCTCCTCTGAGATCGCTAGCTGGGAGGCAAGGATGCGACTACACCAAGAAGAGATTTAATCCGGGAAGGTTGACATTTATTTGTGGTTTGGGTTGTGAGGTTTGAGGTCAGAATCCAGTTTTGGCAACATGTTACGGAATTCCACAAAATAAGTATGAGATACGTTTTGTTTTTGGGTGCGTTTGTTTAGCTCATGCGAGTTGACACAGGTTACCCCAAGGTTGTTCGTTTAGCTCAAGGTCATACTCTGGGCTCACCAAGGTTAGCCCCCACAGACCCTGCTTATGAAGCAGAGTCACTGGTAGAATACATTATGCGCTTGCGTTGTTCATTCTAGGCAATGAACACATATGGCGGCCGGGCAGTGGATATATATACTGTAAGTGGACCTTAAAATAATAACTCCGAAAGTCTATATAAAACTATTTATTAAGCTAATTGCATTATTCCAACCCAGCGACGATCACTTTTTGCGATTGACAGAAAAGCAGTCAATCTGAAAATTGAATCTTCATAAAATTCAACCTTTTCTTCTCACCAAACCACTTTCTCTTCATGCTCTCGTATCATCTCTTGTTCTCGTTTCTCTTCCTGTTTTCTCTTGATCCATTCTTGCCGATGCTTGGCTAGACGTTTCTGCCGTGTAATAAAAATACCTCCAATCAATTTACCCAAGATAACAAAAACTATTGACTGGAACAGGAATCGAACCTGTGATGTCAAAAAATACTGTACGGGGGCTCAACAAATTGTCAATGCTTCAGGACATATATTCTGAGAGACTTCATATTACCTTTAGAAGTTTTTCTTGTTTCAATCTCCGTTCTTCGTGCTCTTCCGTCAAACTCTCCATGTCACGTTGGTGTTGCTCTAATATCTCATTCTTCATACGTTCCGTCATTCCTACAGTAACAAAAACAGGCACTAAACAGTAAGTCGTGATTGAAATATGCCCCATGACGCTATGGCCAAAGAATCATCAGTGCTTGGCAAATATATGTGCTTAGCGGGTCTGCAAAACTTGGCCAGTGTTTATCAAAGCCCAAGTTCATAATACTGCTAAATGGAAAATACTGCTTAGCAATATTACTGTCTCAAGCAAGACATTTCATATTGTTGGGGCTGGTAACCTAGAACGTACTGCTAAGCAAATATATTTTGTGCCTAGCAATTTTCTTGGGCATCGGCCATTGATTCCTCTTAGTTCTTAGCAGAATCTCCGATTAGCACTTCATGATATCGTTTTCAGGAGCATTGTCCAACTCACCATGGCTCATTAAATCCTTGTAGAACCCCTCTTTGCTCTTCGTCAGTTTCCCCTTGGTTTCCTCGGCTATTTTATTGTGGAGTTCCTCTAACTCTTTGCCTGCATCATCGTCTAGAGATAACTCCAGATCGTGCATCTCAGTGCGCTGAGAGGCAAGGAGGTTCATCTTGGCTTCCGAGTACTGAGAGGGGTCTGGGATGAGAAAAAGGCAAAAGTTGCAATCAAGTCCTAAAAAAGAATCAAAAGTCCTGAGAAGTCTACCACAAGTCATAACAAGTCAATCACTATAAATCACAAGAAATCACAAGAAATCACAAGTAACCACAACTAAATCTTAAGTAATCAAGAAATCACAAGTCCATCACAAGCTGATCACAAGTCATTTAGTCTGAAGTCAGGTACGCAAGCTATATTATTCATTCCATTACCCTACAACCGTATATTTGATACTTGTTCCAGATCCGTGACATCTTGATACTCACCAAGATTGTTATTCTCAAGTTTTGCGCGTTGCTCCTTTTCAAACTGATCCAATTGTTGCTTATGCTCCCTAGCCTAGTGGAAAAAAGAATACATATTGTGATATATTTCTGTTCATTGTGTCTTTCTTGACGTACTGAATCACAGATATTTATTTCAACTTAATAAACAGGTTTTTCACAGAGCAATGTTGGCACGCTTCTAAAGCAGCCAAACATTTGCTGAGTCACTATAATTTGCATTTGTACTGTGCAACAAGGCATGGTAATTGTCGTTATTTTAACCCAAACTACCTAGAAAACCTTGCAATTGAACAAGGTGTGATTTACGAAACATTTAATGCCAAATCCTTTTAATTTCAACCATAATTAAGATGCAATAGTTGATTCCATTGTCTCACCCTCTCTTCTAGTTTTCTTTTCTTAAGCTCACTCAACCTCTTGTGTAGTCCTTCTTCCTGTTTGGTCTTCTCCTTATCATACCCAGCCTTAGCAGCTAGGAATTCCTGCCTGAGTCTATCGGTGTAACGCTCAACTTCTTGCTCTGTTAGCTTGTCATCTTTCTCTAACTCATCGATGGCACTCAGGGTCTGCGTTGCCATGGTATTCAGCATCTGCTTATGGTGGTCGCCTAGCGACTCCTGCATTAGTGAAAAGCAACGAGTTATGGTAAGAGGGTAACAAACCCTTTGTTTGATGCCGTTTGTCCCTCATACCCATACAATATCTAAGGAAAATTGTTTCTAATATGCCTTCTGTTTGCATACTTTTCACAAGTACATATTTATAGACATCAAAAACAATATATCATATACTTTTATGCTGTCACATTCATTCTTAGAAATAGAAATTTGAAATTCAAAATAATGGAAAAAGTAATAAAAGCAGTTGCACTTTACGTTGGACTGAGCCAGGGCCCGTCGTTTAGCTAGCTTCTCTTCAAGCAGCATCCGTTGCCGTGACAACTCGTCATCCATGGCAGTTTCTAGGTTCTGCTGGTTGCCACGGTGTTCTCTAAGCAGTTTCATAGCCGTGTCTTCATCCAGCTTGGATTGTAGGATGATGTCATTCAAGTGCTCCTGTTGTAGAGACTTGATAGCCAGACGCTTACGGATAGCTATTTCCTGGAGTAGAATAATAATTAGCTTTCTCTATAAAACACAGCCCTTTGCTTTTCTTTAGGATATTTTAAAGATTTCTTCAACATCTTTTGTTGTTCATTTCCTCTTCTGATTACCTTTCTTGCCTTCTCCTGTCTCTCGTCTTGGTGCATCTTTAGTAACTGCATCACATCGTTCTTCTCTGCATCATGCTGTTGCTGTAGCAACAGAAGAATCTCTTTTCTCTCCTACACAAGGAAAAAAGGACATTATCTCATAGCAACAAACTGTATGGTTTTGAAGATATAAACATCTTAGACATAATTGACAAAACTCACAACTCTCCAATTAAAAATACCCTCACAGGTACCCATTTGTACTCAAGGGTGGAGACAGGCAATTGCAGTAAAGTGTCTTGCCCAAGAACACAAGTACCATATGTTCTCTGTAACAGATTGAACCCACAAACATAAATCTCTACATTTAGGTGTCATTTCATTTGCTTTTGTCAATAACCCGTTTGTACCTCTTCAGTCATTCTCTTTGTCTGAGTCAAGGTTTTGTTGTATTCCACTTTTTGCTTTCTTTGAAGCTCGGCTAGTTTCAGCTATAAACAAGAAAATGAAAAACAAACGAAATCATTGAACAATTCTTCAAATAACCAGTCATAAGTTAAGGTTGAGTCAGCAATCTTCCATTTGATGTTCAACATAATTTAAATGACTGCACTAGTACTACGAGTGTTAATTCCTTTTAAAAGAAATGTTTCCACTTTTTTTTGGCATTTTGCAACAAACCTCTAAACCCTCCCCTCTGTTTTTGTTTTTTGTCTTTTGTGTGGGGGGTGTTTTACCAAAAGTACCCTAAAAACAAGGTTTTTGTACTGCTATGCCCCTCATTATTTCAGACAGAAGAATGATCAAACCTCACTTTGTTCTGAGTAATCAGTTCCTTCATCAACTCTCGACATTCCTTCTTATATTCGTCGTCAAGCGTCTTGTTTAAGTCCTTCACTTTACGCTGGAACTTCTTGTTGGATTTATCACAGATTCTCCGAGGTACGGTGCCCTCTGTTGTCCACTTGTTGACCAGGTTGACGTTGGAATCCACCATGGCATCTAGACGTTGCTGTTCTAATTGGATATCGATGGTGATAGTCCACCAAATATCCAAACTTGATTGGACAATGTCAAAACAAATGAAAGCCACTATCAGTGTGATTCAGGAAAGATTATTATTATGTTCTTCTATTGTATGGACTTCTTTTCCAGAGAGACATTTTATCACGACAGAAAACAAAAAGAAATGGATTTCTTAACTTACTTGTCAAATTCTAGCAGCTTTCTTGTCTTGTCTCTGAGAGCCAGAACCATGACAATGCTGTCATCTAGTGCAACTAAGCTGGAAAAACAAACAATGATGAGTGATTAGTCAAGGGAACTATTTATTGAACATTTGTATTTGAACAGTGACAAGATATTTCCCGGGGACTAACAGGCAGAATGGTAAAGGGCGGCGACTGAATAGTTGAGTTCTGAAAGTTAAACGATTCTAAAATAAGTTGTTTCCACATGATGGTACCACAAACTAGTTTTTATTGCCTTTTTTACCTTGCAAACCTTTTTGCAAATGTTATCGTAAATGGTTCCAATAGTTTGATGCAGACTAGACAGAAAGAACCATAATTGCAGACAGAATGAGTTAATCAATCAACTCACCAGAACTCCTTCAAGTTGCTCAGGCCAGACCGTGCCTCACCCCTCACATTCATAACCAACCCCTGTCCTTTAGAGCCTCCACCATATTTACCGACCGGTTGGACGGTAGCGTAAGGACCCTTCTTACTGATCTTGATGAAGATGAGGCAGATGAGAGCTACAATGATACAGCCGATGAGAAGAGCCACAAAGAACATGATGGCTGCTAGGCCGTGGTCGTAGATGAGACTCTGCTTATGGGTTTCAATGGGAGTAACGCAGGTCTCAGGCTGAATCACAGGGCTGTAAGACCGACCAAGATACTGCACAAAGACAAAGTGAGAGAGTTTGATATAACTACTGAAAGAGAAGAGCCACAAAGAACATGATGGCGGCTAGGCCGTGGTCGTAGATAAGACTCTGCTTATGGGTTTCAATGGGAGTGACGCAGGTCTCAGGCTGAATCACAGGGCTGTAAGCCCGACCAAGATACTGCACAACGACAAAGTGAGAGAGTTTGATATGACTACTGAAAGAGACATTCAAATGCAATTCCGACCTCTCCTAACGTTCACATGAAGATGCTAATATAAACATTAAGAATTGTGCTTGCTTCACACCATACATGCACGAACCAGTACGCATATTTTGTCTTTACACCACAGCGAAGGGTTTCCTTTAATAAAAATTGTCCCAAAGATGAATTTGACTTAGAACAATGGGTATTGGTGGATTTGAACCAGGGACCTTTTATTATCTATAGCTCATCCCACTATCCATTAGACTATCATGAAAGGTCGATGGCAACCGATCTATTAATGCTTTTATGTAAACTAGCTGACGGAAGAATAAGAATGCTGTGATATAATTTGTTTCACGTAAGCTATTTATAGAGCACATCGTGCCTTGTTTTCCTTCACTGCGTTGTTAGAAGAAAATACGCAACCAGTATGCGCACAAAGCGTGTCCCAGTCTTCAAACTAATTCTAAAATCAGATCAATCAATGGCAACTAAGGAGAGATTCTGATGTCATCGTGACAAGATAATTTCCTACCTTAGGAGTTATTTCTTGCGTCGGCATGGACTGCCAGGTAGCCATAGCAACATGCATCAATGACGTATCAATCTTATTGGTCACCGTATCATCGCTAAAATAGGCTTTGTATGAGATGTTGAGTGTGTCGCCCACTAAAAAAAGGGAAAAAATCAAGACAAACAATTACACGTAACTCGTTCATGTTACTCACTTCAGGTAGAACTGTCTAAATTACAAGCATCATAAACTCACGCATCAACTCAGTCACTTGATACACCAGGTCCTGTGACGTCACACCAAAACCAGCAGTTCCATAAGCTGGCACCAGACCATTGAAGTATTCTAAGATCAATCCTTGAACTTGATCCCTGAGAACAACTCTGTAAGCCGGGGCACCAGACTGAGGTGAGTGGAACAGGATGGTGGTGAAGTGGAGGTAGCTCAATGAGTAGTCTAAATCCTCATCAACTAGCTCGTTAAGCTGTGAGTGTGAGAGAGTGCACGAGAAACTTGACTCATTAGAACAAGACCCAAATTCGATTTGAAAAATGTATTTATATTTTATTTATTATTATTTAACATTTAAATATTAGAATAAACATCGTTTGTCTTGCCTTCTAAGGCTTTTGATCTTTGTTCAGCTTACCAAAGTCACTGTCTTGTCTAATATCAGATCTGGCTCGGAGACGACCAGAACATCGTTATCTAGAGGAATGTTCTCCTGGTTCAAGTTCATCGTGAAGGAATATATCACGCTGACACCGTTGATCATCTCTGTTGATTGTCCAATTACACAACGCACCTGCACAAACAAAAAATATATTAAATGTTTATTGTGAATGACATTTAATTTTTAGGGGAAAATAACAATAGATAGAGCAAACAATTGGAAAAAATGATGGGTGAATGGTCACGATAGATTAACCCGTTGCAAATTTATATTTTTGTTGATTCAAGTATTTGGTTATTTGGAGGGCAGTTATCGCTAGCTTGCGTAAACTGCCTTGGCATAGACTATAGTATATATGAACCAGTTCTTAATAATTACTTATTTTTTTTACTAACTTACAGTTAAATTCACCGTCTCCACACTGTCACCAATATTTGCGATGTCAAAAAGATTCCACAGTAGGCTAGCACTGGCCTGGTTCCCTGCAGTAACACTACGTTTCCGCCTAGCATTCCCGTGGTTACCGGTGGCATTCTGGATTGTAACGATGGCTATCGGTGACGAGGCGTTGGTGAAAGTGGTGACGTTTTGACTGGATGGGTTGGAGAAAGTGATGTTGGGGCTGTCTGAGGCAGCCAGGCAGGACAAGACATCCAGATTGATGATAGAAACATCATCCGATAAAAAGGCTGAAAATTTAAATGGGAATTAGAAATTGGTGTACAAATGGTGATCTACCTCAAAAAGTTTTCTAAAATGCAAGAGAAATCCATTGCAATTGTACATGTTCAACATTCCCAAAATGTCCCTCCCCCCTCCCAAAACATTAATCATTTAGTAAAAGTAAAAGTAAAACAAAAAAGACAAGAGCATTTGGAACCAACTTAAGATGACTTGTGACTCCGACATATTCCACAAGCCTGAAGGAATTCTAATGGCGGCAGACACTTGCATCTCACGATCAAAGATGAAAGGTTGTCCATCGGAATTTTTCAAGCTTTCAATATCAACCTCTGGACCAGAGTAACTCAAAATTCTTGAGGCAGTAAATGAGTCTTCGTAATTCAGGCCATAGTCCACAATTAGCGTCACATTAAACAGATCGCCAAAGTTCTTGAAATCTTGAACGTAAAGCACGTAGTGCAAGTCAATGACGTTTTCGAGACTATTGTTTCCCAGTGTTGCGTTAATCACTTTGACCTCCCCAAAAGAAACATTGAGATATGTTCTAGATATTTGCACAGTTTCTTGGGCATCTTGTAGATTGCTACCATATGAAATGGTGAGATTGTCAGAAGTGACTTGAGAAAACTCCTTGGGGATTTCGAGCGAGAGCTTTGCCTTTGCTTGCTCCTCGGAGCTGCCAAATTGGAGTCCAACATTGATTGCAAAACGGTCACTCAGGTATAATGATGGAAAACCTCCGATCGTTGGGTTGGAGGTCGGAGAATCAACTTGAAGAGTGACGTCCACAAGTTGGGCATGGTAACCATGGAGACAGGCCAAGCAGCTAATGATGAAGATGAGTGGACGATCTTGAAGTGCCATCTTCATTGACACGAGTAAAGGAAATCAACCTAGGAAATTGTTCATCTTGCTTGTCCTGCCAACAAAACACATTATTATTATCATTCCAGGCTAATTGGTTTATTATGTACAGTTATCATTTTAAAATATGCAGACAACAAAAAGATAGGCCTACATTAAACTTCCATTTTTATATTTTTACAATTTAATTTACAAAACTAAATGCAACAAAATGTAGGCCGAAAAACAAATATTTTTACAGATGGAAACAAAAATTAAAAATATTACAATATTGGATTTTACTAAAATTTTAGGATAAAGCTATTAATTTTAAATAAGAATTGGCAACTCCGCGTCCAAAGCACAACAAAAATCGCCTTTTTGTTTATTTTTTTAACAACAGAGTTCTCAATCTCATTCTCACACTCACATTCACAAAGGAAAGTCAACTGAACTGATCTATGACTGAAGAAATGCAATGAAAAACATAGATAACTAAACATGTTGCAAACTTGTCACATTATGCTCTAGCCTGAAGGATTTATATGAACACATTCTTATTCCTCCATGGTTCTAGTATAAAAACCATATCAAATTACCTCTTCTGCTTGGGCAAAACAGATTCCTATCATCAATCACATCTTGCTACACAATTACTCGCATTGACTGTTATTTTGTTTACACGTACAGTGTAGTATGTAGTTTGGTATCTCTCGAGTAATTCGTTTCCGTTACCGATGAAGTATTCCGGGGCCAGACGACATGTGCGAGCGTTTCTAGGTGACAGGTGTAAACATTAAGCGTTTCTGTTCCCCACACACACAAATATTTGTTTAAAGTCAAAATAAGCTAAAACATAACTATTTAGATTTCAAACTTACTATAAAGTTTCTTTAAAAAAGCAAATTTTAAGTCAAAATGTTTTTTTATATTGGAAAACTCCGGAAAATACGCTCTTTATTATCACATTTTGGGGAGAGAAACCGTGTGAGAAATAATTGATAAGTGACGTCATACTGTGGTTGCTAAGATATTGTACACATTCTCCAGCGGAAGAGGCCCCGCTTTAGGCCCCGCTTTCGGGGCAATTTGTGAGTTTTTAATGTTTTTAACATCGCGATTTCATAAGTTTGATTTCATAATGTACCAGAGAATTCACCGACGTGATTTATAGTCAAATTTAAAATGGCACTTTTGAAGAATATGCCTGAAATGTGTGCTTACACACGTAATTATGTTGCATTTATTCTTGTACATGTACTTTTTTTTGTGGCACGGATTGGTACGATACTCATCCGTAGAGGGCGCGTTTTGTGCCTCCCAATTAAGTTTCACTTTTATTAAGAATAAAACGAGAGGCAGATTTTTACAAAAACGAAAAGTTGTAATTGTGTTTTAAAAGGAATTTTTTTACATTGTATTTCTGCAACTCAACCTAACGTTAACTTTAGCGTATTGGGTATTGTGTTTGTTATTCCTCTCCGTTTTCGTTATTTCATTTTCAAGAATACAGATTGTACTTATTTTTTTCCCCATTAGATTTTCGAGAATGTCCTGTGTGGATGTTGAAGTTGTGTTCCCCAACAGTTTCTTGGCTGTGGACCCATTTGAGATATCGTTGGTCGTCATATTTGGTCTCGTTGTTGGAATTGTGATTGCTGTACTAGTGGCACGATGTTTCTTTCAAGAGCTTGCCAAGGAAAGAGTAAGAGACACACACGCAATTATTTCATATTTAAGACTGTGTTTAAGGATAACATTTTAAAGTTTTCTAAGTTAAATAATTATCTTTTGCATTTAATTTTAGATCCAAAAGTCGGAGCAAAAAGATTGGCTCAATAGTGGAATGTACGAAAGGCGGATTTCATACGAACCTACCAATGAGGTATGAAGGATTTTAAATGTTTTTATATTTTTTTTTATTTATTAAACATTTGAAATGATTTGCCCCCAGTTTATTTGTTCGACTAGCTGGCTATATCTTCCAAAGCTAAACAAGCTTTAAATGATGAAATCAAAATCTCAAGTTTTATTTTTGCCGCCAAGTGTCTCATTTACTCGTGCTGGGTCACATTTGTTTTTTTTTAGGTTCCTCGGACGGAGGTCTGTAATGAAGATGAATCACCGTCATCCAATGGCAACAATCGGAGATCTAGCAGTGTGAGTAATAAAGACTACCGCAGCCAAGCAACGATTGACAGCTACGATGTTGAGAAAGCGGAAGAGGCGGATACCTACTGCTGTTTGATCACTGCGCTTACTAAGACATCAATGTATGTAGTACGATTTAGAAAAACTGTTAAACAAAATCTACTTTTATGCAATTTTATTCTTTGATTAATCTATATTGTATTTGTAAAATAGATCATGATAATGTTAACAACATGTTACTCATGTTAAACTGTCGTTTTCCCCCCCAGCAGTTTGAGACGAGTGTAGTCATGATAAGAATGTTGGTGCTTGTGTTCTTGGGCAATATACTTTACCTCAACAAGTTTGACATTGAAACAGTTGGATAATATTCAACACTATCACAAGGTTAATTCTCTCAATTAAAAGTTAAACTCTTCAACACTTTTACCGAAAGTGTCTCTAAATACCAAACAAATAATATTGAATTCTTTCAATTAATTTATACTTTTACTTTGATAAACTTCAGGATGAAGACACAAACAGAGCTGAGCTTACAAGACTACAGAGAAACGCAGAAACTTGAGGATCAACTCCAACATGAGAAAACATCTGTGAGAATAAATACAATTTTATATTAGGATATGTTTATAAAACAAATAATTTATTACCATTTTGAAATGAAACAATATACCATTTGTAGGTCTATCATATCTACATTAAATATGTTAAACATACTTACTATTTTTTTTTCTCTTTTGAAGAGGGGTCTTATAATTATTTGAAATCTTGTTGATGTCCTTCTTAAGGTGTTCCTGCAACTTCTGAGGATTATTCTTAGCAAGTTTGTTGCAAAAGAAAGACTTGATGAGCAATATGCTGAGCAGTTTCTTGAAAAATATTCAGAGGTACGGTAAAATTCTGCCTAGAATATACATACTACTGTGTTTGATGTACATAAACTCAAATTTTATTTACGCTAAAAGTTGTATACTAATAATAGTTGTCACCAGGGATACAAATATTTCTTTGTCTTTCATAATTGCTTGTTACTTGTGATTGACTTATAATTAACTTATAATAACGTCTGATAATCATGTGATCGACCACTCATAACCTTGTGATTGACCACTCATAACCTTGTAACTTGACTTCATTAAGATTGACCTGTGTTTGACCTGTGATTGACCTGTTTACAACCCATTTATGCTTTGTTTACTTCAGATCGTTGAGTCAGCCGTGCAGACTGTTGCATCCCAACAGATTGCAGCTGAGGAGGAAGTGAGGCAGAAACCAGACCTGTCCCAAGACCCGCTGGCTCTAGAAGAAGCACTAGAGAAGACCAGACCAGAAAGCACTTGTAAGATGGTGAGAGGACTTAGAGGATAGGATAGGGGATAACCCTTCTGATGGCCTTGTAATCTCACAAGGAAGTTACAAGTTACAAGGTGTTTGGTGTTGCTGTAAACAGTCTTTGTGTCATGTTTAAACATTTGTTTAATACATTGTTTTGTTGTCTCTGTGCAGATACGCATTTTTCAAGATGCTCAACTGAAGATTCAAGACGACTTGGCCAAGGAGACTGACCTAAACGATGAAGAGGTAGGACTAGGTTATTTTTTGTGAAATTTGATCACGGATCCGCATTTAATTAGTACTTTTTAACATACCGTGTGAATTGGTGCTTGTTTATGTTTTTTAATGCAACTTTTATCCTTACTATTTGGCACAGATCGATGCATTGGTTGAGAAACTGATCGAGAATATGGCAGAGGTGGAGAGAATGTTAGGGGAAGAAGCGACAAGACAAAACGCTGTGAGTAAACACGCTTTATATTCAACTTTCTTCATATTCCTTCTTTTGTGTGTGTGTTAGCCCATTACAGCTTTTATTAGCAACCAATTTGTATCTTTCAGTTTCTTTATCCTGTCATATTACAATTTATGGAAGTCTGATTTACAAGAAAATTTGGGCAAAAGAAATTATTTTCTGGGTAAAATTTGTGTGCAGATCTTGCAAGATCGTCTAGAGCAGCGCCGTGCTCTGGCCCAGCAATACTCAGAGATTAAGAGCAAGGAAGAGTCAGGGAACCAGACTCGGCTGGCAGACGTACACGACATCATGGAAGATTTGATGGATGATAAACAACTACTAGAGGAGCAGAGTAAGAGGTAACCATGGCAACAATAAACTACCCAGTAAAATGAAGCAGGGCTTAGGAAACGTAAAATAAAATTGCAAATTTGTACAAAAAAATTATAAAATAAAACTGTTTACTTTGATGTTTTTTATTGGTGACAGGTGAACAAGGCTTGACCTGTAACAATTATTATTATTATTATTATTATTTTTTTTTGCAGCATTGTGAAACAGTTTGAAGCTGATTTGGCCCAAATTCAAGAGAATCATCAAGCCGGTATGCTGACTATTACTTCTGTTTGTAGTTGTAATATTGTGTGTGTGTGGTAGCTTCAATAATAACAAAAAATACATGTCCGGTGATATTTATTAAAGTGTACAGGGAAACATGTTTTTACTTACTTAAAAATTACATTTTGTATAGATTGCCTAACCTACTCTTTTTTGTCAGAGGTTTTTGGTGCTGTTGTTTAGGTGGGCATTTTATTTAATTTTATTTTTCACTTTATTTGCCACGATTGCAGAGGTGATGAGTCAGAGTCTTCAACTGAGTGAGAAGTTGCGCAAATATCGCGAGAAGAAACTACGAAAGTTGGAGAAGCAACAAGAAAATGAGATGGAGGAACTAACAACGGCTGCCTCTAAGGCCATTAATATCTCAGACTTTGTTCAGGTAAATTTAAGTTGAAAGCAGTTTGTAACAGTTTATACCAGAGGTTACGAAGGATAGACAAGTTCATTCTTTACGCAACGCAAAGTCTGTGACATAAATGTTGCCACATACATCTCTGTTCCTAAGGCTACATAAACAAAATGAATTGTTTCTCATCAGAACCTTTTTGAAAAAAATGGTCCGTCAGGGCATTTTATATTTTATATTTTATAGAATACAAATGTCGCCGAATCTTTGAAACCGGTATCTGACTAAACAACTACAGGCGCGCTGGTTTCGTTCGTGCCTACCGCATACATACATGTACATGTACATGTTGATGAACCGGGCGTTGGTGGTAATTAGCGCTGATATAAATTTAGCTCTGATTGGATAATTTTTGTTGCGACCTGCGAACGTAGGTTACTACTTCCGTGGCTCAGCTGCGCGGCAGAGCATGTACGCTACCCAGAATGCCGTGCGTTTTTCTACACAGAAATCTATGAAGCTCGTCAGGTGTTTTCCAGCGCCCAGTTATAGTATGGGCGCCACCGCGTGCGGGGGTGAAAGCGCTAGTTGACAAAAACTTCGTTGGGACATTGCATTCTTTATCTAAATTACAAATTGTTTTCGTTGATTTACTTTCCAAAACTGACCAATGCACACATTTCATATAGAATAAAAGCTCAAATAATGTTGGTAGAAACACAAAAATATAGTTAAGTCAATTTATTTTCCCATATAATTTTGAGCACCCCAGGTTTTTTTAATGAAAGAGGCCCACAGACACCGTTCTCACTACTAGTACTATTATACTCGGCTTCTCCGATCTCCTGTCCGCCGTCGATTTAGATTTATTCCGGCTTGCTTCTGCTGGAACATGTATGGCCACTAAAAACATTCACTTGGCCTGCGTGAGTTTTAACTGTTATTGCTTTCAACAGCGTGTTTTTACAGCATATACAAAATTAAAAAAATTAAAATCTCGGAATTTTCGGGCGTCCGGTACATTTATATTTTGTTTATAAAATATAAAAAAATATCCACCCGGCACGAAAAATTGGCCCGGCCGCTGATGAGAAACAATCAATTTGTTGTATGTAGCCTAATGAAAAAACAGCTTCATCATCATCTTTCGGTTTCTCTCGTTCTCCAGGCACATCATAATCTGCTCGAGCAGCATCGAGACAAACGTAACAGCCTAATGGATGAACTGGACCATCGCGAGGCAGAAGACATGCTGACACTCAGACAGGTAACGACCAAACAACAGATGGAGAGTTTCCCTGAATCTTTAGATTCGGGAAATAGGGATGTGTTTTGCTTTAAAAACAGTTCATGTTAGCTACTCTAATAAAGCCAGATCGTCAATTCACTCGTGCATGTGCAATCTCCTGAAATTGAAAAAAAAGAAAAACACCTTACGAGGTCCAATTTTTTTAATGTGTAAATGTCATTTCTTCTGTTGTCATAGCAACTGGAGGAAAACCGAGAGGAGTCGATCGCCAACCAAGAAGAATCGCTCTTTGAGATTCTGGCTGAAGGAGCAAGATTGTCTGAGAAAGAGGCGTCAAAGATCATGAAGCGACACACGGCTAACGTCATGGCGGCTGAAGGTAGAATCTGAAACATGTCAAATTGTTTGGACAACATACTGTTCTAAAAATGGGTTCAGAACACTTCTAAAGTTTTTTCAATTCCGAAACAGAAAAGCAAGAGGAACTAAAGAAACAGCATCAAGCAGAGATTCAGGAGCGCCTTGCGAAGCGGAAGGCATTATGGGAGGAGGAACAGCAACGACAGGAGGCTGAGCAACGCCATCTAGCTGAGCAGCAAGTCAAGACGGTCAACCGACTACTAGACACACAGAGTGGACTGGATGAAGAGTAAGTCAAAATGTTTCTGAAAAACATCACAATTCAACCATCAATTAACTTTCCAGTCAATTAGGACTTTTTGATACATTACTACGATATCTGTCAAACCCAGTCACAAGATTATGAGAAATGTCAAAATATTTGTTTGATTTTGGTAAAATAATTTGTTTGATTCTACTTGACCAATGTCTTAAAGCAATTCCGTTTCTATTTTTTTGGTTCAGAGCTCGGAGACAGATTTTGCTTCAGCATGAGCAGAACACGTTAGCAGTCAACAATCAGCTGCAGATGTCTAAGATAAAACAACAAAAACTGTACGCCGATAGTTCAGGATAAATATTTTAAACCAAAGTTTTTGAAATATTTACGCATTTTATGCAGACACCTTAAGAAAATTGCTGCAAATATTTTTCACAAACTAAATGAAGTCCAGGGCTGCCTTTTTCAATTCGTAAAAATATTCAGGGAAATAAAGAGGTTTTGTTCTGATATTTTCTGAAATGCCAAATTGCCTCTAACTTGGGTTCCGCAGAAAGAGATTGTTTGAACATGTACATAGTATGCGGATAAATTGTCCCAAACTGATTAGGAACGTTCTTGAGACGGTCCCTTAACTTTACATTTATCAAATGGTGTTCCACATGCCAGCTGTACTGTCTGGAATTATTCAGTGACTATCTTTCCTCCGTCATTTGCAGACTGGCAGCAAGGTTAGCTCAGCGGCAAGCCCGGATGGAAATCTTGAAGGAGAAACAAGAAGAAGAATTGGAGACGACCAAATCTGACAGACGAGTCACTGAACTCAAGGAACAACATGTCAGTGGTCTTAGTCTTGGCTCAAAACATTGTATTGTTGACACAATATTTTTGCTGTCTAAGACTGCTATTGCAAACAGACTGCGACCAAGACCACAATCACAAATTTCAATTGGGTTTTGCAGGCACAAGAAATTGCAGCGGAGATGAAAGCCGTCGAGCAAGCGAAAGCTGAGATGCGATCGCGGCTCACCATGGAGACCAAGGAAGCCTTGAAAGCTCAGGATGAACAACTAGGAGCATTGATCGGCAAGCTTCAAGTTGGACAAGCTAGAAGACAAGGCATCATCAAGAAACAAGATAAAACCATTAAAGAACTACAGGTATATTTCATATTTGAGGTTATTAGGTGGTTAATAAATATACCCAGCACAATATGAGACCAAGGGAGTACCCCCTTCTTTTTTGTCACTCTACTGGGGATGATTGTCAGTCTACTGGGGATGATTGTCAGTCTACTGGGGATGATTGTCAGTCTACTGGGGATGATTGTCACTCTACTGGGGATGATTGTCACTCTACTGGGGATGATTGTCAGTCTACTGGGGATGATTGTCAGTCTACTGGGGATGATTGTCAGTCTACTGGGGATGATTGTCAGTCTACTGGGGATGATTGTCAGTCTACTGGGGATGATTGTCAGTCTACTGGAGATGATTGTCAGTCTACTGGGGATGATTGTCACTCTACTGAGGATCATTGTCACTCTACTGGGGATGATTGTCACTCTACTGGGGATGATTGTCAGTCTACCGGGGATGATTTTTGAGATCACATTTGAGAGAGTGAGCCTACCTTTTTGTCAGCAATTTTACTATTTCAGTGGCTTTTTCTTCACAGGATCAACTGGTGGACTCTGTGGCAGGGAATCAGAATGTCTCGGAGCACCAAACCGACCGCATCATCAAGAAACACATGCGAGAGATCGAGGAGGTCCAAGAGAAGCTGCAAGAGGCGAGGACACACCAGGCCAAAGTACTGCAGGACAAATATGAGGCCAAGAAACTGCTGAAAGAAAAGTGAGCAACTACAAATAGTCATAGATAGCACATAAGATATTTGATGAAGAATGTACTTCTATTATTAAAATTTGTATTTACAGGACGTTTGTTTCGCAGCTCGAAGAAGAGAGAAAAGAAATGTCCAAACGGCAATCTACGTAAGTATTCAAAAACAAAAGACAAATTTTAAGTTTGGAATGCAACTCTGGCTTTATTTAGATTTCCATATGTTCAAAGAAGATTCCCCAGTCTACGATTCTGCCTAACCCGATTCTAAATTTTAAAGAGTTGGTTTGGGCAAGGTTAGGGTTAGGGTTAAATTAATTCATACATATACATACTTATAGATATTCACAGCCACTCCATCTCATAGTCATCTTCTAACATCCTTTTTTTTTCTTCACTGCATCTTTTCAACCTAACCCTCACACCAATCTCGCACCAACATCTCTCTGCATCTAGGAGAACTGCACAGTAAGTACTTATTTGCAAATTTCTATGGAAATACCGTAATTTTGAAATCTCACTTAATCTACACAGAAAAAAACCATCTCATTTATTAAGCTTTCACTACATAAATGAAGGGTAGACACAAAATATTGCGAGTAGCTGACAGCAAAGCAAGTCGAATAAATCTAATCCACATGTGGACCAGGGCGGGAATCAAACCCAGGTCATAGGGGTGGAAGGTATAGGGGTAAAAGACAGAGGCATAAGGCATAGAGGCAGAAGACATAGGGGTAGAAGGCATAGAGGCAGAAGGCGTAGAGGCGGATGGCGTAGAGGTGAAAGGCATTGGCGGGACTTAAACCAGGACTACAAAGGTGGAAGGAAGGGAAAGGTGGGCTGTGTCCAAAAATTAGCGCGCGTCTATTAGAGTGGCTGCCACCACATCCCATTGACCCGCCATAGCCAAGTAATTTGGACACAGCCTAACACTCTACCAATGAGTCTGTCGTTGACGTATTGAGGTGTTAGTTGTTGCCAAATGTTGAGAGGTTCATCTCCTTTTTGATCAGGTCCGTCTTGGGCATCATGAGTCAAATGCTCCTAGAGACTAGACACAAGCAGACCGTGAGTAAACTGGAACAAGAAATGAAGAGAGAATTGGCAGAACAGAAAGAGGAGCTGAATCAACAACTAGAGAGAGCTATGATTGAAGAATTACAGGTAAGCCATACTGAATAAGGCTATAACAAGAGCTAAAATGATGGCAAGACATCGAAAAGTAAAAAATACAGTAACAAATAGACGTGTTGTTACAGTTTTCTTAGGTTCTCACCGCCTGTACTTGTTTATTATTATAGGAACAAGAAAAGAACTTCTTGGGTCAGTTGGCTGCAGTGAGCGAGATGAGTAGAGATGACTTGAAGGATTTGGTCAACACAGCTGTGGCAGGTTGGTTGATGTTTGTCCAGTACACTGAACGTTGGACAAAAATTGATCTTGCAACTCCTGGGCACCTTCTTTGTAAATGGCCATAAAAGTTGGGGCAATTTAAAACTTGTTTTTCGTTTTGTTTTGTTTTACAAAGAGGGAGGAGGGGATTTGTCCGACGTGAAGAAATTATCCAAGGATCTGACGCAGCGAATCAAGAGCGCCAAGGCTCAGCCCATCGACGAAGAGGAAGATGAAGAAGATGATAAACTGTTGAGAAAAAAGAAAAGAAAGGGAAAGAAAAGATGACAAACGAAAGGAATTATGCAGAAATAATGCTATTAGGGTCTATCGGTCAAAATACTTAATATATTCATCATGAAAAAAGTCATAAAAGAACCGGGACCAAGTCGTGTATTTTGATATTGTTATTCTTTTTCCTTCGCTTCTTATCTTTTTAGCACACACACAAAGAACGCTACCCAGCTTTGTTCATGTATTCACTGTACATATCAATGTAGTACTAATTCTAGACATCTATTACGCTTGTAGCTATATGTACATCAATATTGATAACATTACTGGCAGACTTTTATAATGTACAATACTTTTTTACTCACAAAATGTGCAATTCCAACCATTTAGAAAAACCAATTTAAATATTTCAAATAAGTCACCCAGAAAACATATTGTTTACAAAATTAGTAGAAATTACTTTTAGAAAATATTAAAACAATGAATATTGAATAAATTATTATAATCAATCAAATGTTTTAATTTTAATTGGGGCAAGTGCACTTTTTGTCATTTTCTGACATTGGCAGCATTTTTTTGTTGTCACAATTTGTAAAATTTAAATGTTTAGGTCACGAAAGTATTTGGAAAACACTAAATTGGAATGTTTCAATTAAATAGTTGTGTAACCATAGCGATATAATATTTGCAAAGTTGTTGGTGTCAGTATATTTAGACAACATTAAAAGAAAAACAATAGCTTATATTTTAAAGAGATATTCATAAGTTTGTTCAAAATCTGGTCTACATAAGAAATGGTTCAAATGTCAAACTTCAAACCAGAAAACAAGTGTACATTTCTTTGGCAAGTTATTGAAACGCAACATTCTACAAAGGATTGTATAAGCTATGTCGTCACTCTGAAAATAAGTTACGAAACATTTTCAAACAATACCCGACGGTAATATTGGAATACTCTACAAAATACAATTTCTTTCACTTGGAATGGAAATATATTTGACATTCAATGATTCAGCTATAAATCAACTACTAATTTGTATAAGCACTGTTCACTTAATTAGCGCATGCATGAAAGAAACGTTTGCAAGGATACTTGGGTGGGATTTGAACCCACGACCTCCTTACCATTGCACATTTATTCACTGTACCATCAGGGTCTCCTGGCTGGGGCCAATTTCATAGAGCTGTTAAGCACAAAAATTTGTTTAGCATGAAATTTCTTCCTTGTCAAAACAGGGTTACATACCAAATTTTCAGGTAACCTATATATTGTTTCTGACTTATATTTAGTTGGTTTTTGCTTAGCATGAAAAGCACATGGAGTTTTGACTGGCAACCCGATATTTTTCAGCAAGACATTTTGGTGCTAAGCAAATTGTTGTCCTAACAGCGCTATGAAATTGGCCCCTGATAGTAATGGGTTAACAATTGAATACCTGGAAGATAAAAGAACACAAGATATCATTGATATCCTGTGATCTTTTATCCTCCAGGTACTTGGCACCAGTGCTAAGTATGCAGTATTAAAATGAACATCTCTGAAGCAACCAGTTTATTGTACATTTGTATAAGATAATAGCAGGTTATCAACAACCTTCCATCATGTTTAAACCGAGGTCAACATCAGATCTTCTTAGTACACACACAGTACAAAACACCACGACAGTTGACACAAACATTTTACAATGTAGACAATTTTTGTGACTCGCATTTAGCCATCTTTCTTGACTTGCTTAGGCTTTCTGGCAAAATTAGAACCAAAATGTTAGTCCCTCTGCAAAATTTGCAGTGGGTGAACAATTTTAAAATTCTTCCAAATAGAGGAAGAAGTCAATTTTAACCATTTCCTCAATTTATCAAATGTCGTGTTTGTACTTTCTGAATTCTGCCAGCCACAAACTCAATAGAGCTCTCTACAGATTCTACAAATACTAACATTTAAAGCCAAGTTAAAATTTCAGCCATTTAGAATACTAAACGTCTGCATGAGACCCGCAGATTCCACAACAGCTAACCCAGAGACTGAATACTTATTCTACAAATTGTATTGTCCTGTAAAAAGGTAAAAAGAACCACTGGAAAAAAAAGGAAGGAGGAAACCTGGAGAAAACAGAACTGTTATTCTCAACTTGACTCTAACTAGGTTTATCTTTAAAGTTTGATAAATCTGCCTACAAAGTCCAAAAAAGATGCAAGACAAAAAAGGCTGCTGGTATTTCAGTTGAAATATTGGGCACTTTCAAAATAAATGAGGTAAATAAATAGTTGTTGTTTTTGTTAATCTGAACCCTGTGTGAGTTTTGACCCTGCTACGTCCCGGTCCATGGTTTGCTCTTTAGACGTTCACTCAATTGCTGCAAGAAAAAAACCAGAAAAAGATTCTCATTCAAAGTAACAAAATTCTAGCGACTTTGAGAAAGTTGTAAAATTCGCTTGATAGATTTTCTTCAAAATCCTGGATTGATCTACGACTTCAGAATCCATAAAAAGCTCATGATGCCCAAAGTTTTACCTCACAGGATTTAATGTTTCGTGGGCAGAACGTGCACCCATAATCCTTTGGGTCAGGGGGTTAAACCTTTCCAAGCCGAGAGTTAATGGCCCCCAAGTTCCAAATTCAATTAATCTTACCCTTCTAAATATCTGTGCCTTTAATCTGTTTGTCTCATAGTCTGCTTGTCGCTTTCTTTCCTTCTCTCTTTGAACGACTTCAGGCAGTCTGCTATAAAGCCTGATGATAAATAAATAAATTGTTAATCAATGTGGTTACATCTATGGTATGTGGCTCATGTGCTTATCACTAACAATCATCTTGTATGGGAATCAGCGCACATACGGCTCATATACTGCATAATGTGGGCCAGAATGCTGCGGTATAGAAATAAAGTGTTTAACACTTCCCTTGTTTTATCAGAGGTTTATTACAAACCACACATGTGACAGGTTCTCAAGAAGGAAGTCAAGTAATACCTCTCTGTGTGTTGTCTCATCTCTTTCTTGGACATCATTCTCTTCTTGGGTTTGTGGTGTTGCTCTGACGACAGAAATTATGGAGATTTATTCACCCAAATAATCAACAAATTCCATGATCAACTGTACTCCTGCAGCCAAGCCCTTCATTGTGTGATTTACATATATGACAGTACATGTATCTGACAATTTCTTTTCATATTTCGGACTTGTGGGCCAAAAATTTAAAATTGTCTAAAATAAAAAGATAAAAAGTAGGGAACAGTAGGAATTTCACAAAAGCTGGGCACTATTCCTCACTAGTGTCATTTTATGATTCGGATTCTAAGTTACCGATATGTTTGACCGATATGACATTATGACTGACCGCTGTAAGGATGAGCCTGTGGATTAGGCTTCTTGCTTCGTTGATCCTGGAACAACTTGTCTCTCTCCTCGCCAAATTGTCTCTGCAAGTCACGCTCCTCCGTCGCCAGACGGATTTTCTTCTGTCGCTCCCGGGAACGCGAGATAAAGTCTGCTCGACTCACCTCAAACGCTTCCTAAAATTGAGGGATAATTAGGAAAGTCGGTAACAGTAAGCCTCTTTGGATTCTATTGCAGGGCATTAATGTGAACAAAGACTCTAAATGAGGCAAATCAAACTGCTTGATTCTGTAAAATTGAAAGGTCTGATGTTTCAATTTTTGCAGAATCTTTCCTAAAAAGAAAACGAGGACAAATTTTATCTATTTATTTTTAAAAGCTACATTTTACCTGTAGAGACAGTTTAACCAGTGACTGGGTGCCTTGCCTGGCTAGTGGTTGCCTGGCTAGTGGTTGCCTGTCCTTGGGCGGTTTAATTTGGGTTGGAGGCGCCGATTGTTGCCATGGCATCTTTTTACTGAGGGGTTGAAACCAGGCCACGGGGGTGGGTAGTGATGGGGCAACTTTGACTGGTCTGATATGGCAAAAAAGACAAATAAAAACAAAATACAGTTGTTAATTCTCCAATCATTATATGATTTTCAAACTTTTTGGTCCATGATAGGCCATTTTCAAAGATGAAGGGGAAACATGATTTTTAACGAAGAATGTGAAAACATATTTTTTTTTTTACGAATGCAAATTGAGGAACCGTTTAAGATGACAAAATTGAGGAACCGTTCAAGATGGCAAATTCAACAAAGAGAGTAAAAGCGATAATCTGAAAAGACAAAAAAAAATATCTAAAGAGCACTTAGAATCTTTAAAAAAAAATATATATATATATAGTTGCAAAAGAATGAATAAATAAAAAGAATACATTGAAAATTATAACCGACTGTGCAATTTTCTTGCGTAGTTTGCTTGGCTCTGAGCTGGATCTTGGCTGTCTGAAGATGCTGTCCTTTCCTTCAGCCTCTCTGTCTCTCTTGCGGGTCTTGTCAGTGCCTTGTTTGGCAAGGCCTGGGGTGGTCTGTGTAGCCAGGTTTGTGGTGAATGCAGTAGTCTGGAAGGTACCAGACAAAAAAATGAGCCAACTATTTTGCTTTAATGGGGGGAAGAAAGAGGGATTTCCGGCTGTCTTTAAGATCTCTTGCTTTAAATTTGAAAAGCTTGAAACAAATTTCATAATGTACAATCTTTCAGAATCAGTAAAAGAGAAAATAGTATCTTTGTTCTCAATGTATTACTTTTCTTAAGAACAAAAGTTCATCATTAAAAAATTGATTTGCAAGGGATGTGGGGAAAACCCTAACGATTCTCACAATGCAATGACATACCCTTGTTTTGCGAGGCAGCTGTGAGCTCTTCGATAAAGAGTGATGGCTGGCACCTCGATCGTTGGCACTAGATATGGCAGGAGGAATGCGGGTTGGAAGCCGTGACTCCCTGTTATTTCTTAACCTCTTGAGTTCAATCTCATTATCTTTATGTCTGGCCTCATTAGGAGGTTCTGGTCGTGGGGGTGGGAAATCCGACCCGGTGATATCGTGCCAAGATCGTGACCTCTTGACCCTGAGTGGTCGGCAGGTGCATGGCACACTTGCCTCCGAGACGGTGTCGCTCTGCAACTCACTGCTGCTGCTGTATGCAACTTGGAAGTCGTCTTTATGACCCCGCTGAGGCAAAGCTCTCTTCCGATAGCGACGAATCTCCTGTTCTTCAGTCAGCGTACCTTCCGAGGTTGACGGGGAGGTCTCCATATCTCGGCTTGTCTCCAAAACAGGGCTTAAGGCAGAGGTAACGGGAACAGTGGGTCTTAAAGTTCTCTTATCCTTGGCAGAATCTTCGTGTAATGAAGCAGGAGTGCTTGTCATCACTGGAGCATCCTTCTGCTTTGGGTCGATCTTTGACAGCGCCACTTGAGAATCATGTTTCTGTACCCGTCGCCGATGGTGCTCCCGCTGTCGATCTATACCACGTTGGAGCTTGGCCAGCTTGGAGCCCAGCTTTCGGATGCCTTGTTCTCCTAGGAGACGCAGGAGCTCGTCTGATTCAAGACTCAGGTCTGAGATGAAGGATGCTATGCTGAGATCCTGTAATCCTTCTGGCTCCGGCTCCTGTTCTGTGCTAACAATTCCTCTGGGCTCGGGTCTCTTTTGAGAAGTGACTGCATCATCAGGAGATGCTTTGCCATGTCTCTTTGTTGCCGTTGGGATTAATGTGGGAGGCCTGTCTCTGCGGGTCTTAGCTTGAGGAGGCTGGGCTTCATCTTCCGGAGAAACTCTGCATTGTCAACATAAATGTTGATTTAATCATTCAAAGGCAAACGGAAAACACAGATTTGACATAACCATTATTCGGTTATAAGTATCGTAAAGTTGTTAAAACAAAAACAAAGAAACAAAATTCAATTCTTTTTGGGGCAAACTGTTCCTTTTGTCTAAATATCACTGCATGGGGGAAGAAAAAAACAAAATTTTTTGGTTTTGGCTTTTGTGCTGCCAGCCAATCTGTAAATACTATAAAATCCATCCTCTTTCCTTCTTATTAGCTAACCCTAACAGTCCTCAATCCTCTAACAGGTAATGGGTTAGGGTTAAGGCAGCCAGCATTCCCACTCACCTGTAGTGTCTCTCAGCCCGAGGGTCATCGTTCTCATTCTCCAGGGGCTGTCTCTGTGGGGTGTAGGGTCTTTCCTTGTCCCATTTTCTTCTTTCTCTTGGTGTGCCTGTAGACGATGACCCACCATCTGCACTGTCTGTCTCATCTAGCAATTTCATCAAGAGTTGAAATGTTACAATAGAAAGCTCACAGTACATGATTAAGTTCAATAGGTTTTTAAAAAAAGTTTTTCAGGCATTGCAGTGTGCTGTTTGTCCGGACTAAAAGTCTCGGAAAAACATGGAGTTCAGTTTTTGAGTATGTAAACACCGGCAATCGTGGAATGGGGACAATTGGGTTAGGACATGAACAAAGGTTCCACAATTGACCGAGCGCCCGTGATTGTTGCTTACCTTGCACCCAATTTGCCACCGTGTGTCTGGCAGGGTCTCTGATCAGGCTAGCCACTCGTTGGATTCTCTCCGAGTCTAGACTTGACTGGCTTCCGCCATTCTCTACTCGCGAAGTCTTGTACTGCTGGTATTCATCCCATACCTTGGCGATGTCTCTGAAGCGTGGATCTGTTTCATCCTCCTTCCAAATTGCAACAAAAATGAATACATTTGGGAGTTTTATTTGTGTCACATCTCATTTCAACTAGAATATTGTGTGGCGTGTTATGGCCGAGCGGTTAAGAACACGCAAACTGTTTCTTATCATCATAGAGCACCTTGAGTACCAGTCTTGGTAGATACGTGCGCTATATAAGAACTGCTTATTATTATTATTATTATTAATAATGAAATATTGCAAAAAATTCTCAAGAGCTGTTCAATATTTTGCTAAGATTTATAGTAGAATGGAATGCCACTGTTTAAATAAATTACTTTTGTGACCAGGTTAAACTCAAAGCGCCTTGCACAAATCTCTGGTTATCTTACCCGGAGAACTTCCTGCAGAATTTGTCTACTGTAGATGCCTGACCCAGGTGGTGCATCAGTCAGTTGAGCATCAAATTGGCCTCCAGGCCTTAAGGTCCCAAGACCGGCTGAATACTGGTCCTTCTTTCTCAGAGGCTCCGCTTGGCCTGCAGTTGAATCTGGCAGGAGAGCTGGTGGGTAGTACGTATCTCCAAGCTGAGGTTGAGGATCTAGTCTGCTCGACACCGTGCGTTCAGTTCGGTAGGAGACTGTACCTAAGTCTCGAGCAGAGGGAAGGTCAGTACCTCTCACAGGTATTTTGGTCGTTGCAGATTTCTGACTGGCATGGCTGGTTGTGGTTGGTGACTTGTATCCATACCTCTGCTTAGGGGATTCTGGATCGTGGTGTATGCTGTACTTCGGTATCTCTGGACTACTAGCTTTGACAAGACCTTTTATTGGTTGTGTATGTATGTCCTGGCTTTGGGGGTATCCAGGAGGCGTAAGTCTTTCTTGTTGGGAGTACCTTTCGTGGTAACTGGCATGGCTAGTTGTGGTTGGTGACTTGTATCCATATCTCTGCTTAGGGGATTCTGGATCGTGGTGTATGCTGTACTTGGGTATCTCTGGACTACTAGCTTTGACGACAAGACCTTTTATTGGTTGTGTATGTACGTCCTGGCTTTGGGGGTATCCAGGAGGCGTAAGTCTTTCTTGTTGGGAGTAGCTTTCGTAAGATTTGACTGGAAGCTTGCTTTGGTAGCTTCCTGGAGGAGAGAATGGCAATTCTGGTGGACTGGTGTGATCACTAGGGTACTCAATGTAAGACTTTACAGGCTTGTCTCTTTGATTAGATTTGTAAGAGGGGATCTTAGATTGACCAGCAGGAGACTTGGGACTCCGAGCTGGGAAAGGCCTTTGCTGAAGGGGCTGGTCGTGGAGTCGGAACTCGGCATCGATGGTGGGGAGCTCCAGTGAACGTCTGTGCTGGGGACTATCTCTGGTGCCGTAAGCACTCGATGGGAAGAGTGGGGGGTGGGCATCATCAGATCCTTGAATGAAATAATTTATAAAAAACTGCCATAAAATTATTGCTTTAACAAAAAGGTTGAAATCAGACACAAAAACTGCTATGACAAAATGAACTGTCACAATCAATCATTGTGGTGTTACATGTAGCCTAGTGTTAACTTTCATCACATGCAGGAAGTAAGCCTTCCGAAACGCATCACTAGATTTTTGATCGCTTTTCGCAAGGCACTGAAGGTCAACAAACATAAGACTTTTTAAATTTCTCTTCTTACCGATATGACTGCTCTCTTGTGTTGTCTTGCTACTGGGTGTTGAGGTGTCATCTTGGTTTACTGCATATGTGTACATGACTTCACTGCTTCCTGGTGGTTTGTAAGGTATCAACAAGCTTCCTGACGATGTCTCGCTTGCTCTACTTCCATTGTGCTTTGGAGAAGTCATGCTTAGATGGCTGAAATCTTGAGATGACTTATGCGCAAAGAATTTCTCAGGGCTCTTGGCTTTATCGCTATCTCTGGACGTTGATCGATGATACTCCCGTGTCGTTATAGGGATCCGACTGCTGACACCAGGTTGAGAGGCAAGGGGGCTGATTGCTGGACCTTTACTGAACTGCATGGCTTTTTCTTTGGCTTCTCTGCTTTTCCTCCTGCTGGCTCGTTCCAGTGATCCTGTATAGTGAGGTTTATCTGAGATCTGCCTTGCATGTTTGCGACTGCAAAATTTGGTCAGGTCTATTTCTGGTGAGGAGTGAGAACGATGCATTCCAGAATACTTTTCCAGAAACTCATCTTCATCCTCACTCTCCTCGGCATGAGTTTCATGGAAAATTTGCTGGGGCTGCTCTTCCTGGTGTAGATAATAAGGTTGCTTGGCTTGACCAGGCAGAAGACCATAAACTAGGTGTTGTGAGGGCTCTACCTTAGTATCCTTACTCCATGCCTCTTTTGGTGGTTGTCCCAGGTAGGTCCCAACATGGCCTGGGTCACCGTTCTGCCTACTAGGTTGAGATTTGTAAAAGTCCACACTGTGATCAAATGTTCTATCTGTGGCTCTCTGTACTTGGGACGCCAACAATTGTTGTGCATAGCTTAAAGCTCCAAATTGCCTGGGCTCCTGAGGTTCGGCAAAAGGAGAAACTGGTTGATTCCGTGCTTCCTCAAAACTCCTGTTGTAAGGCAGGGAGCTAGGACTAGCTGTAAAGGAGCATCGTTCTTGGCTCTGCATCTCAGCCAGCCTGAGTTCAGCATCTAATACAGCAGCTTCCTGGAGAATTCTTAAGACATGCTCCTGGGGAGGGTTTCTTTCCAAAATTGCTCTAACTCTACTGGCCAGGGAGTCCATACTCTCAATGCTCTCACCATAATGATCTCTGGGAGACATTCCACTGCTCTGCTGACCTTGTCCAAGTGATCTTTGCGATGTGAATGAACTTGTTCCCTCAGGCTCAAATCTTAGAGCATCTGAACCCCTAGCATCATATCCTCTTTGCAGAGGTGCATCTCTGATCTGCGGCACTCTGGCAACGTCCAATGCAGCAGGAGCGGTAACCATGTGGGAGGTATTTTCTAAAATCTGCTGTACTCTATTCGACAAAGAATCTGCAGACTTATAATTTGGCTTTTCACTGGAGAATCCCCCTGAATAATCAAGTCCAGAAAGCAATGTGGGTGGAGGTGTCGTTTCACTTCTGTCGTTAATGTTTGATAAAGCCAGGGGAAGGGTCATGCTCTTAGACAGTGATGAGGACTGCTGATCAGTGTATGCATCCCACGTAGTGAGTGACACACCCAAGGGACTTGGTTTGTAACTCTCTGATGTAGGTTGCCTTCCATCATCCGCATTGTCTGGTATTTGGTGAAGAACTCTGTTGATAATTGCTCTAACAGAACTAGATGTGCTTGCATCAGAGATGGTTGGTGATATTGCTTGCAGGACCCTCGGCTGTAAAGATGGCTGTGGTATCCTTGGCACAGTTTGGGATTCTGAAAGGATCTCCTCAACACGATCAGTCAGAGAGTCTCCCCCAACACTCTCTGAAGAGCCAGTCTGGGCAGAGTCAGGGGTTTGGCTTCCATGCTTTGCTTCTCTGAATCTATGGCTAGAGCCAGAGCCTAGGAGGTTCTCGATGCTATCGGGAGAGCCAGCCTCACTTGTAAAGCTGCCACTATCCTCGGAGGGAGATTTTTTTGAGGCACTGCTCTTCAAGAGCTCTCCAGGAGCAGCAGAGGTTACTGAGAGCAAGAGAGCAACTCGTCTTGACAGCGAGTCTTGACTCTGAATTGTGTCCAGACTTGTGTGTGAAACGACTGGGGCTTCCTTCACCTTGAATGATTTTTCATCAACTTGAGTTATTTCAATGTGTTTCAAGGGTCTCTCTCCACTTTTGGATTCTGTGTGGAGTTCATCTCTGAGCTCTTGTATATTCTGATTGATGTCCATTTCTCTTTGCTGGACATAATGGTGGCCAGAGGAATCTGAGCGGTTGTCATCACTAACTAGCTGTGATTCTCCAGGTGTTACACTCTGCAAATCTGGTGGATACTGAATATAAGACCTGGCCATCTTCGTACTGGAGCTTTCAGATGCTTCACTACTAGTTGTTGATCGATCAGGGGACTCTGTGCTTCTCTCTAGCTTTCCTGTCTTTGCCTTTTGCTGCTTGGTCAGGGTACTTTTAGATTTTTCTGAAACTGTCTTTGAAGAAGCCTTCTTCAGTGGGCTTGTCTGTTTTACTTTTTTCTTGATAGTTCTCCCACTCTTAGAAGAAGCACTTCCTGATGAACTGCTGGATCTGTCTCTTTTGACTGAATTTTTCTTGCTCTGCATTGTCAATGTTTCAGGTTCCTCCACAGTAGCCAAGAGACTGGGTGCTGATCCAGGTTTGCTCTGCACAGATGGTGTCAAGTTGACTGGCTCTAGATTGTTAAGATCTATAGGGAGCTGAACATGGGATCCTCTTAAAGGTATATCACTCTTGACTTCCCGAGACAGGCTGATGGAATCCTCACTTAAGAAGCCAGTGGTGCTTCCCGAGCTGTCCCCTTTGCTTCCAGAAGTACCTGCCGCTGAGACTGTCCTGTCAGTTTCAGTTGCAGATGGTGAATTTTTACCATCACCAAATACAGTCTCCTCTCTCTTATCATCTCCTTTGAGTCTGTCGACAGACTTTACATCAGAAAGCAGCACTGCTGCTATGGCTTCATCCTGATGAGGGTTGTATGGAGTAGAAGTAAATTTTGGCTTCTTGCCTGTTAAGGCAATAGAGTCACTTATTATGCTTGTTGCTCTGTAATGAGACAATGAATCTTCTGTCAGAAGCTGACTGGGCTCTTGCAGTAGATGGGATGTTTCACCACTTTCTAGAGTTGTTGACCCCTCTTCTGTTGTGTGTGATGTGGATTCCTTCAAGACTCCTTCGGACAGTCTTGAGTTCTGATCTGAGGATGTCTCCAGGAACGACACGCTGTCTCTAAGTGGATACTCGGACAACTGACCATCACCTTGTATGGTGTAAGTGGTGAGGCTCTTGTCGGAATGTGCTGTGGATTCATTCAGTACTCCCTCCAACAATCTTGATGCCTGATCAGAAGACAACTGAGCATCACTTTGTATGGTGTATGAGGTAAGTTCGGGAATGTCTTGGTTTAGTTTCACAGTAGGCTCATATGAATCAGCATCCCTGCTCCCAGTGTGCTTGCTGGACACAGATGTGCCAGGAGTACCAACAGATTCCTGGGAAGAAAAACTAATATATAATTACTAAAGAAGATTAATAGATTTACAGTAAAAGTTTTAAGTCAAATTTCAAAAATCTTGTTCATTATGTTCATAATTTTTAGCATTCCTGGCAATAACCGATGTCACTGTCACCGATGTCAACAGTTTCAAAATGGATCTTCAACCTGGAATGATAAAATATTCAATTTTAATTTTTGCTACAATGTCTAAAATTCATTCTTCAAGAATCCAAACTATTTTGATATTACCTTATCAGTAGATGCCTCTAGTGTGTGCTGCGACAGTGACATGGACAGGTTCCCGCTCACAAAATCTGCTGAGACCTCGGCGATGGCTTCTTGGAGGGCATCCTTCTGCCCAGCCTCAGCTTCCCCACTAACCACCTCCCTTGGGCTGAGTGTCTCTCCCCCATCGTCAGACTGAGGGAGGGGGATGTCTGTCTCGCTGCTGGTGTAGCGGAGCTCCAGATCTTCCTCTTCAGTGAAGTAGGGATACTCCTCCCTGGTTACTCCCCCAGTCACGTTGACAGCCGCGCTGAGGTGGAGATCGTCAAAGTGGCCAGAGTCTCGGCTGTCTGCAAAAGCCATGGCTGGGAGATGGAATGTTTCCTCCAGGGGGTTGGGGGAGGCGGTGGCAGCGGCGGCTTGGGGTTGGTTGGCTGCAGCAATGGCAGCAATTGGATCAGTATCTGCGAAAAAAATTTTTGTTTAATCAATCTGTTTAAAGTGGGAAATAGAATAATGCGCAGAGATAGAATACAATGTAATATCATCAGTCAAAATTTAGTTCTAATTACATGAACAAATGAATGAATGAATGCAAAGCAAAATTAAAATCGTTAATTAATTTTTCAGTTTAACTTTTGATTTAAAAGAAATTGAAAGTCTTTACTTCTCCAGAAAGAAAGAAAGAAATCAAATTAACAAAATTACCTCGCTTAGTGGGCCTTGCTCTCTGGCTAGGAGAGGTAGCATTTGTGCTGGACAGGACAGAGCTCTGGGAGGATGATCGGCTACTAGCCGATAGAGATGACCGGCCACTCAGGTGTCGCTTGACCGGTGTGGGGGAGGACACCAGCTCAACCTGCTCAGGGACTAGTGAGTACCAGCTGTCCTGCTTGACAAAATATAGGAGAAAAATACACAGGTTTTAACAATTAAAGAAGTTTGGAATGATACAAGTCCATTTCTCAAAATGTACACATGTACATGTACGAAGGGATGATATAACAGTCTGACATTTTCTATATTTCTCTGAACCAACAAATGTTTTCAATGAAACTTTGTACTGTTAAGTATACAATCATGGAGTAAAATGAAAGTAAATGAAACATTTTAAAATCTCAAAATGGAATGTGTTGTATATTGTTTTAAAAAAAAACACCAAAATATAAAAACAAATTCAAAAATTTCAAACCAACCACAAAGCAAATATTTAAATGAAAAACTATAAATGTTCTCAAAAAATTATAATACACATTGCAATATAAGATACAAGCAGGTTTTTATGATATGTATGATTCTGAAAAATATGTAGTCTTGTTTTTCTTAAAAGTCACTAGGAACACAACATACAACAGATTAGCATGTGACATTTATAATTGTCAGCACAGAAAACACAGTGTCAACAAATATGCCAATGGGCTAGAATTACTTTATATAATGGGACTTAGCCCCAAGCAGATGTCGTCAGGAATAAATCCTGGATATCCAATCAATATGTGGCACTATGTGGCACTCCACAAGGGAATGTAGACACACTTCACCAATCAGTATAAATCAATACTTTATAGTATTATAATAACGTTACATGAATGTAAAAAAGACAAAAGATACATGTAGGGGAATGTGATGCATTGCAGTTTGACAAATTAAAATTAAAATTGTGGTGGAGCAGTATACTATTATGTAGTATACATAAATGGTGCCAAATTAAACAAATCTTGATAAACAATGTGTTTACTACATGTACATGTAGGTGTACGTGAATAACCCTCACCAACTAAACTTCTGGAAATTTCTATCCCTGTGGAGACATCTTTTTGTTCTCGTGTACAACATTTTTGGGCTGTCAAAAATTATGTTCAAAATGCTACTATTTCAATCACGGTTAATTTTCTGTGTTGAACTTCTGACCAAATATACCGTATATTAATTATACCCTAACCCTAACAAAATTTAGTTTAAATGCTAATAAAATTACTACAACGTGTAAAATAAATTTTAATTAATTACAAGTACCTCTTTCTTGTGACCTGATCTCGACCTGGAACTGGACCTGCTGCTAGATCTTGATGATGCTCCACTATTGGACATGATGTACACAGGGGTGTCAGGAACGAATGAACTAAGGGTTAAATGGCACACTTTAACCACTCCCAGAATCAACTATCATATTTGTTCACCGCGCGCTGTAATGTACTTCACATGGTGGCACATCGAAGATCCATACATCTTTCACCTGTAGTTGCTCATACATCTTTCACCAGTAGTTGCTGTAGAGTGTCAATAGAGTACTGCATCGTTAAATCAGCGGTACAATATCTGCAATTAAATTAGATAAAAAGGGGAAAATTAAACAAAAATTGCTAGGAAAAATCAACCACAGTGAAATTGGAAAACACTGTTATAAGTTTCTCCTTGACACTACTTTTTCTGTCAGGGCCCAGAGGTTTTTTACACGGGAACTCGGAGGATGTCTAGATATGGAATTCTTTCTGAAAAAAAAATATTAAAATGACAAAAAGTCCATTTTACCTTAAAAAAATTGACATCTATGAAATTTACATAAAAAGTCAGATGGACATGATTTTTTTTTCAACCCTGTTCACAAATTTAACTGGAACTAGTTGAAAGAATTGAAATAATATCCATTTAATTAAGCACCCCCAAAACACACCATCATGTAAACTGAGATGCCATTTGATATCTCACTTACCAGCAAGCGCACATCTGTCAGTGCGATGTTTTAACGCTCATAGTCCTAACCCACACGTGTCTTTAAAATGAAATGGTCTATATATACATTATAAGCTGAGAAATTGGACATTTACATGTACCATGCTAACTGCGCATGCATGGAGTACAACGTCACTGTGTGACACACTATTTGAACCACTCGTCAATTTATCCCTACACATAAATTATGCAGCCTGCATTATGCACAGTACGTGTACGTCTTTACGTGCATACAAACACATCATCCAATTTTATGGATTTGCCGATTGCCCTATTGTATTTTCACCTCTGTTCGGGAGTATTTCCTACAGTTAACTTACCTACAGTACATAAAGTTTTAAAATTTAATTAGGAAAAATACTGTACATCTCACCTCATTTTCAGTGCTTTTGTTTTTACGTACACTTATTTTGTTTGACAATTTGACTATGTAACTTCATAGTCCAAAACAGCATTTAGCGTTTATCAGTGAATCATAACTGACTAATCGTGTAATCATGCACGATGAAATGTTTCCTCAAAATCACTGATGATTTTTTTTTATAAAACCCAACCCACCCAGCTCAAAATTAAATCTTTTACAAACAGGTGTGCTCCCATCAGTCAGATAAAATAAATAAATCTAAACATTTGATTAACCAGCAATGGATTAATTTGCATAAGGCATTTACTTTTCAGCTTTTCAATTTTGGAAAAAAAGTCAGAAACGTGAAGACAATTGTTTCTTCCTTCTTAGAAACGGTGCCCGTGGGCATCCTCTGCAATGGCTCCTGCATCCCCCATGTACAATCACCCTGAATCATGCTCATAATGTCATCTATCTTCACGAATGGATGAGTGAGGATGGGAATCTGTTTTAGATAAATTAACTCCGTCTATGGGGCAGGAGAGGGGGGGGGGGGGGGGGGGGGGTGCATCGCATGACAGGTAGACCTGATGAACATGATGAATAGTGATGGGGTAGGAAGGATAATGAACACATCACTTGTAGGAATCTGGAAATTATGTTGGTGGCCTTTCAGGAATATCAGTTATTATATTGTGTACATTTGTACATCACACATAAATAGCTCTTTACAGTTTACGTGTGTACAATTACAAGCATATTAAATGATTCAAGTGCATGAATTCTCAATATACACACATGTATTATTTAATTAATAGTCCAATGAGTTGTCAATTGTACATAAATTCATGTATTTAAACTGAAAGTGATAAAACTGGTTCAATGTCTACTATCCCATTGAGTAATAAGAAGGCCTCATTTCCTCCATCACTATCCACACACCACTAAGCTAACAAATATGTTTTTTTGTAGAAACAGAAAAGGCTTTTATGGAACAACAAAAATATCGTACCATATCAAGAGTAATTGAAACAGGTGAATATTCTTTAATTTTAACCAACCTTTGAAAAAAACATTGTCAATTCAAACTCTTTTCTCAAACACAAAGTGCCAGTCAAGTTAATAAATGTCCTTTTGTATACTGTTTACATGTACATATAACTGAAGTGAGTCATGTTAACGAAAAATGAAAGGTAGCAACACCATTATTCACTGCAAGGGGAAAGGTCCCTTCTGTATACAATTACAATGTATAATTCACAAATTCCTCAAAATCCTTTTTGATTCAGTCACAGGACTCAATGCTGATTCTATCACAGAGCACTGCAATTTGCTGCATATTATTATTATTATTAAAGCTTCTAAATTATTTTAAAGCCAGCATATCGCAGTTAGCTGTAATTGGATTTTTATTAAGCGGATCTATTTGCACTTAATAAACTCAAGGTTAACTATTATTAACTATTGATGCCTGTGGACAAAAAAATACAAGAGATTGGCAGTTTGCAAATTTCAATTGTCTCTCCAACATGTTGTACACTGCACTACAATACATTTATCTTTTTGGCAGGCACATGTGCAGTATAGGCCCTAAGCGTTTAGTTTTTTTGTTTTTTTACCGACTTTTCTACAAAGTACGCCTATGGTTTAACGTGAAATTTAAAACACATGAATGATTAAAGTTTCTTCACTTTGATACGAATTTTAATTAGTATAAAGGCCAAGAAAAACAAAACAAAAAGACAAAAAAATAAATGTTTTTTATGTGACCTTTACAATTATATAAACTTGTACTTTGTAGAATTGTTAAGTGAAATACAATTGAAACAAAATGAAAATGGGCCAAATCTAAACAAATGACATATTAATTTATTATGCACAACACACACCCCACACCGGGGCAATTGTATCTACGGGCCCCGTTCCTATATAGGAAAAAAAATATAATTATTGAACTTACAAACTAGCTTGTGACATTAAAGGTCACGCACCGTTAACAAAACTGCATTGATTCGCGAGACGGCAACCGAAAAACACGCACGAAAATGTTCTACATTTTTCTACTGTAAGAAACTGTCATGATAAGATTAAAACTCCTGCAAACTGCTTATACTGGCTGGAATGACCTGAAATATACAAATCAAATAAGTTAAGAAGAGGGTCTTAATATTTTGATCTTAACAAGATCTCCTTGGTGTCAGAATTGAGAGAATTATACTTACGTTGATATGATAAAGTCATTTTGGAATGATATAAAACACCTTTCACTCTAATTTGATCAAAACTTGTGCAAGCTCATAGATACACAATCCCCGATATACTGATATAAGCCCTACCTTTTATCATACATGTACGTACTGTCACGACACTGCGGACATTCCAGAATGATAATAAGAAAACGTTAATTGGCTTAATTTTCCACATTAAATTAAATTTTCCACACTGTTCCACTACAGAAAATAAATTGAACCCCAAATTTAGATTCTGGGGCGTCTCACAGTCACACATGTTCCATTTTTTCTACAGATGAGATAGGCCAAACTCTAGGCCTACCCCCATTTTTGTAAACGGACTGTGGACGTGTGCAACTCCACAATCCTCTTCCCGCAAGGCACGACTGCATACAACGCGGTATACCTGCAGCGCACACAACGTGCGATACTCGATGACAGCACTCACCAGCGCATAGTGTGCCGCACGGCGACACACCTAAGTTAATTTGCAACATTTTAGGGGCGCTTCAACCAACATATTAACACCTTTCTACAAATCTTCTTCACCATCATATTGACTACAAAATTATGATACTCACTCAGTGTCAATTCTTGAAAAACAAACCAGGAATGTCTCGATTAATTCATAAATGTCCACACGCCCGAAGCTCCCATTAATTTTTAAATCGCCGCCATCTTGTTCTTGTGATATCACGTGACTGTTATTTATGTTTATTCATGAGTTTCTTGCGATTTCAACTTTTTGATGCATGTGGTGTGTTTACGTACGTTTAATTAGGGGCATTATGAAAAAGAAAAAAACACACAAACTATTTTGTTTTTAATATCGAAGGCATAAAAACATCCTAAAATAAACACTAGAAACAATTAAGTTGTGTACAAGCGGTATTTATTTTTCATTACATTATACATTAATTATGATGGAAACAAAACTTATTTTCTTTGGCGTTCAATCAAAAGTACTGTACTAATTTAATGAACTCGGAACTACTACAAAATTAATATACAAAACAAAAACAAAGCTCGTCAATATTTTAGATTTTCTAAATTTAATTTTTAAAAGTACAAGAACCCAGTTTTGCTTTTGTGTCTGCCGTGCTTGAATTTCTAAACAAAATTGTTTGATCCTCCTTGAAAAAAGAGAACAATTTACATAATTGAATCAATTTCCTGTGAGCTAGCACATACAAACAGTAACCATCACTACGAATTAACAAAATCGATATTACTTGTTTATATTAGCATGAATGAATCTGTATTAATGTGTTTTTTAATTGGATTTGATATGCAAGCACAAACAATGTGTACAACAATAAGCACAAAGCCAAGCTAAGAAAAGGCACTTGTGGAAAAGAAAACAAGGAAAAGAAAATAACTCAAAATTGTTCTATTTACGAAATATGGATTCAGCCGTTATTTCACAGCTTCAACTAGAAGGCTAGTACAATGTACTTATTTTTGCAAAACTATTGTTTTAAGGGTAGGATAAACCATTTGCACATATTAATTATTATTATTTATTTTTTTAAATGAGATCTCTGGATGGCAATCGTGACAAAAACAATAACTGCTCGACGCCGGTTAAAAACTAACGCCATTATTCTTGCTTTTCTCAGCATCCATGATTGCAAAACTAATCCACTCATTCCTGATAATTCAAGCAATTACAAATGGTATATCCTACCTTTAAAAGTGCGAGTTTGAACACAAATCTGCAAACTAATAAATAGCAATACTACCATTTACAAAACATTTCTTAAAGATTTTCTCTTTCAAAACAAAGTAATGTACAAAGATAAAATTTGAATGGCACTCAAAAAACAATCTTGCAAAAAAATGCACCGACCAAGCTTACAAGTTGGATGAAATATTTTAAAAAACGGAGCAAGTTAAACCAAAATGAATACAAAACTCAAAGAATACAATGCGAAGTGCAAGCTTTTGGATATGCTAATCTTAGCTTTGAATTATTCATAATTATAGTACTTTTAAAAATGCAAACTTCTGTATGTACATTAAATGTTTAGATTTTTGATGTGCTTTAATAAAATTAACCTTGATACCTACAGCACCAAAAAACATTTCCAGGCAATTTTCAATCTCTGGAAAGATTGCTAGGTTTCTCGCTATATACAAACATCTAAATTATCCTGATACTGCATTAGCCAAAACATTAAAATACAAATTTACGCCAGCTATTTTACATTACTTTTGAGCCAATAACTTCCCCAAGTTTTACCTTGGGATTTAGAGTTACATTTGAATAGATCACTAGATATAAGCTAGTTCATGTGTTGGCTTCTTCAACAGTTTCTTGTTAAATTGTTACTACATGTACTTAGAATGATACTATCAAAAATGAAAAATGTCAAACCAAACGATGTTAATAATAACTGCAGAAGTAAAACTTTAAGTCAAGAAACTGTAAAAATACAAAAAAAATTCTAGGAACCTTACCTACAAAATGTCCAGCACACATAAAAAACACACACAAACAACATAACAAATGACTAACTGGCGTCCATTTTTTGATAAACAGTTTGTCATTGTAAACATTCCATATTACAGTAAATATTACTTCTTTTCTTATGTGCTAAGATCTTTGCATTTCTTCCAATACTAAGCTGCTTTCTACGCCTCGCACAGTTCGCTTAATTTTTTTACTAAAAACACTTGTTTCATACTTGTATTGCTTAATTTCATAATATCAGAACAATTTCACATTCATGTGTGTTGACGACTTCTCATTTAAGCAGAGTTTAAACTTGCACTCAAGATTCGCAAAGAACTAAATTATTTCCAAGATTCACCTTAGGTTAGAGATTGATGTGCCTCTCACAGTTCCTTTCAATAGCTTGTGAGCTATCATCCATTTCGTCTTCCTAGAAGGAGTCCTTTTCCTTGAAGATACTCAGCTCCTGCACAGGGTTCATGTGCTGCTTCTTCTGACCCTTGCGAACTTTGACCTGGCTCTCCTCGGGAATCTCCCGACGGACCAGGGGCTTCTTCTCTGGAGGTTTCATCTTCCAGGAGACCACGGGAGACTGGAATGAGAAGAGAAGTATAAATACCAGAAATAACAATACACCAATTCAAGGGAAACAATGTTTGGTTTACTTCTTTGGGTCAATTGTGCATGTCAAGTGGTGGCATTTGAAGCATATGTGTATGCGATACAGGAACTGGTGAAATTTGGTTCAGGATTTTTAACTACACAAATTCAAAAGAATGTCCATACAAGGTACATTATGTACTGGGTGTGTTTGGGGGGAGGGGGGTATATGGACACTACCAGACACTCTCTCAAATCAAGCACGGTAAAAGAGACTAACAATAATTATAAAACCGCTGTTGTGTTGTGGATCATTTAGCAATTTTGTAATAAGTATTTTTTGCCAGTGAGTAAAATAATATTTCTACAAAGTTCATATGTTAATAAAAATGCAAACTAAAAAACTGAGGACAAACAAATAAATAAAACAAATAAATAAAGACTCCTAGCTAACATGTCTTTTTTTTTTTAATTATGAATACTGATGAATGTTGCATAGTTTTATAAATAATACAGGCAGCGGGAAAATATTTTTTTAGTTAAATTAAATAATTGTTTTCCTCGCTATGAAACTAAATATTTGTTTTAAAAGTTTCTTCATTAAAATTTACAATCTACGTTTGGCATAATTCAATTTAATGTTGTTAGTGACTTGCAACTAATAGTTAAGATTGGTTTTATATGAAATGAATAACATACAAATAAAGAAAAACAATCAAATGATGCAATCATACATGTAATTGAATATAGATATTTTAAAATAAAAAACTAGGCTGGATGACGATGAAATCTGTGGAACTATTAACTTGCAAAGTCTACATGAGTTTGTACCTACCGCTTCGCCAGTAAATTCTTGTAACAATTTCTGGTAGTTACAAAGTCAGGAAACAATTGTCAATGCATACAGCACTTTAGATTTTAAATTTAGTGGCCGTCTTAGTTTTTCTGGAGAACAATGCTGGTTGGTCAAAATTGCTACTTGAATATTCATAGTTTCATTAACGTTTGGCTATATGTTAAAATATGTAAAGCATCATGATATCTTGAATAAGGCATTGAATTTCAATATTCATAAAGTGACTTAAACACCAACACTGGTAAGGAATAAGGCTCTAATCTGAATATTTATTATTAAAGTAACCCACATGGATATCTTCACATGGTATGAATAATAAGGCTCTCACAATCTGAATATTCATGAAGTGACTTACACGGAGTACCTAGAGTAAAGAAACTAAGGCTCTCACAATCTGAATATTCATGAAGTGACTTACATTGACAGCTCACAATCTGAATATTCATGAAGTGACTTACATTGACAGCTCACAATCTGAATATTCATGAAGTGACTTACACTGACAGTACACTGGGTAAGGAAACTAAGGCTCACAATCTGAATATTCATGAAGTGACTTACACTGACAGTACACTGGGTAAGGAAACTAAGGCTCACAATCTGAATATTCATGAAGTGACTTACATTGACAGCACACTGGGTAAGAAAACTAAGGCTCACAATCTGAATATTCATGAAGTGACTTAGACCGACAGTACACTGGGTAAGGAAACTAAGGCTTACAATCTGAATATTCATGAAGTGACTTAGACTGACAGTACACTGGGTAAGGAAACTAAGGCTCACAATCTGAATATTCATGAAGTGACTTACATTGACAGCATCGGTGTTCTTCATGAATCTGGAGTATTTTGTAGATGCTACGTAAGACGCTTTGACAGTCAGCACCACACTACCCATCAGGTTTTTAGCAGCTTGGATCAGTGATGTAGCACTATCCAACTGAAGATTAAAGAAACAAAAAAACATGAAAAACACAAATTTCAACTTGTGATGTCTTGAATTTTGCTATCAGTTGGTGCAGACATATGAGATCTTTTGAAATATTCTTTTCTCATTTCTAAGCCCAATTTTCATACAACAGAATGGTTTCAGAGTCTAAAGTGCTAAACATTATGTTATTTCTTGGCGATGTATTACTAGTAATCCCACAAGTATGAGTGCAACATGGAATAATGTAGTGTATCTGTGTAACACACGCCACAGAGCTCAAGCCTGAGTGATGTGTGGGACAAAGATGCCCTGTATTTGTCCATAGCATTTAGAGAATAGTGAACATCAAGTGCGTTAACATTTACATCTCGCAAAGCAATTTGCAAACTTCTTAAATCCCAATGCATACCCCAGACAGCACCAGTTCTCCACTGATGTTCTGCACCTCCGCCTTGACCTTGCTGGTGATGTTCAATTGATGACAATAGAGGGCGATACGCTGCAGATACGCAATCAGATCGTTCTTGGAGGACGAATCTGGGCACTGTGGACATATGGAAACAAAATTGTCTCAAAAACAAACATAAAAGTAATTCTTATTTCTTTTTTTCTCGGTAATCGGTATCTTTTTAATCAAACCCCAAAAAGCGGAATTTCCGAAAATTTGACATCTCAACATAAATATGTAAATATTATATGGATTAATATATTGTCTTCAAAATGTCTATATATTTTTTAAGTAGTTCTTGCCATGAGCGACTCATTTAGTTTTATTTGAAAAGCTTTAATCTACAAAAACTTGGCAACAGAGAATTACATCTGGGAAACAAATGATGGAACTCGCTAAGTTTTTGGACAAGATCAAGACGGACAATTTGAGAAAACAATAAACTACATTACTAAATATTAGGAAGATTACTGACCATATCGGCAATGGTTCTGGCTAACTTGTCCAGTTGGGAGCCAGCCTCTGCAATCTTCTTGGCTGCATTGATGACATGCATGGTGGTCTTCAGAGGCCCACGACCGCTGTGAGGCAACAAAAAAATATCGGAAAATTTCAGGCAAAGAAATTGCTCGTCAAGATCAACAATGGAGTTATAAGTGCAGAACTTAGGCCAGGCAAAACATTTTCTAATTTTTTAAAAATATTTTACAACCCGATGGGAAGAAATCTTTATGTGTGTAACATTATCAGTTACAAACCATTCACTGAATCAGGAATACATGCTATTTTCTACTAGTCTTACTTTCACCTCAAATAAGAACATAAAATTCTCATTCGTTTCGATGATCATGACTTGTCAGTCAAACACTTCGAGAGTTAAGGAGGTCCTTAATTCTGCAGATAGTTGTAACATAACAGCCATACAATATTATGCAAGTGGGGTTATAGTTTTGTGTAAAATTAGCCCAAAGTTGAGAGCACTTGAGTGCTTTTTACCGAGTGAAGTCTGTCATCTCCATCATGATCATGCACATCTGTTTGGCTAGGATGATGATGTCGTTGCCTTTGTCGTCCCATTTAGCCATCTCAAGATCCAGTTTCTCTTTCTCAATATGGAAAAGCTCCACTTGCTCAATAATCTTCTGTTTCTCAGTCTCTGGGAGTCCTCGCATCATGGCCTGCAGACAGAGAAGGGGGCACAAGGAATAGATAGATCAGGTAATAGAGCACTAGAATGACAGTCCAGAAGTCTCTGGTTCACACCCCACCCAAGGCAATTTCTTTGCTAGACTTTAATAACAGATTTGGTCTACTTAGAGCTAAGTTTCTTACGGTAATTTTTTTTCCCTTCTTCATCTTTTCCCCGAATAACTCACCCTTGACGTGATCCCCTCATCAACATCAGTATCTTCTTCTGTCATCTCAGTTTTGTAGCTCGCTGCAGCAAAAAAAAGGAAACTTAAAGCTAGCACTGCTATCAAATGAATCTGCCAATATTAACTACTGTGCTAGCCAAGGGTGTAACTTCATTCTGCAGTAAATACTGCTTGGTAAATATCTCTGCTTAGCGTAAAGCTATTTTTGATCCCTAAGCTCTCTTGCACACACCATTCAAGATCCTCTGATGGCAAAGTGATGTAGCTGATTATTGTTAGTAAGAACTACTCACATTTGCTCTTGGTGTCATATTCTTCTTCCTCGTATTCTGTATCTGTCTCCATGTCCTCAAGAGACTGTGATGAATAAAAAAAGAAGTAAAAACACAATTTTACTAATATTGATGCTTTCCACAAATTAATAGACTTTCTCAAAGCTTATGAATATTTATGACCTGCTCCGTTGTTTTTTGAAGCCGACTCCAAAGCTGAAGTTAAACAAAGATGGAATACAGTGGTGCCCCTGAAATAGTCTGGTGCTCATTACAAAATGGTCAACTTCATAGGAATCCACATATTGCATTCAAGGTGCAATACCAAGATGGCTGCACAAATACCAAAGCCTTACCCTGTTCATGAGCACAGCCCGTCGCACATCTCTGACTCCGTCGTACACCATTCGGGAAGCATCGATGAATTCATTCTCGTCAACATCTTGGGGATTATTAGAGTTGAGCGCAGAAACTGCGATCTCAATCCTTCCGGAGAAGTGAGGCATGACTGCAGAAAAACAAAATATAAAGAAAGTTAAAAAATTGTTTGCCAGAATCAGCTGGCTGAATGGAATCTAATATTTTGCCATTAACCAGAATAGTTAAATAATCACTACCTGAAACTCTGTCGCAGACAAAACCCAAATATCAAGGTTTACAACCAAAACGTGAGCCAAACTAAGTCACAAGTCAACATACTTACTTTTAAGTAATTGGCGGTTTTGTGTTTTCAAATTTCCACAAGGCATTATTGGATTTGTTCAGAAATTACCTTGGTCTTGAAGCACCACTATAGCCTCCTTGACTTTATCAGTATACAGGCCTGGCTCGTAGTTCTGCATCTCAGCGTCGACGACAGCGCAGATGCGAGCAGCTCTCCCTCTGATAGCCCCACCTGTTCTATCCAGACCGTCTACGTCAGCCATCTGTAAGGCCATGACGGCTTTGTTGACGTCTTCTAGAATGTGGCCCTCTGAAATAAAGAAGCAACAAGTCTATGAGCAACAGCACTGACACGTGATTGAATTCAGCATCAACTGATGTCAGAGTTATTTGAAGTCATCATAAGTCAAAAGTAGATCATAAGTAGATCATAAGTAGATCATAAGTAGATCATAAGTCATTAAGTGCATGCTTTGGTTCATGTGTAAATGGGGTTGGGTACAGCAAGGGTCAAGGCTTGTACCCGCAGGGGTACCTAGGCAAGGAGCCCATACTCACCAGAGACGGCCAAGAAGTCATCAATAGTCGTGATGTCATCCACCGCCTCAGTCAGTACTTTGACCTGTGTCACCCATTGGACCCTGAAGACGTCCATGTTCTCTAAGGCAACCTGGCTGCGTGGACGAGCTGCCAGAGTGCGAGCAGCATTGATCACCTAAAACAAAACAGACAAAACTTGGAAATAAACAAATAAAAACATTTACTTACAGAACATTGGGATCCCAACTACATGTGGACCGAGTAAAATTTGTTTCCATATAGACCAGTGATTTCATGGGTCGTAAGTTCATCACAAATCCAATCACAAATAGGAAGGACTTGGAGGGGGGATCTTGTGATGAATTTGCGAGGATTTGTTAGGGCTTACGAAGATTTGTTAGGGCTTGCGAAGACTTGTTAGGGCTTACGAAGACTTGTTAGGGCTTGCGAAGACTTGCGAGGAATTGTTACTATTTGCGAAGACTTACAAAGACTTACAAAGACTTGCAAGGACCTGCGAGGACTGAAAGGGCAAAATTAGTTGACGAGATATTCAATCTCACCTGTGGGCAGAGGGTCTCAATCTGTGCCACTGCCATTCGAACCATCTTGACTCCTTCCTCATTGTTGGACATGGAGCACGCCAGATGAGCAACCTATGAAAATAAACACAGAACGTAGGTTAAAACATCCATGTCATTTGACCAGTCTTACTACAAGACATTCACTAATTTTATGGGTTAAATGATCTATTTGGAGATTTTGGGGATGTAGCAAAGCAAGGTTTTAGCGTACCTCCACCAGTTTCTGAGCGTGCTCTCTGAAGACGCCGGCGTAGTGTTCAGTCTCCCTCTCGTTACCGCTTTTAGCCGACTCGATGAGTACCAGCAGGGGCATGTTGGTCTCCAGGAAGGTATCCGAGACGTGGTCGCCAACTGCCTTCCGTAGCTGTGGAGAGAAACAGTTTAATCAAATAGCTACAGGTATACAACTCGAGCAGCACGTGGTTCTACATTTATCTTTTTCGTCTAGACAGAGTACCGAGGTTGCTTATAAATGCATTCCTCATAGCCTCCTTGGCTACAAATGAAAAATATCGACGTGATATTTTAACCAACCTGTCTGCGTAGGTCTTTTGTCTTGTTGCACATTTGATCGATGGCTTGATCCAATGGGTCACTTCGATCTTTACGGCCAGCCTAGGAATACAAAAATGCGGGGAAAAACATGATAGTATGTAAGTGCACTGTTTAGAAATTCAATATTGGATGTTGCCCTTTCTCAACATATTTGTTTTTAAATGCATTGGTGAAGGCACAACTAATACTACATTTAATTTACATCACCCCGACGCTAATTAACCTATCACTCGTTGGCACGTTGCCACGCCCCTTAGACAACCCTTGAATGGAATTTTGTGCAGTAATTTTAGATTGTCTCGGATTCATGTGATTGGGCAACATTTTGCAAGCTGCGTTGATGCAATTCTACCTTGATAGTTCAATTCAATCCAACTCCAAAAACAGAAGAAAAAAATTGCAATATATATACACAGACTTAAAATCCCTTTAGAATTGTGATTGTGACTTACACAGTCCATGTACTCAGACAGCAAGTCCTGCAATGCTTGTCTGACTGCGTTACACTCAGCCACAATCCTCTCCCTGCGATTGTCTCTGGTGCAAGAGGAATCCGCCATCAGAGCCGCACCACTGATGATACTCTCAAGTTGTTCCTCCAGGGAAGGGCGGGTCCGCACCTCGTTGTACTCAGAGGGGCTCATCTTGATCTTACGCTGAGAAAGGGGCAACAAGAAGAAATGATTGTCGAAGACTAAGGTGTTGGTGTTGTTAAGCAAGAGGGTTCCTTTCTCAAGACTTACGTCAAGATCATCCAGTGCTGCAATCAACTCCCCAGTTCCTTCAACATCGGCGTGAAGAGGCGGCTGGTCCGAACGAGCCTGAGACACACTAGAGATGGTGTTCATAGCGCCCTCAAGCTGCTTGACAACAAAATCGCGGTTCTCGCGGGCAGCAGGGACATCAGGATGACGCAGGTATGCCTGTCAAATGAAATAAAACCAATTAAACAATAAACAAACAATAAAGACCAAACAGAAATTAACGTAGCTACAGTAAGTTCTTCTTACAGTATGATTGTTATGCTAAGCTAAAACCAAGCTGGTTTTACTAAGCAATGCGATTTTGTACCTAAGCAATTTTTGTGCTTAAGTAGCTTAATAAAATTGGCCCCTGAACACTACAAACTGAACAAAGCAAGCCAAGACAAGAAGTGATGATGCTTACTTGTGAGGCCGTCAGCAGCATCGTGCTGTGTTTCTTCAGTTCTGCTCTAGCTGCCGCAATCTCATCCCGCTGTCGAGGGTCTTTCAGGTCATTTTGTCTGCGAGCAAGGAGCTTATTGAACTCCATCATGTCCTTGCCGAAAGTCTTGAAGCTGGAGGCGAGGTCCTGCTGGTTATTGGACCTCATGATCTGGGCAAGATCACCCTCAACCTAGACCGCGAAAAAGAATCAACCAGCAGGATAACAAAAATGTCAATATTGGCAGAATTTCAAACCAGGGTTAGAAAAAATCTTTTGTATTTTTCAGCAACTCACAACTTTCAGTGACTTGAGCAGCAGGTGGACGTCTACCATGTCAGCCATGATGAGAAGTCTCGTCACGGCTGATAGGAGGTTGCGAGCTGCACGGGTCATCGCTCCACGTTTCATGGATGAACATGGGTCATCAGCAAACTCTGATGAAGCCTTGTGCATGATTTCACCTACGGAAGGATGGATAACCGATTTGGTTTTAGTTCGAGATAAAACCACGGTTTCACAAACCCCTACATTTAACTAGACTTCCTTATGTTATTCCCAAACCTTTCTCGCGGACATCTTCCACCGTCTCCAGCATCTGCTCTCGAATCTCCCGTATCTCGTTGGCAATTTCTTCTCCTTTCTTAATGAAGGCCTCAGTTGCCTTGGCGACCGCCGCTACCAAGACGTGTGCTTTCTTCGAGTGACCCTTTTTCCGGTTTGACGGCTGTGTTTTGACCAGAGTAGTGACCTGTCAAACAAGACAAATTTCAAAATATTTTATAACTTCGAGAATGTTCATTTAGTTAGTCAAGCAATTTTGATTTTACTTTCTACAATCAAATTTCTATTTCCTATGAAAACAGTACAGCCAAATTGAAGTTTATATGTTAAAAAATGAAAATAATGTGAAAGATACTACATTGCCCCCCGTCACTGACCTGCATGACCAGAGGTTCCAGGGTCTTCTCCACTGAGTAGGTTCTGATCTCCAGATTCTTGGGGTCCCATTTGAAGATCAGGTTGCCCATAGGGCTTCCTTTGTTAGTCATCTTGACTGCTTACTATAGATTGCTGTGGACATTGTGATAAAAATACCAAACTGTTTTCATCACAGAATCTACAACCTAAACCCCTTGTTTGTGTGAAAAATTATATTTTATTAGAACTGAAGGATTATTGAATGAGAGGTTTAATACCAACTGGGACCATGTGCAGAAAAAATAATTAAGCAACTTCACTTACTATTCACTATTTAGATGAATTTTTGACATGAACGAAAAGAGAGGTGAAACTGGTGCTGTGCAAGTAAAAATCTCATAAATGTTACTTTTTCGTTTTACTTTTTAGACAATTGAAATGAACAAGTGGGCTAGTAAAACTACGATAGTCGCATATGAAAAACTGGGCCCAACAATTTCGTCACACGAGAGTAATATTTTACACAAACAGATTTGGCACTGGTGAAATAGAAATCGTTTCCCTTCGCTTGCTGTAAGATTCAAATTATATAACCTTACACAGTTAAGAAAGTATCACTCAGCGCCTGAAAATCATATACTGAACGATTGATATACTGAACAAAAATATGTTAATCCCCGATCCCGTGATGTTTGTAGCAGGGTTTTGAATTTTTGAAGGATATATATTGTAGAATGTAGTATCCTTATATGCTACTTCAGCAGTTGTGTACAAAGTTTATAAGGAGTCAAGAAAACTTTCTAAGTAAAGTAGGCTAGACCGAGTTACTGGCCTCTAGTTATCGCTTTTTTAACATTTGGGCATTATCTTGCGCTACTAGAGGCCGAGCCAGAAGAAATTTGAAATCCTATCATCTCTAGAAAGTGGTTCAAAATGTCGCCAAAATCCACACAAATACTTAATAAAATACCTCTTAATTGTCTAAATAACCTTCCATATGTGTCCAAGCTGAGTTAACGAACTTCTAAGGTATTCACGATCAATATTTGACCTGCAAATCAAGGAAATTCGACGCCAGTTTTCCAGCGTGTACTGAACTTTTGCATGGCCGCCATTTTTATGATGAGCAAAACGAGCATTGTGGGTATTCTGTGACGTCACTGCCAAAGTGCGTGCCGACCGTACCACTATACGCGGGGTGCTCTGCGATGTCACAGGTCATTGTATCGCGCGCGCAACGCGATACTCCGACCTGTGACATCGGGGAGCACCCCCGCGTATAGTGGTACGGTCGGCATGCACTTTGGCATTCACGTCACAGGCAATCACAAAAATGGCGGCCATGCAAAAGTTCAGTACGCGCTGGAAAACTGGCGTCGAATTTCCTTGATTTGCAGGTCAAGAATTGATCGTGAATACCTTAGAAGTTCGTTAACTCAGCTTGGACACATATGGAAGGTTATTTAGACAATTAAGAGGTATTTTATTAAGTATTTGTGTGGATTTTGGCGACATTTTGAACCACTTTCTAGAGCTGATAGGATTTCAAATATCTTCTGGCTCGGCCTCTAGTACTAGTAGCGCAAGATAATGCCCAAATGTTGAAAAAGCGATAACTAGAGGCCGGCAGTAACTCGGTCTAAAAGTAGGCCTATTTCCTAACAAAATTGGAAATGTTTCTAATTTTTGCACTGAAATAACCATTATTTCCACGACAATTTTTGACAGTCCAACCATAAAACGCATAAGAAATTGAGACAATTTTTAATGTTTTTTTTAATGAGACAATTAATTTAATTGAGAGAAGTACGCTTTAGGTTTAAAAAGTCATTTGGAATGAAAAAACATCACTGACTCTAATTTGACCAAAACTAAAGAGGGGTTCCATTATAACTACACAATCGCCACTTTAGTTTTCATGGACATCAAATAATTATGACAGTGGACACACGTACACTGCGACAATGTGAATTGTGTCCGAAAACTGGGCAACAATGAAATAACTCGCGGTAAACTTGCTTCTCTGGTAAAAAAACAAAAACATTTCAGGAATATCGAAAGAAAAATAACGCCATATATACCTAAATATTGAAACAAATAACTTCATTCGATAAAAACTGTAAATCAAACCTTTTCTTCTAAGTTCTAATAACTTCAATTCGTCGTCTGCCTTCGTGCGATCTGACCAAACGCCAACGAATGCGGAATAGTTCTTAACTAGCACGACTTCCGGCTTGCTGTTACAGCCACTGTGCTTACTCAACATTTATATATTTTGTTACCAATATCTTTCATACAACGAAACCAATTTTAATAATAAAATTGTTTAATAATCTCAAAGATGTGAATATTATATTTGAAAAATAAACTTCCGTTTCAAATATTTATTAAAAATACAAAATCAACTGAAAAAACCCGTATCATAACAGTTTATAAGGGAGTAAGCATTTAAAATTGAAAAGCGCAAACTAACTGCTGCATTCCAATATCCGTCACACCAAACAACAATCACGGGTCACGTGACTAATGACTAAGTCCCCAAAATTGTAGGTTATGAGTAAAATGTAATTTAAAATGTATGACAAATTATTCAATTTACATGGAGATTTACAAATCGTTATCTAAAACAGGAAACAATGACAGATGTTTTCGAAACCCTAGCTTAGGCTCCAGTTCACCAGCTCCGTCACCATTTGCTGCATAAACGAAGCCACCCTGGAGACAAAGATAGAGTTTGGAAAACGGTGCAGGAATGGGGCATCCCATTCCCAAAAAGCATTTTCCCAAACCCTAATTTCGTCTAATTATGGGATGTACCGAAGAAAGGGGTTTGGAAAACTATTGATTAGGGCAGTTTTCCAAACCCTAGCTTCGTCTCCGTTTAGGCAGTTTAACGAGGGTGATGGAATCACATCGGAGCAGGCTAGGCTGCTGGGGTTTTGAAAACGGCACTAAAGTCAACTAAGGATTTAATTAACATAGAAAGTTAAACTAAAAAACAACACACAGAAAAGCCTTGTTTTAATGATCAGATGCGAGGCATTTATTCATACTCATATTTATAGTAACAAGCAGAATGCAAATAAGAAAACAATTCACCAGTTTGTATCCATCAAAGCTAGCTAAGCAGTTTTTACAACAGCTTTTTCTAGCCACATTATAAACAAATAAATTGGTCCATGGTAATACATGTTGGTTTTACCATAGTTTTACCATACTAAACTTTATTAAAATGCACTCTTGACCGCTTACCAGTGAAAAACGAGGGAAAACAACTATTTTTTTCTGGTATGCACGCACCTAGACTGGTTCCTGCCTAACAGAGGCACCGGGAACCAGTTTAGATAATAAAATGTACATGTATACACTCATCTTTGTTGCCAAGCAACATCAAATAATCATTAACAATTAATCAGAAATTTCATTTCTCTTCTAGCAGTTTCTTACTGCATTTGATATTTACAGAAAGAAAACACAAAAATGGAAACGCACAAGAAACAAACGACATGCAATTATATTATCGACATACAACTTAATTGTACAGCGTCAAATATTTACAATTTTTTGTCAACCCAATGTTTTTGCCTTTCAGCTAAATCAGCTAAATATAAAAATAAAACCAGAAGATTGGCAATAAAACTGCACATGTGTACGCAATATGAACCAACAAGAAAAAGTAAATAAAAACAAATGAAATATTTCTACACTTTACCACAGTAACTTGAACTGCTTATTCTCAGAAAATAACTATAAATTTTAAATTCAAACCTGTCCAAAAACTACATATTCTGCTAAATGGATTGAGTGGATATATTGTCAGCTTACTAGAGACACAATTGCAAGGGTTATTGTTTCGTTTCGCAAGTATACAATTCAGTGGCGTATCCAAAGCGGTAGAGGGGGGGGGGGATTTGATATGGATTACCGCATCAAAAGAGAAAACTCTCGCAGAGAGAAGAAAACAAAAATAAACAGGAAAACCTGATAAATACTTTTTCAAGTATGATACATTAAGTACATGAGATATAAATCCTCTGAAAACAGAGAATGTGAAGCGTTTATTTCCAAAATACGATATATCCATTTGAAGAAGAAAAAATATACTAGTTGTGAAACTTTAAAGACTTAAAAAAAGCTCTTCGAAGACGTCATCGTTTGTTTTGCCGTTTTCTTGATTTGTGATATCTATACAACAGCCATTGAGACCAACTCTGTGCAGCCAGGAGAAAACAGGATTCCTTATATTTAACAAAATTAGCATTCATCATATTTGGGAAATAAACTTTTCATGTAAACATGTGTATTTTTACAAGTGTGGGGAATAAATCTCTTAATAATAACTTACAATTCCTCTACTTTTGCGATCAAGAGACATAATTCGTCAACATCCAATTCATTGATCGTTTCATTTCATCTTACTCCTACACAATAACTTTATTTATTTATTTATTTATATTTATATTTTAACATCCAACAGCGAAATAGCGCCAATTACAGGATGAATAAGTGAGAGAAGACAATGTGAAGAAGTTACAGTAGAGGTTGGAGGAAAACCTCAGAAGAATATTCATGGGGGAAACCCACGGATCAGGCAGAGATTGAAAACCCAATCCACATATTGGCCAAGGCGGGATTCAAACCCGGGTCATAACGGTGGAAGTCAAGGAAAGAACCACTACACCAACCCGACTCCCCTATGCCACCAAGCCCTTTGCGTATTGCCGGCCGGGATAATATTGTACATTATAAAACTCCATACTCCAGGCAATAAATACACGAAGCTTGTCCTTATTTACACACTGCATTGATGAATATTAGTGCCATAAATAATAGCCTTTATATAATACATTGGTTATCTGGTAAAATTGTCAATACATGTCATATTGCCTCTCTACACACATTATAATGTAGTCCAGGAGGAAAAAACAGTAGTAATGTTCAAATCCTGTGAACCAATTCACTACAAGTTTTTGTCAACCTTTGGTGGTGAAAATGACACTTTCAGGTTTGGAAAGGAGTGACTTGAAACATGTAGCATCGGTTGCAGACACGGACAGGGCTTAGCTGACCGTAGCGAGGCAGGGGCACCGAGTTGGCCGAACATCGACCGCAGAAAATCTGGAGAGACATACACACATAAACATGTCAATCACTAAAGCATTATAATTTCACAATTGGGCTGATAAAGAGTCCCGATTTTGAAAATCTCAAAGCTCAGGTTGTAAATTATCAGAAAAAAGAGAAAACAAATTATACGTCTAAATATAACTCCAACTTGAAATGCATTCATCTCAATTACTTATTATTGTTATGATGCTTTACTTTACTTTTGATGGGAATAAAATAATTAAAAACGAATGCACACGTGTCTAATGAAGAGAGACAATGCATTACATTTGTGATGTGCTTCGTCTCGCGTCGGTTTCGCGCCACCCCGCGCCGGCCCCGCGCAGGTCTTTAACAATGTCAAGCACCATACCTTTCCACAGTTCCTACAATGGTGTTTTCTTCTCAGCATTGTGAATAGAGCCTTACAGGATGTACACTCACTAGCACTGTCATCCGAAACCCATGGTGGTGGTTCTATAATGACGAAAAATGAGAGCCAAATATTTCAAAAATATAACTTAACCCTAACCCTCCCAAATCCTTCTAAATCCTCTTGTACAAAATGAAGGATTTAAAAGGATTGAGGTTATTAGGACATTGCAGTGGAGGAGGATCCAGAAGGATTGAGGGCAGATGGGGTTTTGCTATGGGAGGGATTGAGAAGGATTGAGAAGGATTGAGGTTATCGGGCTGTATTTGACACAAGAGGAAAGAGAAGGATTGAGGTTGTATGCAGCTTGCCCAAAATAGGATCCAGAAGGATCTAGGTTATGGGGGAGGGGGCTTGCATTTGTGTACATTGTAATGGCATGGGGAATGCATGCTTCTGACTTGGTTATTTTTAGGGCTTGCATTTGTGTGCATGGCAAATGTGTGTACTGGAAGGTAAGTGTATACTGCAAGGTCAGTGGGTCAGTGCTGAAAGGGTCCCTGGACAATGTATGTTTATGTATCATCAATAGGAAACACATGTGCATACAATGGAATTTCTGTGGCCCTTGTCCTGGTATGAAAAGGTCATTGTACTGGGCACTTCCATTTGTTTGAGGGTAATTTGTTGGATAAGTAATCAGTTTACACAGACCCCCAAAAACATCCCCCAGCAGGCAGGAGGATCTAGAAGGATTCAGGGCAATAGCCATACTAGCAGAATTGAGAAGGATTTAGAAGGATCCAGGTTCCTTGAGCTTTTAACTCTTTACTACAGAAGGATATAGGAGGATTGAGGTTATGTCTTAGCCAAACGAGCCGGGAGGGTTAGGGTTAATAAATAAAAAATTATTAAGAAAGTTGGAGTTTGTTAAATGTAACAGAGAAGTCATTTTTGGCAGAAACTGAATAGAATTGGATGGTATTTGTACCTTGGTAAACGGTGGACCTTCTGTTTCTAGAGCCACTTCGATGCCTCCTCCTTTCCTTTGATTCCGATGCTGGGCTCCCGGTTCTGGCCGTGCCTTCAAAGACAGACTCTTGGCTTGGTGAATCCTTGATGGTACTGTCTCCAGTAGAAGCAGGGATGTCGTTTTGTACTGATTCATCCGTGGGCAATTTCTGTCCATTTGCAGATCCTGTGTTCTCTGTTGACGTCCCAGCTGAGCCCGGGATTTCAGAATTAGAGTCGGAAGGAACACTGTCCCCAACAATTGTCCTTTCGGTATCAGTTTCACTCTCAAATCGGACTCGGCTGTTTGAAGGCGACCCGTTAGTGGTCTCCGAATTTTCAGAAACACCGTTAGTTCCGGTGGCACCCTCTTGTAGCGACTCAGCTTGCACCTCGCAAGCTGAAGCGACATCATCCGAAGTGATGACAAACGGCTCCGTGGCACACATGATGAAGACAGTCTTTAAGATGTTACGCAGGTCGCTGGCGTAGTTTGTCTGGAGCTGGTCGGCAACGCCTAACGAAATATAATCACACATTAAATTTTTCAGCCAGATTTCAGTTTCAATCCAATTGTCCAACTACAATGAGCATAAGATTTCCTGATTTTCAGAGTGGCTGAGATCACTGTGGCAAGGGGATTTGGCAATAAGAGAAGAGTGCAAAATTAAGTGAGGTTGTTAAACCTTGTAAAACCTCGAGCTAAACCTCATTAAGCAAGGTTGTACCGTGAGGTACCCCACAAAACCCTGTTAAACTTTAAGTTACTATTTGTTTAATTTTGCATTCTCCCCTATCCAAAACATTTCACTCAGCAGCTACTCAGCAGCTAGTCAGCAAATTCCTGTCCAATTTTTAAGGAAGAATTCCTACCTGCAATACAGACAAAGAGCCTGTGCACTAAATCGCTGGAGCTACGAAAGTGAGACCTCATCTCCTGCCTGGCTGCAACCTCCGCTGCCTCTATTGCCATGGCGATCTCTAGCTCATCGTTGTTCTCAGAGAGGTAAGACGTGCTGTCACTATCGCTGTGAGAGATGAAGACAAAACAGTTAGAAGTGATGCCAAGGTGGTTACACAAACAAATTTAAAGTCTAAAGGAATTTATCTTAACCTACATTTTATCATTTACTACCCCTGATTACATGCCAATAAATATTTCTGGAGCATTTACTGTTCCCCAAAGATTACACAACTGACTGCAAACTCACACCGTTATTGTAGTATTCTAATGACTATGAATAAAGAAAAATTATAGTAAAAAGTCCCGCTGAAACCAATAATCCTGCATGTAAGTCTAAAGTTTTCCTTTGAGACGCATTTAGAAATTGTCACCAGTCAAACAAAACTTGAATAATAGAGAATTTCATTCTATTCATATTCACTTTTTCGCCCTTTAGTAAAAACAAGATGAACAACAAATGTCAACCATTAACAACTGCGTACAATGTATTTATTTTCTTGAGAATTTTTGGATCGATACAAGGACTACTAAGTTAAATCAACCATATTCGCAATACCTTCCATCTGATTCCCATTGGTAGCTACAGACGTCATCATCACCCCCACAACACGAGGAGGAACAGGAGCCTGACGAACCCCTGTCATCATCATCAGCATCATCCTGATTGATGGCCCGTCTCACACCTCGACTCCCCTCCACCCTATTTATTGCACTGGCTGGGATGGCCCCGTTGGGACTGGATGCACGAGACAACTCCTGATCCGAGGACCGGTGACCCGAACCGTGACGGAGACGCTGGAAGAAGGACGTAGGCTCGTTTTGCTCGTTGGGGGAGGGAGTGTCCACAGAATTCTGATGAAAGGGGGACACCTGCCCCTCGTTTGTGAAATCAGAGAGGTGTCTGTTGTTCACGGTGGGACTAGTTCTAGCACCGACTAAGCTAAGTTCTGTGCTGGGCTTCCCTTTGCCAAAACTGGTCGGGGGAGCAACTGCCGATGAATTGGTGCCAACAGCCCTGGATCCACTGTCTATTCTCAAAGGGTTGAGAGCGGCTTTACTGCTGTGCGGCACTGAGTCGGTGTTCTGAACACTGACCAAGCCCTCTCCGCCGTTCAGTTCAATCTCAACACTGCTTGGCAGCATGGGTGGGACATTTATGAACAAATCCATCATCTCCATTTCAGGAGCGGAGCCCAGCCCACTGTCCTCTCGGGTCAAGTTTGGAGGGTGGTTTTCCCTCTGTGCCGGTTCCGAGCCGTTGGGCACTGCCGCCCCACTCACTGGAGCAGAATTTGTTTCATTGTTGGAAACTCGCAGTCCAAAGAAGTTATTGTTTGCTACATCACCATTTTGGTGTCCATCGAGTACTACTGATATCCCACGATCACCAGCAGACGAGAATTCCCCTTGCTCCACATCTCCGGTTGCACCGTTTCTCCATCCATTACTGAGTTCTGAAACTCCAGACCCATTGGCATCGCCAAGGGAAGCTATTCCAGGCATGGTATCCCTTCCGGAAGTTCCCGGGGACATACCGGTCGCCAGAGACTCTCTCTCGCTCATCTCTGGCACGGGGAGATCCTGATAAGACTCGGAGAAGCTCAGCCTCTGTATCAGAAAATCCGCCCCCTCAGGAGTGGACAGGAAACTGGAACTGATCAAGGAACACTCCGTCATCATGCTGTCACACGGCGACAGGCAGATGGAGTCCGGGTTGCGGCTGGTGCGGCGGGAACGCCCTCGCGGGGGAGTCTCGTTGTTCAGGCTCATCTCGTTCAGCTGACGCTCGATGTCTTCCCAGGAATCCTTCGTGCTACACAACGCCTTCTCCAGGAGATGCAGTTCCTCCTCGTGCAAGGTTTCTAATAATTCCCTGAAAAAAAATGAAAGTTGGAATCGTTCATTAACCCTAACTCCTTAGGTTGTGTGCAACATCATATTGAAATTGCAGGATTTGGGAGGGTTAGGGTTAATGATTTCAGAATAAAGATCCTTCCCTTTCTGTTTTCAAATCAGCGTCTATTACTTGGGTAGAAAATAATCCAATTAGTCACATTGCTACTTTTTTCACCTTCCACCTTATTGACCTGGGTTGAATCAATGACGCCCACAAGTCAATTTGATGGGTCAACAGCAGAAAAAGAAGCAAGTGTTCTTACCTTATTTTGAGCAGCAAACCCTGGAAGGGCCGGAAGAGCTCTGAGATGCTCCGAGAGTCCCTTTCCATATTCAGAGGTCCGTCCGGAAAGATAAGCAAGCCGCTGGAATTAAGCAAGAAATTTACTTTTTACAATTCATGGCAAAAAAATCCAAGTACCCCATAACTATTTGAAATTAGGAAAAGTAATACTAAATATGGGCCAGTAATTTTCAATGTCTGAAGTCAATAACTCAGGTATGACGAAAAAATGATACCACAAAAAAAGATTAAAATATTGGGGTTTTTTTTAAGGTTAAAATGAGCAGGAGAATGTCTGAATGTTATTCTTTACCTGACTATAGCTAGTCTAGGAATAGTAAACATCAATGCGGGGTCATAGTCATCCACTCTGTCTTGAGTTATGTAATCTTGCTTCAAAGCCCTAGAATCAAATGAATCAAGGGATAAATTAAAAGAAACATCTTAAAATGGAAAACTGACAAGGCTCAGTCAATCAATATCTGGTTGTGTATTAACTTCTCCAGGATTTGAACCAGGGTCTCTACAACTCTGCATTAGTGCTCTACCAACTGAGCTATCTAACCCCGTGTTAGTGGTTTCCCATTTTGGTTTAAGCACTTCTCAGAAGTTCATGCCATGTAGTCACTAATCACACTCAAAACTCCTAATGCTCAAAGCAATGATATACATGTACATCTGAAAAATGCCAAATAAGGCATTATACACACTGTAACAAAGCCATTCTTTAGGTACATACAATACAAATATCCCATTTTTAAATGAAATTTAGCAACTTTATTTCAATCTTTTTAATTTGTTAATCACAGCATTTTGTAAATTTACATCAACACTCTAGTCCCCAGAAATAGCCTAATTTAGGACACGTTTTTGATCATAAATCTTCAAAGTACCTGTCCATAGTCTCACAGAACAAGACAATAACATCCTGCTGAGTGTCATATTCTCTTGCCGTCTTGACTGGGACCATGGCACTCACGTAGCTCAGCTCAAACTCCGCAAACATCTCATCAAATTTACGCAGGAACTCTCTAACCTACAAACGAGTGCAAGACACAGATGCCATTTCACAAAGAATCGACACAACAAAATGCCAAAATACTCAAGGCTAATTCTTTAACATCTCCATACAGCCTTCCGCCCCAGGCTTAGTTTTTGCCAAAGACGACTGAATTTGATATTTGATTGTGCACGCAGTGCGCGCGCCCGCCGCTAACGACACGATTATAGACCAGCTCCCTAACTCAGCTCAGTCATCTTTGCAAACTGCACTCGGTGGTTTATCTTTTTCTTTATTTCTCCGCAGGCTTTCCTAGGGAACCAATCAGCAATCGCAGAACTGCGATTATCAACACGTACTGCGCGTATGCACAAAATTCCTTTGTGAAGCAGCGTTAATATGCAACGCAGGTCAGCGCGACCGCTGAATGGGTAGTTGACTGCTTGAAGACGCTTTGCCTATCATTCTGAATCCAGGACAAGAGTTTCGACCCTGGCTGAAAATCTCAACCCTGGTGTGGTGCAGGGTGGAGTTCAACCCAGGCTGGAATCATTCTCGAGGTTGACGCAGGGTCGGTGCAGAGTGCGAAATGCTGCATGTTTTCAACCCTGCGTCAAGATCCTACTCCAGTAACATTACCTTCTCGCTGTAATGGTTCAGGTTCTTGTAGCACTGCTCTCGTAGGATACTACGTAGCACATCCAAGCTTCGAGTCAACCCCCTGGCCAACGGACGCAGTGCTGCACTCTCGATCTCCCGATTCATGATTGTCGAACCAGCAGCCAGGCACTGAGTGTTTGGAAGGGAAGGAATCGATATCATGATCAACCTAAATCTTTTAAAATCCACTAGAAGACTATCATAATATTTTTTCGGATTCAGGAAGGTAAAATCCAGCCTTTTCCCTTTTTCCTCAAGTCCATGTTCAGTCCTTTCGCAAAATGTAATGTGGAATGTCAAAGCCAGGCACACTTAGGCAAAGCTACATCCAAGTCGCCCGCAAGTCGCCCGCAAGTCGCCCGCAAGTCGCCCGCAAGTCGCCCGCAAGTCGCCCGCAAGTCGCCCGCAAGTCGCCCGCAAGTCGCCCGCAAGTCGCCCGCAAGTCGCCCGCAAGTCGCCCGCAAGTCGCCGGCAAGTCGCTGGCAAGTCGCTGGCAAGTCGCCCGCAGTTCATCAAGTTTTCCTGTTACTTGTGACAAGACACATTCATGTGATTTACTTGTAATTGTAACCAAACTAAATCACTGGCCAAACAAACCATCCATGCGCAATCTATTCCTACCTCTGCTCCAAACCAGAGCTGGCCTGCAAGGCTGTCCTGCAAGACGTCATCAGGAAACTTGGCCCTAAAGTCACGATTGGCTCGCTGGTCTGCGATGGCATGCTCCATGACCTGCTCCACAATAGCTGCAAACACACATGATATCAAGCAGCAGTGTCATAATGGACAGGATTAATGACACGGGAAGCAAGATGAACAGTTCGACTCACACCCAAGTAGTTTATGAATTGTTCTTCTCACAATTACTTGGGACAACACTTTTATTGGCGATCATGAATTTGTTTTTAAAATTTAATTTTTCTGAACAATTATCTAGCGCAATCATTTTGCTGGATGCCTAGAATCATTATTTACTTTCAAATAAGTACAATATTTTTTAATAATTTGGTAGTTTGGTATTCTACCTTTAATTGTGTAACCAGCTACTGTGTCCGAGTCTGGGCACCTATTTTGAAAATGACTGGACAGACCGACTTGAGTAAGTAACTGTGGTTGCAAAGAGCGCAATAATAACCTTAAAGTGATAACAAATCTACTTCTTGTATACGAACCCAAGACTCTGTCCTGACACGATCTCAGATGGTTGACGAGTAGCGTGCATCTCTCTGGGTCCTGTCTTCCGTCAAAGCTGTCTAGTTCCTGGGATACCACATTCAGTTCCTCATCGCTGAAGTAGAACTGGGCCAGGAGCTGACTATCCGTTTTCTGCAAGATTTTTTTAATTTGCAACCATTATTAGGCAACAATTACCGATTACAGAGGGCTCAAAATAAAAGGGTCCATATATGTACATGTAAGGGTTTGTTTGTTTACTGAAACACATTTTCTGTAATTTTGTCTCAATACAAACTGCCTGAAAATATTGAGACACCTTTAATTGGGTTATGCCGAGTTGGGTTATGTTACTTTTTACAAATTTAAACTGTCCTATGTCACTTCTGGTAAATGAGAACATTGTTATTGTAATTTCACTTCAGGCACATAATTTGGAGTTTTCATACAAATTATTAACCAAAATTGTATTTCACTGAAAACATTAACCTGAATATCATACTGAATCAACAGCCAAAAGCCAGTAACACATAATATTTATATCAGAAAAACATTTAATCCCCGTTCCCTCCCCCACCACACCCCATCCCTAAAACAGCATACACTAATAAAACTATAAATTGTATTTCTGACAAAACCTCCTAGTATCATCTGGATAATTTGGATCAATGGGCTCCAGCACAGTTGCAAATTATATATTTTACCCCAGGCCAGTCGATGTTATGCTACACTGAATGTTGTCCTTGCTAGGTATTGTTATCAAAAGCACAATTAAGGACCCCAACTTCATTGTTGCTTTCAATTTAAAAATACAAGCACCCCTCGTATCTTTCATACGAACCTTTTACAATTCACTACACAAATCAACACAAAGGATGAACGTAGAATTTTAACAAAATGATTACAACCCCATTCCAAGAATGTTTTGGTCCGTGGGGTCAGATGAGCAGTCTGGCATGAATTACTGCAACAATAATGAACTGATATTGTGATTCACTTAATAGTGTCCAGCCCCCCCCCCCCCCCCCCCCCCCCTCCCCCCCCCCCCCCCCCCCCCCCCTACTACCCTCCTCAACTCTACCCTCCTACTCACTTCCCTATTCCACTCCCCTTCCCCATTCAATGTGGTGTGATGGATATTTCCGTATTGTCAGCTTTTTCTTTATAAATGTTAATTTATCCAGGGTTGGGTCTACTATTCATCCTAAGTTCACAATCTTGCACACAGGCTAGGACAGTACTCAATCATGTCAATATGCACTGGCTGCAGTCGCTGATCTAGGAAATGCACCTACATACAATGTACATGTGTAGGTCACTCATAGGGTGCATGTCTACCAACAGACCGTAATTATGCTACAATATGGGTATACACAACATCATGTGTACTTCCATACATCATTGGCTCAGCATAATTTTATAGAAAGAAAAAACATGATTGGTGGGATTGTGTTCATTTCACAGCTGACACAAATTTTTAAAAATACAAAGCAAAGTCGACATAAAACATTTATTGTACAAATACGTTGTACCAATACATTGTACCACTATAGAAGATATGCTTTCAACAACAGTTGTTTAATAGTAGAATTAAATAACTGCCTGAATTGTAAATGCCAAGTTATTAACTTTCTTAAACACACAGAAAATTCTCATGTAATCTTGACCAAGTATTTCACAATCGATCCGGTTCTGAGTAACACTATTGACTAACAATGGTTTCAAGTTACGACTGAAACCCCCCCCCCCCCCCCCCCCCCCCCCCCCCCCCCCCCCCCCCCCCCCAGTACACACCACTGACACAAAGGGTCACTGAAAAATTGCTAACCTGGGAACTATTTGTACTAACAAAAATTGCAACATCATCATACGTGTATACCAAAAATGCTTTGAAATAATATATCTCATACACATAGAGTTACAGAAGTAAAAAAATAATTAAAAAGTAAACAATCACATATTAACATTTAAGAAAACAAACAATACTGACTGTACACTGTATGATAAATATTTAAAAAAAATAATAGCATTGATTTTCATGCAGGAATCCAGAATGACTTGCAATAAAATTCCAAATCCTACAAGGAAGACTTTTAAAACTTAACAGAGCGACTTAAGTACACAAAATTGCTAACACAAAAAACCTTGCTTCAAGAGCCAAAATTCTGTTTTTTGCTATTGCTAAAAATAAAAAGCAGCTTAATTTTATACCAATCACAAACAATGTACACAACACTTAGTGGCTGGTAATCTAATTTTACTAAGCAATGTTATTTGTCTTTGTTTTTTAAGCAATTTGTGTGCTTTGTAAGCAGTTCTATGAATTGGACCCAAGCTTATTCATGTGTGAGTCAGCCAGTTAGTCAGCAACTTGGTCAGTTAGTTTCATGTACTAAAGCCGTGTTCGCACTGGACTTTTTTTTGGGAAGGTTTTACTGAGACGATGGTAAAATAAAAAATGGTCAAATGTTAGCACTGTTCGCACTTGGACTTTCGACACGGGATAATTTTACCGAGACCGTGGGAGAAGTAGCCGAGCTGTCATTATAATGACTCGTGAGGGCGCTTTGCGTGACCTTTCTGCATTGACCCCGGTGTACCCATTCGCGCGCGCGCGCGCTTTTTGTCCGATCGCATTATTGACGCCATCGTCGGTTTTTAGCCGACACATCGGTTGTCGTGCTTTCTTTCGTCGTAAGACATGTTGACGTTCTTTATTATCATCTGGAAATGATGCACTGGTAGCACCAATCAAACTTCCGACTGTATTAATAATAATATCTGCCATTGACCAAAGGAACCCCAACTCTACGTAATCTTTTTGCAGAACCACATGCGAATGTGATCACGATGCGATTTGCATGCATGCAGCGTGCCCGCACGTAAACAATGCAAAGAGCGCATGCGCGGTGTCTTATGTAGCATGACCTCGCACTGGGGGGCCGAATTAACGTTTTCCTGGGACGCTTTTACCGAGTCGCGCTGTTCGCACTGGACTTATCGTCTAGGGAAAAGTGACCAGGGACGTTTTCCCGGGCAGCAGTTGGCCGGTAGAAGTACCCACTGGACTCGGGAGAAGTACCTGAGAGGAAAACGTCCTAGGCTGTCCGCACTGGACTTAAAATGGGAAAAGGACCCATCGTCTAGGTATGTTTTATCATTTTAAGTCCAGTGCGAACAGGGCTAAAGACACATTAGCCTAGTGCAAATACTTGTACATGTAAACATGCCCATCCATCAATACAAACTTGTTTTATTTTTACTTTGCTCTGCACAACCACATGATGCAATTATTGGTTTCTGTTTTGAAATTTCCCCCAAAGTAAAATGTCATTCACCACAGTATATCTTGCTGTGTTCAAGTTTATCAGACGGTCATGTTTGTACAGTTCTAAACACAGGTCGATTACTGTCCACTAGTGTTCAAAGCACGGGCATGTGTTCTCAGTTCCCACAACTGTGTAAATGATTGATAAACTTAACTGCCTCTTAAAACAGAGATACACACGTATTCAGCACATGTTACAGATGATTAAAATCGACCATTGCACAATTTCACTGAATATATCTCGTCTTGTGACCTATAGTTCAGTCAATCGACAGATATTGCGCAATTTCATTGAAGCTCAAATCTTGTGACTACAAGTACAATCGTTATTGAGCATTCACCAAAACACACAGAGGTCGTGACATTACAAATCTGCCACATTCCTAGGCTTAGAATTTTGTTTGCTGAATAGTATTGCAAAAAGATAATTTCCTTTCGTTTTCTTTTCAAAAGTTCCTAAATCCAAATTAAATTGGAATTTTGTGTGTGTTTTCATAGCATTCTGACAAAAGTTTAGGCATATATGTACATTTACATGCCTACATTGTTATAATTAAATTAATATTTCTGGGCTATCAAGCAAACTACCGTGATAATCGTGCAAAACAGTTACACATTATAAATGTACAGTACTACCGGTAGTTTCATTTTCTGTATTTTACAATTTTGATTATAGACCATTTGTCAGTTTGTGCTTTTTATTGTTTGAAGCAGCAAAAGTGCTCAAAATATACAGAAAGGTGCTTGACAAACAACTTGAAGTTTTTAGCTGTGAATGCCGCATATTTGATATTACAGGAAAACAATATTCTAAGATTTTGATTTCAATTCAGAATTTGCCGAGTCACAATTTGAATAAGCGACCACAACCTGCACTCAGGGTGCGTTCTTATCCAGCCGATTGCAGCTACTCGCGTGTCACGCCTTGAACTGACAAATAATAGCTCCCACGTCACACGCATGTCGTGCATCGTTTGAACAATTGCGTGCACCATTTGAGCATTTGCAGAAATTTTGTTTCTTCAAAAATGACCGCATGCCAGAAGAAATAATAAGTTCACACATGTCACAGGGAGTTTAGAAATAGAGTCAATAATATCTTTAGTTACAACAAGTAAGATTTTTAAACTAAGGTATTTTGGTCGGTTACTTTTTGGATTGTTGAAAAAGTTATTCCACCTTTAAATAAATGAAACGGTGATTTCACGAGATGAGTAGAGAAGATGCAAATATTGCAAATGTCACTCAGTATTAAAATAGAGAAAGGTTCCTTTCTCATGCTATGACTATGTACCCGAGTCAGCTCTATGATTACATTAATATTTTCCTTTTGTAAAGTTCCATGCACACAACAAACTTCCTGATGAAAGAGAAACTAACCACTAACCACTAACCACTAACACCCCCCCCCCCCCCCCCCCCCATCCCCCATTTGTGTATTTTGTACACAAACCATACTCCCATACGCCCACGCACGCCGTAATCACACACACACGTATCACAAGTCACGCGGCGCGGCGGGGATTTTTACAACCCCGGCCAGCGCAATCGGCGCGATGCGACAATTTCACCTCAAATGTTCTCCCATTTCACATCTAAAACAGATACTTACTTTCGGCTTGTACAACCACTTGCGTATTGACATCATCTTGAAGCCGAATACTGCGAGTTAGGTTGTCATAATGTCCGGAAAGCTGTAAATTCAGCGAAATTCCTGGCACGTTCGTCCCGTCTGGCTCGTCACGTCAATGAATACTAAATTTATAAATGAAAACATTGATGCGTGGTGACCCTTGACATTTCCGATAAGTTGCAAAAATAGACTGGCTTCTGGTCTTATTTTACTACAGTGTAGTACATTTAGAGTACTATTAATGTATACAATAAGATAAATATCTTATCAATTGCTTTGTATTTTATGTTAATTAGGATAAACTTAGTCAAAGCTAAGCCACATGCTGGTTACACATGAAAAGAGGATATGAAATAATAGTGTATTTTTTTAAAATAATTGTTACATCATATACAAATTCCATAAAAAAATTCCCTTTTTATTACAATTTTCTTTCACTGTATAAATAATGATGCACATCAAAAAATTTGCAAACTGCATTTTTTTTTTTAAAGCAACATATGGCAAACTGCCTATTTATTATATACTTTATGAGAACAAATCAGAATTTTCAAAGAATAAAAACCTATTAAATAAAGTGTCATTTCAATGCAGAGCTGAAAAATTTGAAGATCCACATTTGTTTTGAGCAACTCAACTTGTATTTATTCTTTTATAATTTCATACTTTTTTTAATCCAAGTCATTCTTACATCAGTATTTTCTCCCGATTGTAATATAAACCCTTTAGAAGTGGAGGGTTTATCCGAATTGTATGAATGCTAAGAATTAGGGCATCAATGTCCCAAATTGTCCAAAATCAAGACAGAGTCTACCGTGTACAATGTATGTATACATTTACAAACAAGTTGGAAACAGCACACTTTTCTCAGTAAAACATATTCAAGAAGTTGAAAAGTGCACTCGATCGTTATTGCACCAATAAATTGTTGTAGTCTTTATCACTATCGTGTTCTCCTCACTGTCATCGCATCATCGCTGTTACCAAGTTAGAAAGTGCCAATGCACCGACTCCGAGGGACTATGGTAATTCTTTGCTCATCTTCACTGTAATGTTTTTATTGCTGCCATCACTGTCATCAAATTGAAAGAGCGCCCTCTGTTGTCAATGCATCGCAGGAATGAATACAGCTTCTACAGCTCCTATGCAGATAAAGTTGTTCAATTTACGCTCTTTATTACTATGGTGTTACATTACTGCCATCAAGATGTGTCAACCATATCCATGTCAACGTGGTGTTCTGCTGCCTCAGGATTTTGCCTGCTGCTTTGTTCCCATTTTCGAGCTGTTTAAGAAAAAGCCACCAAAAAGTTATTTGAGTGTAAAACCTGAATGTTTAAAAGACTTGGAAGGACAAAATAAGAACACAAGTAGGACTTAGGAAGTCAAAATTAAGGCTTTCTGGGGTGGAATGGATGTCCAGAGCATCGTAAGCAATCATAAGCCTATTTTGCATGATCTAGTACTAAGCAAATCGATTCCTGCTACAATTGCTTACAGATGTAATACATGTTGAGCTGCTGTCGTAGTCGGACTTGCTTCAGTTCTTCTCGGTAACGTTGGGTTTTCTCTTCCATAGCTGCCGTGGGTCGTGCAAAGAAGCGAGCAAAGATTCCCTTGTGCCTTTAGAGAACAAAACAAATATTAGGAGATACCAGGACAAAATGAAATTAGAAGTAGGTAAAATACAGTTTAAAAAAATCAACCGAAATGAAATATGATGGAATTTTATTGCCCTATAAAAGCAAGTGTTACCTGGCTGCTTTTGGGTGTTCAAAAGGTGCAATATATTAAAATTGAAATCAATTCTGTAATTGGATCCTGCCTTTTAATGACAATCTTAGTTTCGTCTCCATTTTATAATTTTAAATTGGCTAATGTTTTGTTTTCATTCATGCAAATTTCTTTCGAACATGATGAATACCAATGCAAGAGACCTGGTTTAGACTTAAGAATCGTGCCCCTCCCTCCAACCCAACACACAAACAGAAAAGGTTGTTTTCCCACATTTTCTCTCTTTTTTTATGAAGAAACGATCTACTCTGACGGGAGACAACCATGTATCCCCCTAGTCTAGATCAGAAAACGGCCGTCAATGCTTACTTCTTTAAATACACGAATAGCCAGATTGAGACCACAAATACCACCATGTAGATGTTAGTGGCCTCGTTCCAGTGGTCGATGTGGACCTCAGGCGGTAGTCCGTGGTTCTCGCTGGCCATCTGGATAATTAAGACAATGACTTACAATATCAACAGACGGCCCTACTGAGTCAAATCACATTAAAAAGAACGAGTTAACATGCTGCACATTTTTTCAGCATATAGTTTACAAAATTATAAAATGGTTTACACAAATGTAAAATCTATGCACAGAGATAAAGCAGAGCTGAAAAATTAATTGTTCATTGTTAAAACCAAAACCTGTCCCTTTTGAGGGCGACGCTCTATACGTTTGGAAGTGCGCAACTATCGACAAAAATAGCTACCTTTAAGTCATGTTATTGATTCCCAGTTGAACCTATAACCGGCCTATGATATCACCTAAATATGTTTCGACAGCAGAAACACACAACAATCCGAATTTCTCAGACTTCTTTGCCAGTTTTCGGGCGGTAGAAAGCCTCCAAAAAGGTCCAAGTGTTCAGCAGCTGACTCGACGACGCGCAGTCTCAAATGAGGGCGCACTTCAACTTTTTGGGTCGGTCTGACGATCACGTGATAATGCATGTGACTGAAGGGGAAAACCCATTTTGACAAAGACTGAAAGTGAAAGAGTGGACTCTCGATCGTCAGTTCCTTGCTCCATTTTCTCTAACAAGTCGTGCCTGATTAGTCCAATAATGGCATCGTTATTTTTCAGAATTGTAGTCATAGGGCTTTCTTTGTCTGCAATGATGACAAATTGTGGGGCAACTAGTATTTCCGACAACAGACTTTTCGTGATCAAAAACTTATTGGATAACACCACGGACACGCAACTGGCGTTTCGGGTTTCTGAAAGCAGTGGTCTGCAGTACGCCACCACAACGTCGCACATCCGGCCTTATGCCTGGTCCAAGTGGATTGAACTAGGTGCTCCCCCAGATCAGAAGGAAAATCCCACCAATTTTTCGGCGATTGTTTCCAACCCAGTTGGCCTCCACGCGATAAGCACCAACCAAACCCAGATATTTGTCCAGACAATTAGTGGCCAAGTGTACAACATAAAGCAAGAGTTTACAAGAACTGAGATTAGTTTTGGGAAGTGGGTTAAATTACCTTCCCTTGAATATGAGAGTGGGACGGTTCTTAAAAGTCCGGACTTGATTACTGTAGGGACGTACAAGAGCCAGATTCTCGTCTTCAGTCGTTCGATGACCGGCACGTCTGGGCTCTTCTGGTGCAAGGGTGATGCAGGGGGTGGGAGTCTCTCGGCTTGGCAGAGAATTGGCGATGTCTTTGCGGCACACCTGCTCTCAGATGCCACGGTCACCTTCAACACATTCTCTGGCTATTACGAGGCATTTGCGGTAATGAGCGATGGGTACGTGTACCGCACGTGGCAGAGAGATGACACGCGATGGGCAAACTGGAGGAGTATGGGTAATTATCATTGAGTGACCAAACACAACGTCAGAGTTTCCGAAGAGTTAGGGAGATAAACAATTCATATTATGTGCAGGCATCAGAGAACTCTCCTGCCGATTATATATATATTAATTATTCTAAAATCTGTGAAAAAAACACCAATATTAGCATTTATACCTTCTTCATCCGAATGCAGGAATATTTCAGCCGAAAGTCACTACTACGAGTCGTCCTGTTGCTAACGTCATGTCACACAGCTTTGCCAATGGAGTCCTGGAGGTTTTCGTTCTTGGAGCTGATGGCACTGTCAAACATATGTTTCAGACAACCTGCGATAGAGTGGACAACCCCTGGGGATACTGCACCTGGGGCCTGTGGCAGACCCTGTCGGGCAAGGTGCCCCCCACCCTGGGGAAAAATGTCATCACTACAGGGACCAATGTCCACCTGGGTGGGGAGTTGTTTGCTGTTGACACCAAGGGCGGGTGAGCACAGCAAGTTTTCCCAGTCCAGATTTTTTGTCCAAGGGGGGGGGGGGGGGGGAGGGTAGTACCACAGTCATTAACATAATGATTGATTTTTCATGTACATTTTAAATAATGGATGTGGTTAATATGGATACCCCCCCCCCCCCCCCCCCCCCCCCCTAAGTATTCTAGTAATTTAGTACTCTGGAAAAATAATTTGTTATTCATAAAAAGAAATTGCTGTGGTTTTTTCTCAAATTTTGTCTTCAAATGTTTCAGACTGTGGCATGTTTGGCAGAGTGAGAGGGGAGCTTCATGGAGCGACTGGCAACAGGTCTCTATCGTCCCACCCTCTCAGCCCGCTATCGCAGGCAAAGCCTTCGTGAGAAGGGAAGATAAGCTGTGGTGGAAGGCCTTTGCACAGAGCCAAAACGGAACCGTACGTATGGCCGAGTCTGAAACAATGTTGAGTTAGTTTAGGGTATGCCCTTTGAGTTTCCTGTGCATTAGATCAGACTTGATGCAAGTCTGAGTTTGATCTGGGTCAAGTATGAGCTACAGCCTTTGCTGCAGTGTTTATATAGACGTGGTTTTACCGCAAACTACTTAACTTAGAATGTCTTTGTTTTTCAGATGATCGTTGTGGAGCAAGCTCGGTCTTTGGACGTTCACCCTAGCTTGGTCAAATCTGGTGGCAATCTGACGGTGTCTTGGTCGGTACCGGTTGACGAGGCGACAGATATGGACTGGATTGGAGTCTACCCAGCCGGAGCTAATAATGACCAATACGTGGACTTCAAGTAAGTAGCCTGCATTTCAGACTGGCATTCGAGACTCGCGCCGAACTAAGTTATTACAACGATTTGAATTATGATTGTCGTTTGCAGTTTCTGCTATTTTTTTTGAATGGAATATTACACTGCAGGTATGTACAAGGCGGCCAGAATCCTTCAGATAACCCTGTACCCAAGGGGAATCTTACGTTGGAATCTTACCTCCCGGACGGGATTTACAATGTGCGCTATCTTGTCAATAGACAGTTTGTGGATGTCATTGATAAATGTAAGCAAATTAAACCGTTCTAGTTAAAAATGACACACATGTTACCTGTAGTGGCATAGTGGCGCTTCAACCTAAATTCATAAAGAGCCACTACATTAAACAAATTGAGTACGCAAACCAGAATTGTAATCGAGTCGATCATACATCCATCACATGTTCAGTTACAAGTAACTTGGACGAACAGTGACAAATGAATGCCTTTGTTACAGTTCATTCAGAAACTTTGTGACTTGACTTGAGACTACCAACTTGTGGTGGACTTGTGGGAACTTTTAATTGCAGAGTGTATTTACTGAAAGCTTTTTCGTTTTGTACCCTTTGGTTTTAGCTGTTCAGTATTACCATGGCAACCAAGATGAGCCCTGGGTGCAGGTCTTTAGAGGGATATTCCGCGGGTTAGGCACCAAGACGACCAACTTCAAACAATGTGTCCAAGATGGCAACAAGACAGTGGCTACCTTCAGAGAATCCTTTGAGGCGTTTAGCAACAAAGAGGTGAAGCCAAAATGTCCTGATGGGGATTCAGGGTGGCAGAGTGGCCCAGGTTCGAATCCTACCCAGACCATTGCGTCTGAGCAAAAGCACTTTAGATATAATATACATTCAAAATTCAAAGATTTACCAGGCTTTTCGTTTCTTTTTAGGTCTTCAAGGGTCTACAGATGTTAGGAGTCGGCCTGATGGATGTCCAGGAGACCTTGATACTTTGTCTGGAGACTGACATTGCCAAAGCCTTGGGGCAATTTGTGACGGACCTCATTTCCTGCGTGGAAGGAAACTGCTTGCACTTCGTCATCGACGCGGTGGACATCTTGCTCATCTTGTATGAGGACGTCTACGAGATATTCGGGGACATCCGCGCAGCCTCTAATTCGTTCAACGTGGCTCACGCGTATGAGCAAGGAGGACTCTGTATCGGCCGCGTGGTGAACGTTTGCATCAGTTCGCCATGAAAGAATGGAAATGTGTGATTGAAGACAACCAATCAGTTATAACAATGGCGCTGTAAATGATGCCATTATCAAATATGCACAAATATGACAGCACAAATATGCACAAATGTCCCGAGTCCAGTCTTTTGCATGTGTTACTATGTGAAACACAATTCTGCACACGGCTTTAGTGTACAAACCTTGGCACAACAAGACAGTCTGTGTATCTTTGTGAAGCTGAACAACTGACCCCAAAAGTGACTTCTGTAAAGGATTAAGAAGGTTAATGTACACTACTAATTAAAAACAGCATGTAGACTTGCCCCACTGTGGTGCTGTTATAGCGCCCTCTATCACTTAGAAAATGGCCAACTGATCAATTTTTTCTTCTAAACTAAGCGTACAATTTTGTATTCTTTTTTATTTCGGGCATAATTTTTTCTTTTCTTAAATGTGTGGGGATCTAAATCATTATTCAATAATTTACTGTGAAAGTAGATATAAAATCATTTTGTTTCAATATTGTGACACGAGGTGCAGTTCTTATTTATTTATTTATTTATTTATTTATTTATTTCTCATATTAATCCAGGGTATAACCTATTCACCCTAAGGTGGTCTCCCATAGGGCCCTGACTTATAAACAATGAAAAGTATACAATAACATTATAATTAAAAGGTGAAGTAAAAGGTAAAACGTACAAATACCTAAAAACACGATTTAAAAGACAATTTAAAAAGTATAAGTTAAAAGGTTACGTAAAAAGTAAAGACGTACAAGAAAAAAGAAAAAAAAGGAAAAACGACCGAGAGGGGAACTTTGCAATGCAGTGTTTATTTGGTTTCTTTAAATAAAGGTCATGAAGGAAATGTTTTCTAGGAATGGTTTCTTTAATTAAAGGTCATGAAGTGAATATTTCTTAGGAACATTTGAATATGTTGTGTTTGTGGAGTTTACAGTCGTGATATAATTGACCAGAACTGAAGCAAAAACAAACTTAAATACACATTTAAATATAAGATATATACTTGTTTCCATTTCTGTTATTGTTGGGGGGTGCCTTGTGCTAAACTATTTGAACCCAATCCCAGAAAATGAGTCTTAAGAATTTGTACTATTATCTTTTCATTTGCAATAGAGTTGGATACAAGTGGTGACCACTATTATGCAAAATTTGTAAAGTAAAAAAAATTAAAATACTCAAAATACTCTAAAAGTAGATGTAGTAGAACATCTTTTAGTTTAGTTATAAGTAACACAGAATGCATTTCTTTGACGATGTTCCAGCAACTTATAACTCATAATGTTGGGTTTGGTCATCATTTTTATGAAATAGTACCAAAAAGAATGATTTTTGTTAACATCCAATCTTGTTTCGATACAAGACTGCCTTTAAATTCCTCAAGTGAACTCATTGATATGCCACGGTCCACTACAAAAAAAAAGTTATTTCTCCCTTTAGAAATGCAACTTCTTTATCGCTGTCAGTACCTCTTGAGACCCCATCAAGGCTGTATAAACACAATCCTGATTGCAGATAGGAGGAAAAGCTCTCCAATCCTGGGTTCGCTCAGAAGCAGATTACTAACAAATCCATACACAAACCAAGTACAAAGAACTCTATCAAAGAACTGGATATATTTGTTTTGCTTTGTGCTGCACAGAAATATCCTGAAACATTCCAGCTGGGAAATTGTTCCAAAGCCTTTTTTCCCCCATTTTTTTTTTAATTAGGAAAACATGCTGTTTGCATGCCCTGAAGGTAGGATACACCATTGGTAATTGCTTGAATTATCAGGAATGGGTGGATTTAGGGGGTTGTATTTTATAGTAAATATCGTTTAACTGACCTGTCGAAGTTTTACGATCATAGATGCCGAGAGAAAAAGCCAGAAAAACGGCGTTAGTTTTAAACTGGCATTGGGCAGTTGTTCTAAAGGATATCTAGCGCAATCATTTTGCTGGATGCCTAGAATCATTATTTACTTTCAAATAAGTAAGATGTTTGCTTAATAATTGGTGTATCATATCTTTAACAAATGTTGAGGAATATTCCTACTTCTCACTGTGAACCTAGACTCCCTTCCAAATTCCAAAGAACATAGGGTTGACATTAATAAACAGCTTTTCAAAGTTAATTCATACAAAGTATTTCATAAAGAATTTGTCTTTTCTTTTTTTTCACGCGAAGATACATTTGTCACAACTCACTGGTTTATTGTACACATTAGTGTGGAAAAAAAGAAATAAATTACATTTTCTTGCATGGATAAAAGGTTTACACATAATTTAAACATGGAAGTGGGTATAACAATTACTGTATATTTATATAGTACACACCGTTATTATTGCACATAATTGCCCCATTTCATCACCAACCAAACCAAGACCAATTTTCTTAACAACATTTTGTACTTTGGCCTCTATTTTCTTCAATTTTCACAAATTTGGCATTACCAGACCATAGATGCAGATGAAAGGTAGCTTCTTTTAAACTAAGCAACTGCTGATGAAATCATTTTTATTTTATTACAAAATTAACTTACTCAATTGTGCAGAGCTCTGTATGAGCTTTGTGTAGAGTTTGGCAAGTCTTCTGCATAACAATAATTCCAAACAGTTGCACTTTTCATTTGAAATGGTTAAATAGTCATTTTATGTACAAATTATTTGATGTCTTCAAAGAATGAATCGATTTGCCTCAAAATGTGACCTAGTGCATTGTATATAAATCGGCCGATCACAGTACCAGTGAATAGTAAGAAGGAATATAATATTGGTTTTATACTGCACATACCACATTTATAAGCAAGTTGACCGGGAAGTGTAAATAAACATATAGTCTGACTCAACTAGGTAGGTAGGCCTTGAACTAACTCATTCTATGTTTGTACTCACATCCATTGCACTTGACTTGTTCTATTATATATACTATCTTACAACAGATATAGATATAAATATTCATATAAAGATAGGTATTTAACACTAACAAAAATGGAGTTCATATATTATACTATAGTATAGTTTAAATAGAATAAGAATAAATAGAATATAAACTATAATTACATTCAGTATATAACTTTATGTGGGAATTTGGTGGTTTTGACTCAAAAGAAGATATTTTGTTTGTTAATTTGGTGGAATGATTTTCATTATGGAATACCTTGGTCGGGCTTGAAGAAGAATCCCTTATAATTTGAGTCCTTATTGCAGCCTCTAAATGTTAGAGAAATAATGATTAAAAATACTTAAAAATACTTAACAATTAAAATTAAAATGGAAATTTGTCTGCTAAAGTTAAATATTTTTAAAGTATTTGTTTTAGGTTGTACTTGTATCCCTTTAATAAAAACGAACGTTATTACAAACAAAATCAAAACATTTATCAGTAGTTTCGAGTGTCAATTTTATAAGTACGTTGTTTTTATAGTGAAACTGTTTGTATATTTCTAATGATAATTTTTTTTTTTAAAGGGAACTTATTTAGAGGTAAAACCCTTTTTTTCCCTTCATTTTGTTTTTCCTTAATTTTTTGGGGGATAAAACTGCCGATTTCATGCCGTTAAAAACGGATCACAATTACAAAATAAAAATCTTTGTGTTCTTGTACTTATTTCTAGATGTAAAACTTTGACATAAATACATAACAAAAAACTTACCAGTACTAAATTACTACATAATTATGTGGTAAGCTGCAGCTCACTACAAGCACAGAGAGCTATGCCAACTCAATAATAACGCTCTATCTCAATTATGGATGTGTTTCTGATTGTTGGAGGATATCATATCAGGTTACTAACTGTAACTTGTGACGTCAGTAACAGACTTTATAATTTACTCGCTCATCACGTAGTATTATGTGACAGCAATCAATAATTTGAGACTGAGTTCTCTAAACAAAACTAATAAATGCAGGCATCAAAATATGATCCTTAGGGCTGAGAAAACTGGTATTGTGTTTGCAATTGTCGGCCCAATGAGGCAGTTTTCCGAGTATTAAAGTTGTATCAATTTTGTCTGTTGACTTAAGATATGGTTAACCATTTATCAGAATTGTAACACAATCATTGATTTAACTAGATGTACAAGCTTTTATGCAACAAAATACACGTTTTTATCTTTTTAAGCATGAAATTAAGTACCAAAGTAATAAAGTAAAAATGTAATCTGAAATCTTGAAGGAACACAAATTGTTTTGTTAGTACGTAATTATACACTTCGTATTTACATCAGCGTAACAAAGAAAATATCTAGAAATGTTGTATACAAAGGCAAGAGTGCAGTATTTTAACACACACTTAAGCTATGTATACATAAATTGCACGCTATTGGTGTTTTCAAAAACGACTTCAGCTTCGCCTTCGACTTTCCAATCAGAAGCCTAAAATCACCTTTTAAAGCCAAAGACGAAGACAAAGCCAGAGATTTGAAAAGGCCCTCCAAATTCTATTGCACTATGCAGAATTATTAAATCCCCATGTTGATTTTCACAAGGATTGTAATAATAAAAGAATATAATTATCACATTGATTTTACATCAAATTAAATAAGTAAATTACATGAATATTGTAAGACTATTGGACCCTGACTCACACATATACTGGCACACCACATGCCAATGTGTTTGGCATGTTGAACCAAAGGCAAGTTGGGTGCTTACCAAATTTGATGCGCTTACCAAATTTGATGCGCTTACCAAATTTGATGCCCCCACAGTATGGTCTCCTGGCAAATTTAATGTGCTCTAAGTTTCGACTAAAACAAAACCTGAAATAATGTTACATTTTGGTACCAAACTGCTGTTTCGGACTGGCAATTCAGCCAGGCATGTCTCGGATCAACCCAAATAGATCTGAGCTCCCGTCATGGCAACCTTATACATGAATACTAATGTTTATTGAATGAACTCTGCAGTTGTTTTGAAGGACTGCAAGTACTGGTAATCGCTTCTGATTTAGTTTAATTTTCATTCTAGTCTTCAGAAATCACTAAGTTCGGTAATATTTAGGAATGCCAGTCTGTAGCCATTTTAATACAGTACACCTCAGCACAATGCAGCTTTACATGCAGTTCAAGCAGACAGCAAAATAAAAATACTGCGTGGTTGAAAATAGAGAGGCAACTCTTGAAAATGACGTGAAGCCTGGAGATGATGATTGCGAAGTGAGTGGCTCAAGGGGGAAAAGAGTGGGCGGTTGACAGCTTAGATACAATTTACTTGCCGAAAAAGCTGGAAATTTTCTCTGTGAGAGGCGTGAAAAAGTTCATGACAGTGTCGGCCAGACCTGGATGAGAAAAATCCCAGACAGCAAAAAGAAAGGAAAGAAAAAAAAGAAACAAAAAACTGTTTCAACAAGGAGTTGAGATCGTGCAAAGCTAAAAATGTGTTAAACGCTGCCCCACTCTCTAGTTTCAAAACATTTCTCTAGAGAAGACTTGTTTAAGAGAGAAATAAACGTGATTGAAAATTGACCTACATGTAAGGTAATTTTTCTCAACATCAAATCGACTTGGACAACTACCTTTATACTTAGAATTTAGAGACCGCCAGCACTAAATGAATATATACTGTAGTTTTTCACCACACGTCAACAATTACTCTTCAAGATTCTAAAAGAGAAACAGTCTAGATAGGCTAATTGCATTTGTTCCCGTCATTTCATAAGAGTAAATGAAAAAGTAATTTCTCCTTTCTGTAAGAAGGATCTATATCACCGTCCCCCACACCCACAAAAAACACAGAAATTTTAAAACTCTCCGCACGTAAAACTCTTCTTTTTTTTCACTGAGACATTATGTTGTTTACCCGGTTTTTTTTTGCAAAAAGAAACAATCTTTGTTCATCCCATGCAGTCACAGTCTGAAAGCATCACATATCCATCATGCATTATTATCACCACATGATATGCATCCATATTAGCATTCAATTCATCCATATTAGCATTCAATTCATGCAAGAGTGTAGGGTTAGTTAATATGATTAATGGGTTCATAAATGATGCCATGCACTAGTGATTTGAATGATCTAGTCTTCCTTCAAGACTGGATTTCCTTAGTGTTCTCCTAATGTAGCCAATCTCCGACAATAGACAGTCAAGCTGTGACAGTGCATAGAGCAAGCTCTGTGGACAGTGGAACAGGGCGCCAGCTGTCAACAACATGAATAACATCCAATTATTATTTTGAACTTTGGCAATTGGACCCCAGCAATGTCAAGCTAATACCTCACGCTTGAATATTAAATGTATGCCACATAAGTGGTCTTCACCACCCTAGCCAGGAATCAGGACTGGGTTAGGTGAGAAAAATCTAAATTCAGTCTTGTACCAAGACTAATAAATTACCAGTTATGACAAATAAAAAACAGATGTATTGCAAACATAATGAGGGAGTCAGATTGATTACATGGTTCTTTCCATCTCAGTGACCTGGTTGGAATCCACCCAGGACATCTTGTTGATTCAGGTTTTTAGTCCCTGCCTGATTCTAATGGTTTTATCCGAGATACATTCCAGGGAAATTATATTCTTGTTTATTTCGACAGTAATTTATAATTTCCAAGTAATTGTTTTTCTTCAAATATCTCACTATAAATTCATGTGCTTTATAATATTTACCGGCCTGCAAAATATATACCTGTTTATGTGCCAGACAATTCTCCCAGCTTATAAATCATCACAAGACATAAATTACATGAAAATGAAAAACATAAAAACAAAAAAAACACAGATCAGGTCTGTGTTGCCCAGGGCAAATCAATTTTGTGCACAGTCCAGTTTTTTAATATTTTTACTGGCCAGCAAGTGGCAAGGCCAGTACTCAATGCCCAGGGGCCAGAGATGACATCTATGGTCAATGCATCTCTAGCTCTCTCTCTTATTGGAGACAGATAAGAGCTGGGGATTTGTGGTTATAAAAGGGTGGGATCTACTCTTCCTCTGTATTAGTATACGGATCTTGTTACACTTGATCAAAAGGAATGGGAGTAGAAAGACATTAGTGGAGGTTTAACATGTATATTGAGTTTTTTTTGTAGAAGATTACTTTTAACGTGATCATTTCATTGGGCGTGTGTAACAGTTTACAAAAGCAGGTGAAATCAATCTTTTGATCCTTGCTGATTTCAACAGATTGGGACTTTAGATAGAGATCGGTTGGAATGTGATTTGATCCAAAATATAGTAATTTAACCAAACCTAGCGATTATAATATAAACAAGGAAATTAAAGGTGATAAACGGTAACTCTTTGAGATGTAAAACAAAAATCCTCAATGTGATAAAGAGCATGTTGAGATTTTACTAATTCTCTAAAGTTTTAAGATTTTTTGAAAATTTGAAAAACTACAAATATAAGTACAGACGCGACAAATGCACATAACATTTGGACGGAAACTGCGTCTTTGTGCACACAAATGGTAATGTTTAAATTGTACTTTTCAGTTTGTACACACAAAAACGTGGACATAAAAACTCAGTTAATCACATTGAAAAATTAAAAAAACTGGCTAAGAAGATACAAATTTGCATTGTGCAAATTTATTTGCATTGTTCACATTTTAGTAGCTAAATAATTGAAATGTTTGTTTTAGTGCATTGGGTATATTAGATATATGTATTAATTTTTCCTGAATGTCATTTTAAACATGTTTTGAATGGTCAGCACCATAAACAGAATGTGAATCTTTCATATCATTTTAAATAACATGATCTACTGGGCCAAAACTGGCTCATAACAGGCTGACACAGGCCGACACAGGCCCATACCAGGCCAGCATCGGCCCAGTACCATAATGTTTGCTTAGATTGACGGAATTACACTGTCAAAAATGATTTTCTTGCATTTATTGACAAGAAAATAATTATTGTTTCAAGAAATATGTTCTTGTCTCACTCCCTAGAATTTGTTTCTAGGAAGCGAGGCAAGAAAATGTGTCTTAAAATAAAATGTATTCTTGTTTTAAGAATACCATTTTTAGCAGTGAATATGTATAATATATTTTGTGGAACGTTGGTTTAATTTATTGTCATCATATGCATTCAAAATAATTTAAATATAATTGACACTTCGAACACTGAATGTCAAGACATTTTGCATTGAGAAATTTAACAAAAATGTGCTGATATACTGCGTGCATGTGGGGCAGATAAAGAATTTCCAGTGGCATTAAAAATCCTACGAAACAAAATGCTCATTTAGAATTCAATATTGACGCGTTGGTGGGCAGAATGCAAGGGTTTCCTCCGAACACCCCTTATAATGAGATGTAGCTCTTAAAGGCTGCCTATCGTGCACATGCATGTCGCATTCAACGATCTACTTATTACAGATCGAGTCTTAGTAGGCCTATGAGGTCATTAGACAATCTCCGTTATGTAGGCCCAAGATAAAACACTTGTCATTCATCCTAATCTATTAGTGAGTTGCAGGAGAACATTTACAATGTTAAGTGGCAGACAAATACCGGTTTGCAAGAGGAGGTTATAAACCTTTGTAGTGGAAGCCATTAAGGTTTTGCCCTCATAAATATTATCTGTACCGACAACGTACCAGTATGAATAAATCATGCATAAAAACAGCAACGTGCGGTGGTAAAATTATCAAAATTAAAGCAATTTGTTTAAATATTCTGAGAGATAAAAAAGTGTATCGTATTGTCTTTGCATATTTTGCATGGTTTTCGGTTCAGATATATGCATAAAACAAGGGAAGCCTACTGTAACTTAAAGATTGCTAAAATTCTTAGATTGTTACAAAATGCTAGAAATCTCACAGATTGCTAGAAATATTTCTCAAACATTAAAAAAAAGTCTGGGGGATTTTGGTGGGATTCATTTGTTAACGAATTTATTTAGATACTTGTGCAAATAAATAAAAATGAGAAATGACAAAATAAACTGACGTTACTTAAAGTCATTTGGGAATTAATTTTCTAGTAACCCTCATTTCTTCAGACTTAGCATACTCACTTGAAAGGAAGTGCTTTAGGGTAAATTGCAGCGTTCCATTATGAGAAGTAAAGCTAATTAATTGCCTTATGGACAAAGTTATCCACAGGGAGAATTGGTCCAATTTGCTTGATTCTTTGAAGGTCCCGGGCACTTTGGGAAACTGGCCAGTTGACATTAAAATCATTCGAAGATAAGCACAGATTTTATTACAATTTCATTTAAGATAGGTCTGAGACCTCATTGCAGTATTAAACTGCTTGGGAATGATTTTCTTGCGATTTTGGTTTATCACAGAAATCTGCTGTCTACATTTCCGGTTTACTTGCTCCACTGGATTGGGCACCTATTCGTAATAAATAAATTGAAGACAGTGGCTCTACCAGGAACTGGTACCAGACAGGGAGGGCTCTTAAAACCAGCTTAACAAATAATATTGTTATTGTGTTTTTACGACACTGCAAATGCCACATTTTGTGACCCTACAAAATTAGTCAAATCAAAAACTTAAAACCGTTCAACTCTCACAAACGACATGAGGAACTCGATGTTGCTCAGTCGTGATCACAAGTACGTTAGCACAAACAAAATATCACAAAGACAATTTTCTTACAGGGAAAAAATATTTACAAAAAAAACCTGGTTTGTATATATATATGATTTGTTGAGGGGTTTGGGAACCAGACTACTACATAATATCCTAAAGGAAATCAAAGCAACAACATAACCCTGCTAGCACACCTTGTTCCTCCTCCTCCTCCACCACACCACCGGCTCCGCCCATTGCAGCTTGCATCTCAGCTGGCGTTTTCTTCTTCCTAGAGATCCTGCCGGAATCGTCTGGCTCTGGTAGTTCTTCTTTCTCAATCGTTTTTTTCTTCAATCCGTACTTGTTTTGTTTTTTTGGAAAGGGAAACAAGATTCAAGCCAAGGATATTATTTGTGGGGAAGATATGGACTTTGTGGAGAATTAACCTTCTTTAGCGGATGCAAAGGGAGAGTTGGGGGAACCACTGGGAGAGACCTTCGAGCGCATGCAAAATAACATTTGTGGTACATGTACATAATTAGCATCACATGCGCATAAACCAGTATGCGCTATAGCGCACATGGTGTGTCCATCTTACTGGGACTCTCAAAAGTGATCAAAAAAGTGATCAGAAATGCCATCTATTATTTGCGCATGGACATGCGTCAGGAGAGCATTATGAGTCAACACTGTAAAATTTAATACCTAAATTTAATTGGCCCGTTAACATTAGGTGTGTAAATTTCATATAAAACCTTGAGGCAAGATAAGCGTGAGCTAAGAAATCTGATCAACTTTTTTCTATGCAATACCCCCCAATAAATCTTCACTGTCGCCAATCAGCACTTAAGTGGTCATGACGTTTAGTTTCTACGTTCTGATATACCGTATCGCGGTACCTTTTCTCGTATTCTCTGTCTTTCCACCTCTCGTTCTGCCTCCATCTTATCGTGTCTTGCTTTGCGTTCATCCTCTTGCTCTTGCCGTTGCTCCTCAATCAGCCGGGCTTGCTCTGCCTCTTCCTCAGTGACCTCCTTGCCTCCTAGACTGCCAAGCTCCCCTGGGTGGGGGGGGGTGTGGGTGAGAGAAGAAATTATGTTAAAAAGGCTAATTTGAAAAAGTATCTAATTTCGCGGTTTCATGACCACAAAACCCCTTTGGACAGAGCTTATCAGAAACGTCGAGTTCCCTCGGGTTCTCTTACGATCACTTCTCTGTGATTACAGAACCATATGCTGCAAAGTTGTCCAAGTTGAGTGGTTAACTCGCAAGTGGCAATAGATCAATTGCCCTAACAAGAAATCATCACACCATGTACACAGACGTCCACCAGTCAAACTACCCGGTGAAACACGGCTCTCTGTACACAGTTTTCTGCTGTAGTTAGCGAATAATTTCCGCTAGTAAAACACAGAACCTTGGAATTGAGCCCAATCAGGCACGTGTTTATTTGGTTGTTTTATACTATTTGCTGGTATATTTGCTCCTCTCATTATCATTATCATTAACTACTATTGTTAATATTTCCGATGAGGGTACAACATCAACAATTTTATTGTTAATAAATTTAGCAGACTTGTTAACGTCGTTTTAAAATAAAACAACATTAAATTCAGGCATGCAATTATGAATAAACAAAAAAACAAAGAAATTCCAATTTTTTAAAGATATTTTAAGTGTGAAGTGAAAAATGAGAAAATCATCTGATCTGAGGAAAAGTAGCATACATTCATTCATTCATTACTGCTTTATTATTTTTAAATCTCACATGAATAACGTCCATCGCGGCTATGAGCCGAATTGCGGAGTTATAGACACACATTAAAAAATTAACATCATGAAAATGTGTAAAATATGTTATTGTTAAAACTGTTTACAATTGATTATAAAATTCAATCAAAATGTGTGCGAAAGAAATACACTTAAATAAGTAAAATAGAGATGTACATAACTGTACATTTGGAGTGTACACTTGTCTCTTTTGAGCGAACAGAAACACTATGCGTCAATGGCAAAAGAATTACGTCTACAGATCGATGTGCATAGATTGTCTTATATTTGGTTTTGACAACGGGACAGGGCAGGCACACATCTGCCTTATTAATGCAAATGAGATGCGAGCAGTCGTTTAATGTGTCATGCACGCAGTGGCATGGCCGACGTAATTAGCAATAGGAGGATCAGGTCAGGAGTGATGTTGCATCCAAGCACTGCATATCCCCCTGGCTGGCTACAGTATTGATATGTGTACTGTGCATCAGTATGGTTAGGATTAAATTCCAATATGCCAGACTTTTACCAAAGCATGTACCATGTATAATTTGTACATTATGTGCGTGCCTAATGTATTGGGGAATTGTGCACACTGATTTAACAAAATTGGAACACACCCCAGCCCCCATAAAAAATATAAAAAATAAAAAAATAAAAATATATATAATATTGAATATAATCAACATTTTGACAATACTTCAAAAATACACAGACTCAAGCTATTATTTCAATAAAAAAATACATCTCATGAGTATACATTTATAGAAAACTGTTAAAAGATATATTATTCATACTTTTTTTGTGTATTAACCAAAGCTTGATAAAAAATGTATGAAAAAAAACAAATTGAAAGAGTAGCTATTTAGTTAGAAACCTGCAAGGGTTAATTCTGTTCTTTCATAACACAATCCTTGTTTTTTTACCAATTATGTACTGTCAAATATGCATTGTCTAAAATAACATCAACTCTTACTGGATAGTATTCCCTCATCGTTCAAAGGTAATCTATATGATAATCAAACAAGTCACACTCAGGCCTAGATACAGATACATGCTGAGAAATGTGATGCATTTTTATATAGTAGCTCATCAAGTACCAGTGGGCTTTGCATTCCATCAAATTTTCTCTCCACATCGAAATCAGAAAAAAATCAGATGGGAGATTGTATTCACATGCTCTTACATGGTATTACGACCAAGGATTAAAACACAAAAGAGATCAAAAGGAACAAAGAATTCCGGATGACGATTTCTTTCTCGGTCGTTAAAGTATATGATAAGTCTATGGGGTTAGGTTATAATACAGGAACAAAAGGAAACACAATAGAGGATCCTCGGTTGTTATGGTAAAACACTAGTTGTGTGTGTTTACACTACCAATTTAGTGATGACATGCAAACAAAGCATCTTTTTATACATCGGAAAGAGAAAAAAATAACTACCACCTAAAAACAACCACAATTAACATGTGCACTAGTATTACGAATTCTCAAGGCCAGCTAAATTTTGATATCAAAGAATATACGGGGTAGAAGTATGCGCACACGTGTACACAATGTACATGTAACAAATCTTAATTAGTTGACCGGGAACACACGCATTATGTAGCAGATGTTGCCAATTTCTAGAACAGAGACCTCGTTAGTGTGTGTGTGGGGAGAGGACATCAATTATGCAAAGTCCAACACGCTCTTAGGTCAAACACATTCGTGTACATCAATGTCTTTGTGCTACAAGGATCTAGCTAGGGTACTGCACTCAGCTTATCTTGCGACAATTCCGTTTGCAATGTACCGTAATGCAGTAGGAGGAATGGAGATAGAGTCATTAAAATATCCCCGCAATAACGCCCAATAGTGGATCAGTATCGCGACGCTGCATCTGCAGATAGAAACCAGCGCAACCGGGATCTCACGCGAAACGCCTCGCCTAGGGTACGGGCGACGGCTAGATTTCAGTGTGGGATTGACTCGTCACAAAGGCACACATAAACTGCATAATGGCGGGCGGACAACGGGGGCTTGCAATGCACAAAAGACCAGCCATGAAGCTCCTTCATCTAGAATTACAGGATTGATTTCACTTCTTTTCTAGGGATACCTGAGGAAAACTCCTCAGAGATTTAGTTCAACCTTCTGATTGGACTTTTAAAAAAGGATTCAATTTCAATTTTTGGTTCTTTTTTTGGCAGCTGCTGAAATAAAAGAATTATCAAATCAATATTTTAATGCAGGGTTACAGAAATTTGTCTACCTACATTTTATCAAAGAAAAATATTGACCATCATTTTTAAATGCTAAAAGCATCTCACAGCAATGGCATTTTTGCAAATTACTCACACAATATCAAATAAATACATTTGAGTTTGACCAAAATGTCACAAATTGCAAACATCTAAAATAAAAAGATTCAAAAGACTCTACGGGACATTCAATTTTCTCGCACTGTCGAAATGTAAGATGCTTCAGGGTTCAAAAGCAATTAGTGAAAAAAACAATATCTGGGGAATTTATTCTTTGCTCAAATTTGAGCACAAACTTCTCATGAGATTTCTACTAGCAGAATATCCTGAAGCGCAATTCTGTGTTCACTTAGCAAGAAATAACCTTTTTTTTATTAATTCCTTTCTTTTTATTCCAACAACTTGTCCTTCCTCAGCATAAAGGACAAGGATCTTTAAACACGATTTTTTATTTTCCCTGAATACAGAGGAGGAAAGTGATTATATAATTATAGTTGAGTTTTGAGAATTTATTGACAATCATATTAATTAGGCAAGTGTGCAGATCTAATGGCTAAACATTTAAACGTTAAAATAGTATAAAGTAAATTATTCGTTAACATTTACAAAATTTAATGTAAAGTCATCCTTAGAACCATACAAGTACATGTACAGCAGTATCAAACGAGTTTAATGTATATTTTTGCATTAAATACTGATCTGAAAATAATATAATTTAGTCCAAATTCTTCAAAGGTCTGATTATAGTGTCAAACTAAATTACTGGAGATTTTCAAAACAGATACACGTACAGAAAACAAGCATACCACTGGAAGTATTGAAACGACTGATTAGCTAAAATGAAAAAATGATTTAATATGCAAATTAAACTCACTACAGAGATCTCAACCAATCACAACAAACGTAAAAATTAAAGAAAACAAATGGACAAATTAATAATCAGTTGCAGCAATCCTTGATTCCGACGTGTGTGACTGTATCCCCTGGTAACAAAATCACTGCGCTGTTTTTTGCAGCTATTCGGTAATGTCCGGCAAGCCATGTTCTTTTCCACAACTTGATATTGATTTCCCCCAAATGAGACAGTCTGACAAATTAGAGTATATACAAATTACTTCATTCGGACTTGTTAGTAAACAAAGTACATCTGTAATGCTTAACCAGTTCGCGCCGGGATTATTTTAACATCGCCGAGCCCACGGGCGGGATTATTTTTAACGAAACTCGATCCGAAGCGTGTTTAGGCTGATAGTGCCGGGAAGCAAACCCTTGCATTTCCGGCCTTGCCCGCTGCTGACATACATTTCCGAACTTGAACTTGGCGTGTTTATGCGTCATCCGTTTTGAATCCGGGAAAATGTTTGCGTTTATATACGTCATCCGGCGCGAACTGGTTAATAATCACATTACAACAACAAAAATGCGAGATGTTAATTTTAAAATTGCTAAATGAGTTGAGATCTCTGTTGGCAAGTAAGTCCGTGCAAGAGCTGCTTGTAACTACGGTAACTCACCGATTAACGACGCCATTTTGGGTAGGAAACTGAATACTGATTCTAACAACAACTAAGCTGGAGGGTTTTAACGGCAATCTGCGGAGCAAGGTTTGTTGCTCCTCACTGTACGCAGCATAAGAAGAACACATCACAAGAATCAAGGATTACTCATCAAATATTCACATCAAAACCAAGACAAATTTCTAGTATTAATTTCTTTACCTTTGACGCTATCTAACTTATTCCCCAAAATCATCTTGGCTGCCATGCCCGCCATCTTGGGAAATCAAACGACGTACGTGGCGACGAACTTCTTAAATCGGAAATGTCTCAGGTGACACAAGTCTCTGATTTGGTACTGAGAAATAATTACCGTGCCAGAATATCTGGGGACTTCGCTGGGGCCTCCGAGACAAACACAGAGATCTGAAAAACGAACGAGGAAATTTATGTAATCATGATGAAAATGTGACAAATTGTATAAATTGAAAACAGAGATCTTCTTTAGGATTAGCAATCAAGCACATAATACAACTGTCCCCCCCCCCCCCCCCCCCCCAACTCAATGAAGAGTAGTAGTTAAACTAAAATAAATTGTTGTATTGTTTTGTTGTTGGTTAGTTGATGTTTGCAAATGTTACAAATTAAAAATGCCAGCAAAGGGCAAGATAGCTCAGTTGGCAGAGCGCCAGACCAATTTCTGGGTTCACTTTTAAACGTATGCAAATTTACCTAATCAGTTTTCCTTGTGAATTATTTGTGTAAATATTAAATGTATTAGACAATGTTCATATGGATACCTCTAAGAAAATTTGCTAAATTATTATAAAGTAGAATCATACCTTAGAGAGCAAGTCTTTTAAATAGTAACAAAAAATAGAGGGTATCAAAAATATTGTCATTTTCAGCTAAATTTGCATACTCATGGCTTGTAATATTTAGCGATATTTTCTGACCACCTGGTTTAGATCTGTTCTTTTAGTATTTACTATACGAACCTATATTAAAAATACTACCATTTTCTTTTCTCTACAAATTAATCATTAATAAAAATTAATTACTTCAACAAAGCAGAGTTGCGCTGCAATTAATTGGCATTTTATTTAAATTATGTTCAAAATCAAAAGGTTGTTTTTCATTAGAGGATTTTGTTTAAGCTTTTGCGCGCTGCATAGAGGTACAATGTACATGAACATTGAAGTATGCATGGCACTTTACACTTCAGTGAAATGTTAAGCATTACTGAGTTTAATCAAGTGTTTGCTGACTCAGTAGAATATTAAAAATCATGCAGCATAATTGTATGCATTAAACTAATACAACTGTTTTGTTAGGATGTTACATAAATTTACACCGTATGAAATCTGTATCTGTATGAGTACGTTGCAGTAACCAATTCTGGCATTAACGCAACGGAATTATATATATAGCCGGGTCATTTCGATCTCGTCACTTTTGTAATTTCAAGGGAAAATTATTAGTTTTTCCCACCTTCATTAAATTATTACATTAATTGATGAAATGCAAAACTAGGAACAATTCCAGGACATAGTGCCTCTATTAAGCAAATACCTATGGTCGAGCAATACAAATTGGACTCCGTCATTTAATTCTAGCACTATTTAGATCATTTATTTATAGCTCCATGGTCTGATTTATGAAACAGATATATTGTCATGGTTACGCATCAATTCATCTGCAGTTTACCAATAGTAATACCGTCCGAGTCATATTACAAATGTATATCCCCATATCACAGTCATCTAAATCATCAATGAATCTACCGTAATGAATCATAATATCACTAGTGGAGGTCTTTGTTGTGCAGTAAATGACGTATCTGAAAGTTTACAGTGCGCCGTACTCCATGGGCAGATCAATGTAAACAATAGGAATATTGCCCGGCCCCGGCGCCCCAACTCTCCACCTCACGCACCCCCGTGCGACGGCCGCGTGTGCCCCCCACTCAATCTCCCAGTCAACCCGGTGAACAAATATTCAGCCACGATATATACTCACCGATTTCTGACAAGCTATCCCCGTCACAAAACACAACTCAAAGCAACCACCGCTGCACCATAGAATCCTCCACAGCTTAAAGATTCTCAGCAAGTCTGTTCAGCATCCCTTCATCATTAAAGGCTTATCTTGCACGGGAAAGACAGGTGTAAGTTGGAAAAGAGAAATAAATTAAATTTGCTCGCGAACGTGTGTGTACGCTGTGTGCAATGTTGACATCCATGGGCCGTTTTCTAAACTCCTGACCGCGGCTCCGTTGCTGCTCCAGCACATTGCTAAACTACATAAATGACGCCTCACAAAGACGAAGCGGGGGTTTGGAAAACGGCCCATAGATCCAATGAAAAGTGTGGCATTGGTCGATGACCCCCTGACCCCTTCTGTTTCCGGTAGGGCGTGACGTCTTGTATAAATTATAGTATTTAATTAATTGGCCAATGATGTCTATAATGTGCTTTAATATTTCAATCGGCCGGTTCCACGGACCTAAGCTGGGTTTTGGAAAACGGCCTTCGTAGCAGAAACTTAAGGTCCATTTATTAAAACAGCAAGGTAGCATCTTTCAAACCATATTATCCGAGGTAGAATTCTACCTCCATGGTTCGAACACAATTAATTATGCAGTACCTGGCTGTAAAACAAACGGCCGGGACTCAAAATCCTTGCCGGGTTCTTTGTTTCAATTTTGACAGCTCAACATGCAGATGAGCACATTTTTGTTTTAATTGATGGATTAACAACAATTGTCATAATTCTCTCACATTAAAAAAAAGCAGTACTGATTGTAAATTGTACACTTAGTTAAAATTTGGTTGAAGTTATAGAGATGTGTGGTTCTCCAAGAATAAAATGGTGTTTCATGTGTATTCGGATTTTCTTTTATAATTTTAACAGGAACACCAGCCACGCCCCCTCCCGGTATATTACCACTAGAGGGCGCGGTGTCATGTTTACGGTAACTTTTTGTCATCGCATGCAACAACATGGCAGCCGCTGAAGTTGAATCGTACACTAGTTCCGATGCGGAGAGCGACACGCCGTTTGTGTTGTATCGTGACAGACCAGAGTGGAAAGACGTTGTCCCTTTGCCGCAAGATGACGGACCAAACCCAGTCGTACAAATAGCCTATTCCGACAAGTGTAAGTACTTGGATAAAACGATAACATTAATGTGAAGTACTGCCCAAATTCCGGACAAACAATAACATGCCAAGTTATCAATAATATCACTCAGGTTTTAATGCAAGCGTTTTGTTTTTCTTTTGTTGTGTATTTAAAAAAAGCAGTAATTTGGACAAAATTATTAGTATTACTTATCATAATTGCGATTGGCTTTGTGGAATTGAGAAATGTCTAACATAAGTTATTGCTCTGAGTATTCTGTAATGACTGTATTGCATAATGATAATTTTGATATCACAAACAAAATGATCGTGTCGTGAAGGTGGCAATTAACAAGATTTTCAATATGCCTGCTTGGAAATGTGTTGAACATAGTCGAAAAACGTCCCTTAGTTTTATTTTCTTCCATATTTCAGTCCAAGATGTCTATGATTATTTCCGGGCTGTGATCAAGAGTGATGAGCGAAGTGAGAGGGCGCTGTTACTCACGAAAGATGCTGCGGATCTCAACCCAGCCAATTACTCTGTGTGGTGAGTGCAATGAAAAAACATTTGTGATCATGTACTTGCTCTCCAACTTGTGTTAAAAAAGATTACGCCTAATTTTATTTGTTTTCTTCCCTTCAACAGGCACTATCGCTGTGTGCTCTTGCAGTCTCTTAAGAAAGACCTACAGGAGGAGATGGGGTACATCAAGCAGGTCATTGAGGAACATCCCAAGAACTACCAAGTCTGGTGAGAACAAGCGGTAGATGGTTTAATTGGGGCAACAAAACCCTGACTGATACACATATTATTATGTATAATGTCTTAGAAGGCTTAAAATGTAATGGGGGTCAATTTACCGGGCTGAGGTACTCTTTATTTAAAGCATAAAGGCAGAAGCCTGAAAACTAAATCCTGAGGCCTAATGCCACAGGCTTGAACCTCACAGCTTTCGTGAACTATTTGACCATTAATTCAAAATCCAACTTAAACCGACCAGCTGATCGACCAAACAACATGAAACAAGCTATCTACCAGCTCTCAAACATCGCGGTCTAATTTGTTAAGGCTTGCCTGGGTGGTTTTATCTTTTGTTCTTCTCATTCTAGGCACCACAGGCGAGTGTTAGTAGAATGGCTCAAGGACCCTTCCGAAGAACTAGCCTTCACATCTAGCATCCTACGCATAGATGCCAAGAACTACCACGCCTGGTCCCATCGCCAGTGGGTCCTCAGCAACCATGAGCTCTGGGGACAAGAGCTGGGCTTTGTGGACCGCCTCTTGGAGGAGGACCTGAGGAACAACTCGGCTTGGAATCAAAGATTCTTTGTCATCAGCAACACGGGTGGCTTCACGGAAGAAGTCCTAGCGAGAGAAGTCAAGTAAGTATTGAGACTGAAGTAGGAAAATGTATGTGGTGTATTAAAGACTGTGTTATTGGTAACTCAATTGTTAATTAATCCCTTATCCCATTGAGTTATTTAATAAGAACCTTCCTCCCTATTGTAAATTCCAACTCCACATGGCAACTCCGAGTCATACACTCAAACTGTTAGACTCTGATTATGGTGGTAGGCCTGACGCCATGTGAAGCATAATCAGTTGTTGGTACAGTACTCACTCCAACAGATTTTAACAAAACATGCAGTGGGAATTTGAAGGGTTGAGGAAGGTTAGGGTTAGGTAGGGTATTCCAAAATAGAACAAGAATGTGATTGCTTTGTGTCAGGAGTTACTGACGTGTAATTTGTGTTTGAATGACAGGTACACGCAGGACATGATCAGCAAAGCACCCAATAATGAGAGTGCTTGGAATTATCTGAGAGGGTAAGTGCAAGAGTGTCACATTGTTACATTGTATTTAGTGGTTAGAGTTTGTGACTTCTGATCAGAGGGTCAGGGTTCAAATCCAGCTGCTGGGCATATGTTGTGTCCTTAGGCAAGCCACTTTATCCCCAATTTGCCTCTCAGCACCCAGGAGTATAAATGGGTACCGGCATTGGCTGGGGAGTAACCTCCAATGGACTGGCATCCCATCCAGATGGAACAGAAATGTTCTCAGTCAATTGATGCCAAGGAAAGTGAGGATAAACACTAAGGGCTGGATTGGGAGTAAAGGTGGGGGGGGAGACTAAGATTAGCATTGACCTTTTGCACACGGACTCGTTCCTCTCAGAGTGCTTGCAGACACCAGCATGAACGACTTCCCCGGCTTGGCCGACTATTGTCAGGAGATGTTCGATAACAGCATCCGTTCACCGTACCTGCTGGGTTTCATTATTGAGATGCATGAGGAGTTACTGGAAAGTGGACACGCTGACGAAAAGGTCCTCCACAAGGCCACTGAGGTAAAGAAAAGATCACAAGATTTTGTTATCCAAGTTATGTGCAAACAATTACTGAAGTAGTTTTTTTACCTTCAAAACCCACAATTATCGGATCATTTGTTGACTGTTATCACAATGTTGTCCTGGATCTGCAGATTCTAGTGTGTTTCAATCACTCTTCACTTACAAAAAATGGACTAATTTGGAGACAGAAAAAAAAAATAGGGCTGAAAAGCTTGCTTGGTAAAGGTTGATTATGAGTTTGTAGCATGTGTGTCAAATCGTGTTCGTCATTCTAAATTGACAAATACTTCTGCTCTTTTTCAACATAGACAAAAAATTAAACTTTACTTAATTTAATGTTCAAACTTTTACTGAAATGAATTTGATGTATTCCTTATTTGATGTACTAAAAGTTTAGTTGTTTTTTGGCGGAATCTCTGCTAATCCCCCTTAAATCTCATTGTTTTTCTTTTACCAAAATTGAGGAAATTAAAAACTGTCCAACTCTTAATTTTTTTCTCCTCCGTTTTTTTTTCAGTTGTGTAAAATGTTGGCTGAGCAGTTTGACCCAATCAGACGCGAGTACTGGAATTACGTCTCAAGGTCACTACGACTACGATTCGGCAAGACCCAGCCGGCAGAACCAGAGGGGCATTGACGGAAAATGTGAATCTAAAACTGTTTACTATAAAGCAAAAAAGGTTATCGAGATTCCGTGGATTACTCTGCGTTTGCAACAGTGCTTTCTGAATTATTGTCAGTTTGTGTCGGGCTGCGGAAAGTCTATCTAGTTGTTGCTTCACATTGCATCATAAATGTAAATGTAAATGTTCGTTCGAAATGTCTGTCAGCAGCGAGCAAGGCCAGAAATGCGTGGGTGTGCTTCCTGGTACCATCGGCTTGAACCCGCCTCGGATTGAGTTTCGTTAAAAATAATCCCGCGCCTCGGCTCGGTGATGTGAAATTAATCCCGGCGCTAACTGGTTAATCTAGACAGGCCTGCAGGACCAATCCACTAAAATGATGGGGGAGGGGGAATTTAGTCAAATTAAGTCGCTCTTAATCTATGATCTGGTTAGATTCTTTTACGATTGCCAGGGCATATTATTGTTTTTCCAATGTTTCAATTTGTTTGTACCTAAACAACTCGGGATGATTAGAATGACCATTTTGAGTTCTTGTATAATTAGGAGAAACAACAAATATAGTCATTTATCAACAGGACCATGGTTGGTTGGTTTATAAATGAAACGGCGTACCTTCTCAGACAAGCACCCCTAAATAAAGGGTAGTTAAAGCTGTTTTATTAAACGTTGCAACCCGGTGCCACTTTTTCTCAATCAGTGGAATGTTGTCGGGAAATACTTGTTGACTCTCCATAACCTTTGGTATACTAGATTCATTCCAACATCAAGTTAGTTGTTGCTTAAACTTTACTTTCATGAACCTAAACAATTCCTTTTCTTAATCAACGTACATGTATGTACTTTTCTTTTTTCAACCAAAACAAAAACAGAACCATATGTGTTATGAAAACAAGTCTTTTGGTAACTCTAGTAATCAAATGTTTCTTTAAAAATATTTTGTACACATGTACGATGCAAAGTTTGAAAGAGCATTTGAATGATCAAGTAGTAAAAACAAAACAAAACCTGTTTGTTTGATCTTGTTTAAAAAATTTAGAGCACAAACTGATCAGCTTTTCCACTAAAGAAAACCAGATTTATTTTTAAACAACTTCTAGAAACAAAACACTTTGGAAAACTAGCTTTAACAAAAAAATACTCGCCAACACAATATCGATTTTCTTTTTTACAGATCTTAAGAAATGTTAACATTTCAAAAGTAACATGTGCTGTTAAGTGGTTTTAATTGTTATTGTGAAACGTTAGTAGAAATAAAAAGATTTTTTATATAATGAAAACATGGATCTGTGCGTACATTTTTTACAAATGGAGGGAACCGATATTAAATAAGATTCAATACCCTACGGAAACCAAACTGTTTTACCTGAAACTAAATGTTGCCTTTTTTTTATTTATTTTTTTAAACCAGATTAATTTGACACAATTTTTCCTGGAGTTCCTAATAATCTTTTGAAATAATATCCAATGGCAAAGTAAGATGTACCGATTATTTCAATAAGGTAACTTGTCCAAAAATAACTAAAAATCACACACATTCGGCAAAGATCAATCAAGTTATACATATAAATAAAATTTCTGAAACTGAAAAAAAAATATATAAACTTAGTTTTGAATACTGTAAAACATATAAATATATATATATAATCAAAATATAACTCAAATGTTATAAGGTGTACACCACCATTAATAAAGTGATTTAAGTCAGGCAGGTTTTTTGATAAAATAATGTTTACAATTAACAACAACAAATCTAAAATCGCTGGTAAAATAATTTACCTAAGTTTTAAACATGGCAAGAGAAATAAAATTTAAAAAACGAAATTAAGAACAATTAAGATGTTGGTTCATGCGTGCATACTTCAATTAAATCAAGATATTTACCGTAAAATACCTTCAACTTTAAGCCTTCTGATTTATAAAATGTAAAGTTCCAAAGAAAACTGGTGAGACTATTTTATAAAGGATAAAATATCTGAAATATGAACAGTTAAAAAAAAAGCAAGTGAATGTCTCCGAACTTTTAGATGAAAGAAGGTGAAAACAAAGAGAACTAAATAAAAATCTCCAAATATAGTACAATGATATAAAAAGTGTGCATCATTTTCACAAACCGTGATATTTTTCACTACGTTGTTACAAAACTTAAATTTTAACAGCTAACGCCAAAAAACAGACTAATTTTTCTAACAACCCAAAATGTTGAATCTTTTTTATACATATTTCAAGAAAAGGATCTAGTTACAATTTAACAGAAACTTATCCAATCTAACATAAACCAACGACAAGGTTCAACATCAACATATATTTTCTTCTCTTAATAAAATTTCCTTCTGAAACCTTGTACTGCTATTAATTCGCAAACAAACAACGTCATCAGATTTTAGCACTACTAATTAGTTTTTTAGTATTTACAATCAATCCAGGACCTATTTCCACAAACCTAAACTACTAACAAACAAAATTACTCAAGCATCACTCTCATGAGATGTACATTCCCTTATTAACTAGAAATTGGCCGTTTTGGTTTGCCTGGTGAGACCACTGGGGGAAAAGTTTTTGTGGAGAGACCCCCCCCCCCCCCAAACAAAAAAACACCCCCTCCCAAAAAAATAAAAAATAAAACACCTTATACACCTTTAGCACAAGGGGTAGTACAGCTTTCCGGCAAGTTTAGAGGTTTGTGCTTGGATAGAAGTTGTTTTATACGATGTACTTCCTGAGTCAGTTCCTCGGGGCAAGGAAAGCCGTGGTTATACAGGCAATCCAGTATATAGCGGGCCTGTCCCCATTGATTGCTATCACAGCACAGCTGAGCGCTACTGATTCCTAAGCGTGATAGAGCTTGCTTCAGGCTCTCTGTGGCAAGGTCCTTGGCTGGAAATGAGAAGCATAACACGGCAAAAGTTAAAGATGAGCTTTGTTTTACTTGAGGCTTAAACTTGAAAAACTGCTGGCCGACATCAATTGACCATAGCATGAGTGAGTGACCATGTTACAAAGTCACATTTCCCAAGATCTCAAGATCTGAAATTGTAGTCGTCTCCAAGAGGGCGAGTAGAAGCCCGTGCCCCTCACTTTTTATTGAGCTGGATGGGTACTTCCGGTAAATGGACAATTTGGTTTGAACAAAAACTACGATAACTGAATTTTGAAACCTCCGATTTCTCCTGCCACTAAATACAAAGGTACGAGTGTGAATTTGGCGAGCAGGCTCACCATTCTCAGCGAGATACCTCCTGAAGACAGCCGCAAAGTTGCCAAATTTCTCCCCCAGCACTTCAGGTGAGCCACTCAGCTTGCCCAGGAGTTCCTGGATGACTGGCTGGCAGCTGACCGCCTCGGGCCGGCGCTGGCAGATGTCGAGGAGGGTCTCTCTGATCTCGCGCCAGGAGGAGCACTGCTGGAGACGGTAGGCGGCCTCGAACATGGCCGCTGGGGAGGCACTTCCCTCCGACTCCTGGCTGGCGGTCTCTCGCTCCTCACCTCTGATCAAGGACAGTGAGAGATAATACAGCAGATTGGTAATGATGGGATTGTTGACAATGCAAGCATGGAATATGGCACACAGATAGAGTATGTCATAAGAAAGATATTAGGCTATTAGGACATTGCAGATTTGTCACTTGAAGAAATATAGGTAGAATAACAAGTAATGACAGCCATTTTGAAAATTGTGTCATTCTATCTGTAATTCTTCAAATAACCAGATATCTTTCTCATGACAAACTACAACTTTGTGCCAAATGTCCTGCTTAATTCATCCTCAAATATTTCCCCTACTGCCTCTGCTTCCAGTTTATACCTGACCATCCTTTCTCTATGACCCGACCTACCCAATTTGAATAAAAAACGAAAACAAAAACCACAAATGACTACTTTTAAACCTCGACTACACGTAGACACCTACATAATGATATGCACAACAAAGGTATTACCTACATACCTACCATTTTTAAATGCCATGTAATCAGAAACTCTACTGGGCATTATCTACCACAATTATAGTGCCTCATCAGACACTATATGTACATACAAAATAAGCCAAAATAACAGGCAAGCCTATATTAGTCATCCAATGACCGTGTTTCGAGTCAACCAAAACAAAGAATTTGTGAGAGGCACGATATAATTGGACTGATAGGCTCCGTGCATAAGTAGGCCTAGCCAAAACGGTTACAATGAGTTACGACAAATACGTGGAACAGTACCAACATTATACATGTGAATGAGTTGGTGTAGACTCAAATGAAAATCAGTTGTGTATATTGTGTATAATACGCAGGTGATGCAGCATTCACATACATTTTAAACTGAACCAGCCTTAACACTGTCAACAAGTAACAATAGATTTAGTGGCAATTAACAATGGAGTATCATCGTTAGTGCACAGTTTATTCTTTTGTTAGATGTTCATAGTGTTTAATTCTATCTACTCTTCCTGCGTTGGGTCGATTTTGCTCAGATTTACATTTACAATCTTTTTTTCACTACTGTCACAACAATACAAAACTACCACCACCGTTACGAAAACAATTCTCGAAATCACCTATGTTATTAGGATAGCGGACAGGCCTCGAGAATCTGTTGGAGAGAAAAGGATCAAACAATTTTAAAAGACCGTAAGGCTTTGGATCCCAGAAAAGAAAGATATAAATAATTATTCTCGTATTACAGTAATCAGGCATTTAATACTTTAAATTTCTTACTGAATAAACTTAAAACCTTAAGGTTAAACTAGGACTTTACTCACTACTCACCCTTGTTCTGTAGATTGCCGACCTTTGAAATGTACGTCCAACGCCATGTTGCATTCATTCACCTGTATCCGTCATCCAAGAAAAATTCCTTCATTATTTATTTATATGCCATTTGTGTGGCACAATTTGTACTTTGTCGTTTTAATATTCAGTTAGTCAATTCTTGTTTACTTCTTTTTCTTTCTTTTTTTTTTTTTTTTTTTGGGGGGGGGGGGGGGGGGGAAGGGAAATTGAGGCGTCCTTTTAAGGTACAAAACCACATGTCCCAAAACCTCAAAACCACAACTATCTTAGAAGACATTTGGTTTAAAACAGAGACACAGACGTACTTGAAGATAATATCCAAACCAATCACTGTGAGGCCCGAAGACGTAAAATGCTTTTGTTGGAACCAAAAATATTAACAATACGTCCCCTTTTCACATGTTAAAAAAACAATACTAGTCCTCTTTTCACTTTTTTTAACACATTTTTAATATGTGAAAAGGAGGGCCTATTGCTTACTTTTTACGTTTTTTGTTCCAACACAAGGTTTTCATGTCTTTGGGCATCGCAGTGATTATTTGTAAGAGTTGATGAGCAAGTGATTAGATATAATCCATTTCTGATTATTCAAAGTCACAAGTGACAAGCGACTCGGTCATGATTAATTAGTTGGAGTTAAATAACAATCTACTAACCACAGCCAGCAGATTTTCATGCCGATTCCCCAAATTCTTGAAGACATTTCTAGAGGGTGGAGGGGGACACTGCAAATGGATGGAAGATTAAAACAAAACAGGCAATTCGTAAATTAAAGGCTAAATTTCCAATGTGACCAAAATCCAATGAAATCAGATCAAATCAGGATTTCTGCTCAATAAAGTTACAAGAACAGTAACAAAGTTAAGAGGGAAATAACAAGACAGAAGAGATCATTTGTAATTTATGCAGCCACAACTATTCCCATCCACTGTTTCAGTCGTACCTGTGATCGAGTGCCAGGGTTGGGTTTGGAATGTACATAGGGGCAAGCTCTGCGTGGACAGCAACCTTTCCGTACAAAGTCGTAGCAGAAGCCTCTTGGTATCGTCTAAAATAAACGGGGAGAAACAACAGGTGTATAAATTACAGTATTACCATTCTAGATGGGGCCATTGGTCAGAATACATTGCCAGTTTTTGTTTATGTGGGTGGCAACATGTGTATATCACAAGTCTATCACAGGTCAATAAACAAAAGTCCCGTCGCAAATATTAGAACCAATATTTTAATGAATGCTTTTGTCTCATTTCATTTGAATGGCTTGTGACTTGATGATTATGCACTTCAGATGGACTTATGATTCACTTATGATGGAGTTATGATGGGCTTATGATGGGCTTATGATGCACTAGACTTAGGCTTATGATTCTTTATGATGAACCTATGATCCACTCGTGACATGTATGATTCACTTGAGATAGCCTTGACATAAATCATTACGACTGAAATCATACAAACCACCGACCTGGTTTCTCAATCCGGGCTGAGGTTGAGCATTTCCCGATCCTTGGGATTGGCTTTGAGTTGCTGTCCAGTTTCTACCCAAAAGTGACGGCAAACGAGCCTCTTGGGTTCCTGTGGAATGCCCCTCATTCTTCTGAATCAACCCACGCAGGTCATTAGTGGAACAGTCCCCACCTGCTAGGCCACTGCCAATTGGCTGATATTGTTCCACCTCGGACCAGTCCAATGTATGGATAGGGGGTTGCCCTCTTGGACTCGCAATTTCTTTCCGTGGAATTCTTGAAAATTTCTTTCTGGAATGCAAAGGACACACAATTCCTTTAAAAATATTCTGGAGGATGACAAAAAATAAGAACAAAAATTTACACCATCCACCCCCCCCCCCCCCCCTAAAATAAAATCAACTTACCCAAGTTGATTATTTGTGTCACTGGTGCCCAGCGGTCGGTTCCTACATTGAGACGGAGATCCCGATTTCGTTTTCTCTGTATCGCTGGGCAACATTGGGAAAGGGAAGAAAGGAAGAGTATTTTATTGTTAACAGAGCACAACCTGCTACAGCCCCAAACCACTGGAGTACTGTATGTTTTATAGATTTCACAAGAAGTAAATACGATGTAATATAAGTAAAAACACGAGTGAGGACCCATCTCAATTCTTATCCTAGACAAGTTCAGGACAAGTTATGTACACTGTACTAGTGTCGGGTATGCAATGATGTAATATCAGCATTGGCGAGTCAAGCAGAACAATGTTCGGAACAAATGCAGATCTTCTTCCAGACAAAGTAAATGATTCCACCAGCAACTTGTCTGGAATTTATCCCGATATGAATTCAGACAATTAAGCCCTTACAATGCTAAGCTCATTTCTATCACTAAATTCCAAGCATTTTTTTCTGAAATACCTGCTTTTTCTGTCAATCTCTGTCAATTCGTCACTGAGTTCATTCAGAAAGCTCTCCGTGTCGCAGACGAGAGAGAGGCAGTCCTCATCGGGAAATTCAAAATCCTCGCCTAGAGGTGGAAGGGTCAGGTCACCAAACTGGCTGGACTCGTTGCGCGAGTCAAGCTCCTCATCTTCCAAAGATGCGGCCGGGGAAACAATAACAGCACTTGAAGTGGGAACGGCGTCCGTGGCACCTGAATAGTGAAGTGAAAATAAATTGTACTTTACAAGAAATGTATTCTTAAAAAATAAGAAGTAATGACTCGGTGTGTAAACTACGACGGGCACTTTGTTGCCTAGCAATGGGACCAGGTGACAAATTGAGGTGGTTTTTTTTTTAGCACGTTTTTACATCACATGCTGTTTCACATCAGATAAAAGAGTTATGCTCAACAGCAAAATCTACCTGCATTTTCCATTCTGATTAAGTCTTTTGAACGTCTTTTCTAAATAAAAGGATCTTTTAAATTTCAATTTAAAATTGTTCATGTTCTAGTACTTCTGCATGATTAACAAAAAATGTGCATGAAAGTTCAATTCTACCATTTTTGGGTGTATTTTGCTTTTCAGAGAAGCCCAGATTTTCAGAGTAGTTTTTTGGAATGTTCTCGAGATCTTCTCGGTTTAACATCAGGGATGGCGCATCCTGTGCTGTGACCACACAAAACGATGTGTTAGTCACCGTGGTCAGTAAGGCATTGAGGCACGGAGAAGACAGGATCAGAGGAGATTGAGGAAGAGGTCGAGGAGAAGCAAGGTCTAAGATGCCATCTGAGACGTCTTGACTAGGGGGACTGGTCACAGCTGAAAATATGGTGGGTGCAAATAAATTCAAATGAATTTTTTTGAGAACAGAATGAATTGCCTTAATGAAGCTGAATTAAATCTGCCCTTTTTTGATGATAAATCTTGAGTGTTACAGACGTATTTAAGCCAATTTCTATTTGCTATTTAAAAACTGCTCCTATCTTCTCAAATTCACAAAGCTGCACGTACTCCTGCGTATTTTGTCACAAATAAAAGATGACATCAATTTTGCTTCGCGTAACATTTATAAAGTCGGACTGGTCATTACTCACCTTGGATCCTCTCTGTTGCCAGACGGAGAGAATCTTCCACTCTGCTACCACTTACAGCATCACAATCTTCATCTCCAGTCATTACAACTTCCCTACGACCCTTGGGAGACTGAGACAATGCCCTCTCTGGATGACTAAGACTAGTCTCTTCTTCAGTCTCAGAGTTGTCATTTGGAGTTGAAGCCCCAGCTTCACTTTCACTCTCTGAGGTGGATTCTGTACATAAACGTATAAAAGCAAGTCTAAGAGAAAATTGATATTTTTTTTGCAACAGGGAAGAACACTTGGTTGAAACACCACCTCTACTTCTCGACATTTCTCAGTGATTGTACCAAGGTTACCCAAACAAAAATCCTCAATTTATTCAAATTGGTCAAAGCCCTCTTGCAGTCTAATTTCCCGACACGAAGGGTCAAATAAACATCCAAACTCAAAATATTAAACACTAACACATTCTTAAAACGAATCATGTTCCATGAAAAGATTTGGGTCTAGAATTTCTAAAATAAAAAAAGAATAAGGGACAATTAAAGAAGGAAGAGAAAAATCATCACCTTGTCTTGAAGAATTCTCCATGTAGTCATCAGTGTCTGAATCAAGAGAAGCTTCAACATCCTCAGTTACTCTACCCAGATTGCCCGACAAGTTCTCGCTCAAATTCTGGACAAAACTTTGGAGCGCTGAGCTGGTCTGCTCAGATTCGGACATTTTACTGAGGAAGATCTGCATCGGGGGTAGGGTGTGGGGGTAGCCCGGATCCCTCTCAGGACCTGTCCTACTGGTACTGGTCAGTGAGACCAGGGGAACATCTGCGCAGCTCGAAGGCGCTAGTGGTGTCACGACGACTTTCATGGAAGGCGACCTGAAGCACAGGTTTGTGCAATCCTCCGCGTCAGTGACACAATTACTCAAGCCCATCGCCTCAAACTCGCTGTTTATAATTTGTACTGGAATAAAGAACAATTACTAAAAGTTACTTTAGTAAAACAAAAGAGAACGTTTTTTTTTAACACTAAACCTCTACCCAATTGTCAAACCTACCTTGGCTGTTCAGCTCATAATCCAAACATTTATCGTCTGATTCACAAAGCTGGCACGATTCTTGATCACAGGCAAAATGTTCAGACTGCGACGTCACCCTCTCAATAGGCGGAGGGTCACTGGTGGGTAAGAGGGACAAGACAGTCACATCTTGTAAACTGACTTCCACGGAGGAATTTCCAGGAATTATATCGGTTGAGACAACCTCCACAGTGTCAGCCACTTCCGGTGCCTCCACAATTTCTCCTGCCACCAAAAGGGAAGTGGTTTATGAGGGATTACAAATACATGCCAGTGGATCCTCTCGAAATAGATTCAATAAAGAGTAATTAGTGTGTACGACAGGAGTTAGCAGAGTTGTACTCATCAAGTCCCTGCAAGTCTTTTCACAAGTCCAGTCAAGACCTTTCATAAAGCCTGTCACAAGTAACTGGATGAACATTGACAAAGGTTTTTGTGAAAGCTCATTTGAATAGCTTTGGATTGAAATTGGAACTGGAAAACTTGTGATGGACTTGTAGGGATAAGCAGTGTTGACTGAGAGGTGTGTATCAAACGTAGAAAGATTGAAAAAAAATCAACATTTCCTTTTTGTTTTTACCTGAGCATTTAAGATAATCAGCATCTCTTTCATTCCTCACAGATTCATCAAAGCTGTCCGAGTCTTTATAGGTGGCTGGGTAATGTGATCTGTTCTCTTGTCCCAGAATGGAATGTCCTGCTTGAGATGTTGATGGAAGATGTGAGTTAGTAGATTCATCAGAAAGAGCCCTATTGACAGGAGAAGTGAGCTGGGATGGTTTCTTAAAACCCAGCTGGTTCCAGGTCATCGTCCTGAGATGCTTCCTTCCTCTTCTTTGCCGATTCTTCAGAGTGGCACAATCCAATGGGATGGAAACCTTGAAGTTAAGTTTTTGCAAAAGGACCCGAGGTTGGTTGGCTAATATCTGAGCAAAGGAAATTCCTAGGGTCTCAGAAAGGGATTGGTCAGAATTTGTCTTTTTTAGTTCCTGATGTACGGCGATGTCTTGGACAACATTCTGATCTATTTCAGAAGATGAATTAGGGTAAAGATTCCTGCTTGCCTCAGAAAGCGACTTGTTCGCAGTTGCCTCTTTCAGTTCCTGATTTACATCTTGGACAACAATCTTATCTGATTCTGGAGACGTATCAATATAAGGAATCCTTATGGGATTAAAAAATGACAGGTCAGCATTTTCCCGTTTAGTTTCCTCACAGATTCCTGGGTCTTGGGTAACATTCTGATCTGAATCTGAAGTTGTATAAAGAAAAGGAACCCTGTTGGTCTCAGGAATATATTCAGCCCTTTCCCCTTCTGGTTCTTGGCTTACTCGAATAGCTTGGACAAGATTCTTAACTGAATCCGGAGTTGCATCAAGATAAGGAACCCTTCCAGTCCCAGGATGAGGACGGTCTTCAATTGTGCATTCCAGTTCCTCACTGAGCTTGACATCTTGGGCAAAGTTTTGATCAGATTCTGGAGTTGCATCAGGGAAAGGTACTCGGACAGTCTTAGCAAAAAGCTGATCGGCATTCACATTATTCAGTTCCTTATGTACCCTATTGTCTCGGCCAAGGTTCTGGTCCGACTGTGGCATTGTATCAAGATAGGGAACCCTGTTTTGAGACGTGTCCGCCTCTGTCCCTTCATGTTCTTGGTTGGTCCTTCTGTCTTGGACAATGTTCTTGTCCGAGTTCAAAGTGGCATCCACTTTACCAGCGGAGTCTTTTGTTGGGGAGATGCATGGCAAACTCTTTGAAACCATAGCTTGTTTGTTCTTGGGACTTGGAATTTTAATTTTCAAGATTCTTTTCCGTTTCTTGGAGGATGAGGCACCATCTTCCAATCTTGGAGAGTGCAAGTTTTCATCTCGTTTCCTCTTTTTCTTTGCCTGAACTTCACATGTGCACTTGCTTACCACCTTTTTCCTCAAACCCCTCCTTCTGGTACCACCCTGTTTGACATTGATGTCATCTTTACATGGTGTTTCGGCAGCACCACTCTCAGTACTTTGCCCCTCTTTGGCAGCCTGGACAGAGGAACTCTTCTTCAGCTCAACTTTGTCGAATTCATTTGCTATATGTAAGCCTTGGTTAACATCTGCCGCTTCTACCACCATATTTGACGGCAGCTGCAAAGAGATCACAGTCGACTGCTTTAGCTCTTTTCCCTGCTTCTGAACAGTCGTTGTTTCGGTTGAACAACCATCACTCTCAGTTTTCTCTCTTGAAATATACTCAGGGGATACTGTCAGTGATGTATTCTCATCCGTGCAGCCATCTCTCTTCAATTTTGGGGTCTTCCTTTGGATCTTATCACTCTCTTCCTCTTTCCTCTTTTCTCCTGTTTGAGGTTGCCTTACATTGGCTTCAGCCTCCTGAGTATGATCACTGCCCTCCAAACAGCTCTGCAGTTGCTTTCCATCCGCAACCAGGAACTCCACCTTCGATCTGCACCTGTTCAGTCTCTTCTCTGGTTCTTTATGATCGTGATCCTGATCCGTCTTTATTTTCTTCAGCTTCCTTCTACTCCCGCTTTTTCTAATTTGACTGGGAGCAACATCTGCATCAAGTCTTACTTCTTCCGTTTGTCCCTGCATCTCAGAATCTTCCTCACTCTCCTTAAACCTTCTTTTTCTAATTTGACTTGGAGCAACCTCTTCATCAAGTCTAACTTCTTCTGTTTTGCCCATCTTTATAGTGCCTTCTTTCTCTATCTCTTTAGGCCTGCTTGTTTTAAGTGGACTTGAAGATATCTCTGAAAAAGGTCCGACTCCTACTCTTGTTTGCCCCTTCTTTGTAAAATCTGCTTCACCTCTTTCATTGGACCTGATTTTTCTAACTTGACTTTGAGTAACCTTGGAATCAGCTCCTAATTGATTTGTTTGTTCTTGCACATTAGATTCGATGTTCACTCTTTTCTTACTCCTTTTCTCAAGTTGACTTGGAGCAGCATCTGCCCGAGGTCCCAATGATTCCAAAGGTCCCAATGGTCCCAATTGTCTCGTCTTCATAGAAGCGTCTTCCTCTCTTCCGTTTGGGCTGCTTACTCTAAGCTGACTTTGCCCAACCTCTGAATCAGGTCTCACTTGTTCTAGTTGTCCCTTCTTTATAGGGCCCTCTTTCTCTATTTCCTTAGACCTGCTTTTTCTTAGTTGAATTGGAGAAACCACTTCATGAAGTCCCACTTGTTTTGTTTGTCCCTTCTTTACAGTATCTTTTTCACCTCTTTTCTTATGACTTCTTTTGCTCATATGATTTAGAGCAGTACTATCTTCTTCTGTTTGACCTAGCTTCATAGCAACATTTTCCTCTTTTCCCATATGCCCACTTTCTCTAAGCTTAGTTTGTTCAACCTCTGCATCAGGAATAACTTCTTCTGTTTGTCCCTTCCCAACAGAATCTTCCTCGCCTCTCTCCGTAGATCGACTTGGAGCAGCAACCTCAGCCTCAGGTCCAAATTGTTCTGTTTGTCCCTTCTTTACGGAAACGTTAGGCCCGCTATTTCCGTGTTGACTTGGAGCAGCCCCTGAATCAGACTCAACGTGTTGTGTTTGTCTTGTCTTCATAGAATCTTCTTCCACTCTTTCTTTGTGCCTGCTTTTTCTAAGTGGACTCAAAGCAACAGCTGAATTAGGTCCTGCTTGATTTGTTTGTCCCTTTTTTAGAGAATTTTCTTCTCCTTCTTTAGTTGAACTTGAAGCAACCTCTACATCATTTGTTGGTCCTTTCATCTTGGAAACTTCCCCTCTTTCTGTCCCCCCTTTCTTTGTTCTAAGTAGCATTGGCGAAACCCCTACATCGCGCCCTACTTGGTTCGTTTGTTGTTGCTTCTTAGAATCTTTATCCACTCGTTCCTTAGTCCTTCTTTTTCTAAGTTGACGTGGAGCAACCTTTGAATCAGGTCCGACTTCTTTTGTTTGTCCCGACTTCAGAGAATCGTTTTCCCCTTTTTCCTTAGATCGTAAATAAGGTCGACCCCTTCTTTTGGGCTCTGCGGCTTCTCTAGCTTGTTGCTGCCTTGTCCGTGGAACCTCAAGAGTGCCCAAGATGCTACCTTGGTCCCCAACCATGGCACCCTGTCCAATCGCATCATTCTTGACCTGTCTCTGTCCTGTCCTTTTGTTCCTGGTCATTATTGGTACTTCTGTCCTACCTTCTTTCTGTCTGACTGTCTGCAACTGGGCCCAGCCTTGCATTATCTCGTCATTCTTACGTTTCCTTGTGTACGGCCTATTAGCCACTTTTACTTTGTGATTATCAACTGTATGCACATTGGTTGATTGTGTGTGATCTCCTGTCACTGGATGCACAACCTCACGGGGAGTAATGATCTCTTTGTCGCGGAGAGCTCTTGGTAGACATTCCTCTATGCTTTCTTTATCAGCTGCATTTTCTGTCCCCTGTTTTTTTCCAGCAAGCGTATCTACATGCCCACTGGTAGTTGAGGAGGTAGCAATGTTTTCTTCTTGGTTAAAATTATGCAGAGCTTCTGACTTGTCTGTCTTACAATCATCTACCATCAAACTTGAGCCAGGGCCTTCCTCCATCTCCTTTTTGTCTCTTTCTTTGGAGCCGCCAACACATTCATCCAAGACCATCTCATCTTCTTGAGAGCTCTCATCCAGGGTCTCATCAAGCTCTCCTGCCTTTTTAACTCCACTTTCCCCCCTTTCCTCCTCCGTTTGTGTCTTGGTGGTGTCTACAGAGTCTTCAACTTGTTGGAAATTTTCTGCTCTGGTATTAACTGGGAGGTCGGCTTCCAAATCTTGATCGTTTTCCTCTTGGCGGATCTGGCAATCTCTGTCATTCACCCGGAGGTCAACCTTTCGCATCACATCATGTCTACAGCTGGTACTGGTATCAACAACATCAGTATGTTGAGAACCGTCTTCGTCTTCGGTTATAGCTTCCTCTTGGAAGTTCCCGTCACTTCCTGCATCCACTTGGAGGCACATTTGTTCAACAGCCCCAGCATCTTCATCCCTGTCACTCTTTTCAAAGTTGATAGTCTCACTCTCAACCTGTACAGTTTGACATTCTTCCTCTTTTTGCAACCTATCGGCAGAACTTGTCTCTTCGTCAACACTTCCGTCATGTTCTTTTGGACAAAACTTATCTGAAGAAGAGTTATACTTGATGTATTCACTTTCCTTGTGAAAGCTCACATCACATCCCGCATCCATTTGAAGGTAAAGCTGCTGCAAGGGCTCTTCATCTTCATCCTTGTTGTCCTTGTAGACCATTTCCTCATCCCCCTCGGTCATGGTACATTCTTCGTCCTGCAAGTCATCATTTGTCACTTGACTGGCATCACTCTTGGGTTCTTTAGGACTCGATGCATTTTCACAGGGATCTAAAACGTTGTCTTGGACCTCCTTTAGGCAGCTCTCATCGTACTCTCCCAAACCCATGAGGAGGTTGTCTTGTTCCACAGCCTCCCTACCTCCATCCTTGATGGAATGTGCACTGTCGGTGGTACCCTGCTGGTAAGCTTCCCATTCCTTCTGAAGAGATGCACTCCCAGCTTCTTTGTCAAGGTCAATTTCGAGATCTGCCAAAAAAAAATCATCTGAAGAAGAAACCACACTCTTGATGTCTTTCTCATATTCTTCATGGCAATTCTGGTCACATGTACCATCCACTTGGACGTAATCTTGTTTCAAAGCCTCTTCTGCGTCCATGTCTTCCTGATCGTTGTCACTGATTTCTTCTTCAACCTGACCATTTTTACGCTCCCCCTCCAAAGACCTTTTATATGTATCTTCATCAACGCTTCTATCAGAATCTTCAGAATCAAAGTCATCTTGTGACGAGTCAATATTACCAGCATTTTCTCCACTTTTCTCTTGGCAGCTCTGGTCAGATTCAACATCCACACGGAGGAAATTCTCGTCTCCTTGTTCACCAAGAATCATTTCTTCCTCGGCGACAACAGTTGCATGTCCTCCCTCCTCATCAAGAGAGCTAACATCCGTGTCCCTGTCATGTTCTTCGGAAAACTGCCCTTCTGGAGAACAGTAGACCTCGTCACTTTCCTCATCGTTAGATTCGGCTGTATCCATGACAACTTCTACCGATTCTTCATCTTCTTCCTTCTCGTTAAACTGGCCTAGTCTGATCCGGTGGACTGGATTCTGATCTTGACACTTTACCATCCTTAGATCTTCTCTCTTAGTTTCCTGGATACTGCATTTTGCACGAGTCACAGTCACTGCTGGGAAAATGACGAAATAGAAGCTTCATTAAGAAGTACTCATGACCTACATGGTGCTTTACAAACTTTGTTTTTATTTGTAGCTCTTAAAACGGTCGACCTTGAACTTTTGAGACTTTTGACCTTTTGGATCTTCCTACAGTTTGTCAAGTGAATGTTGCTGCAGTTAGCAGCATTTCTAGTCAAAATACACTGGAGGGTTAGGGTCAAGGGTCAACTATTACATAACGCACCCTGTTCGCTTCGTTTCTTAGCTTCCTTTTCTCGTAGTATTTCTTCCAAGGTTTTAACATGCACCGAGTCGAGGTCCACATCTATAAGTAGGAAAAGAAAACCACAAATAGAATTCAAATAATAATAAGTAAAAAAAAAGTCAAATTACAAGATTAACATGGACAGAATTTATTTGAATACTAATTTGTTGTTGCTTTGAGCCTCAATGATTCGTGACCGGCTTTGTTTAGATCCAACCCGACCTGAATATTGATGCGAAACCTAAACAGCAACTGAGGTCTAAAAGTCTATCCAATAAAATCAAGCAGTAAAATAACAGACCATTCACTAAGATAGAACGTTGGAAAATTGCAACATTTGTTTACATACCTGGCAGCATTCCGAATGATTGGGGTCGACGTTTACGCCAACGAGGGTTGGGTTGAGGCCAGACTGGGTTTCTGAGATTGGCCCACCATTTACCTCGGCCAGGCCCCTTGGGAGCCGAAGGGGGCCCCTGCATCCGAGACCACCAGTCCCACTCCATCATTATACACCTGTTAAATAAATTGAAGAAGTTTGGCAACACCAAAGTTTAATGTTACTTTCCCTTGTGTTCAACATGTTTGTTTTCTTCCTCTGATGAATTTTTGACCTATTTTGTTTTCTAGGTTGGTCAAGCGTTTGAACAAATAAAAGCTTCTATTTTTATACTACATGTACATGTGTATGATATAGGCCGAATTATCAACACAATTAACCGCAACTTTTCACGAAACTGCGCCTAGGTCACTCAATCATAGACTTTGTACGCAACCAAATTACTGGTGGCAGAATACTCTATTTGGAATGAATGTAGCTTCCCACTTGTGTCCAAGAAGGGAATGAAAAGTCTTAAACTTTTTCAAAGTATTTTCTAACTTTAAAATTTATTTCAAAGTGAACAAAGAAATCGGCAAAGCGGAACTTGAACTTGCGACTGCCAGAATATTACCAGTTCAACGCTCTACCAACTGAGCTATTGTCCTATTGCGTATTGGCGGTCTCCCAATATTGTCAGTGTCTTTGTGCGAGTGAACAAAAGAAACCCTTGTGGTTTATTTGTGTATGTGTTAAAATAATTGAAAATATATTTCTGTCTCAAATCTCCGTCTTTTCAACATAATTTTGCAGTCAGGCTACACAATTCTTTCTTTTAGTTTTACTTGTTTTGTATGCACCACCAGGCACTACCCCCCTCCCTGAACGTACAGTATTGCCACTAGTGGTCATATTAAATGCCTGTCACGTTAACCCAATATTCATCCAATGCAAATGACCAAAACAGTTTTGCCTGTGTGTGTGTCCATTTTGATAATTACTAAAATTAATTTCTAAATTTATTTAGTCTAGGCCTATCATTATTTTCAAATTGAAAAATAAATGTGCGCATTTTCATGTTGATATGAAACAACTCAAATCATTCAAAAAGCCCGATCACCACGAACAAAAATAATATTTTGGGGGTAAAAAACTTACCGCAGAAAAACAACTTTGCAACCACGTGCAAACAAACCAAACGAAACTACCCGCTATAGTTATCTAGCGCCCTCAAGTGTTAAAATCCAACCACTTCAAGAAAACATTACTGCCGCGAGTCGCGACCGCATTTATTTTGGACGAGTTTCTCAGCCATTTTTCCTGGCATATATAAATGGGGCGAAGCAGAAGCCGATCGCCCGTACGACGAGGTTAGAAATTGTGGTACATGTATAAGAAATGATATCAGAATAGGCCTATACTAGTACTATCCGTATTTTTGTTTTCCGTTTTCATCTTGACAAGTCCGCAACTGGTGTCCGGAAATTGGGCTAAGAAGAATGTTAAAACCTGATGACGCCACTTTATTTTTTTCATATACTTGTATATCATCTCTATGAATTGACGGGTAATCAGTGCAATTTTTTTGAAAAGCCATAAGTTTGGGACTGAGTAACGTTTCCAATTTTTTTTGTTAGGAAATAATTAATATTTTGTTAGAAAATGTTCTTGACTCTTCGTACCAGGCCAAGAGTCGAAAAATTTAAGTAAAAATTGAGGAATAATAAGAAAGGGCTGGCAAAGGGTAGGGCATACATAAGTTCACAACTGCTAATGTTAACGTTAAACATGCTAAAGTGGTGCCAATGCCATACATACTTTCCCTCCCAAAGAAACCCAAGTAATATGGGCAATCCCAGATCAGTTCCAAAGATATTGCAAAAAATGTGACGCAACCCAAAAATCACTGAAACTGCCGAAGCCTATTATTTAGATTCATCAGACCTGTCAGACTTCATTGGTTGTTTTTCTTACAATTTCAGAGAGACGGCGATCACTGTCAAGAGAAAAAGACAGAAGAAAAGGTGAAGTATTTCTGTTGCCTCCAAGGATAAGGACAACTAACGACAACGTTAAGCTTTATCATTCTCCTTATAAAAAATATTGAGAATCATAAAACTGTGTTCCACTGCACTCCAGACTAAAATGTGACATTAAAGTTAACTTGTAATTAAGCATTTCACATCCTGTTCAGAGTACAGGCATTTAGAGTCGCGCCGAACCAGTAGTCAATTAAGTAGTCAAAAGTCTGACATCTAAGACAATTAGGAGCATCAAGGCACGTTAGATGGCAAATGATCGTCTGCTGGTTCGTTAGAGCAACTCAGGAGTGACTTTATTTCAATTTGGTTTGGCGCGACTCTGGAACTCCTCAAGATGATTTGGAACTCTTCAAGACGATCTGGTTCATAGTGCGAGGACTTGGCCACATTTTGAACTGTTTTCCTCGAGGGTGGAGCTGTGGTCGACTGGTCGTGGACTTGGGCACTATTCATGATGACCCCCCCGCTCTAAAGTAGACAACAAACTCCAATTCAGAAGTAGCCTACCTAGCAAACCTTTGTGCAATATTCATCAGAGAAAATTAACTTGTTCTTTTGCAGAAAGGCGCAGAAGTAGATCAAGATCACCGAGGCGAAAAAGAAGATCAAGGTATAGTTAGTAATTGGTTCAATGTAAAATGTCGATCATATTTTATATTTAAAAAAAAATTTCTTGACAGATTATTTGTTTAGTTTTGTACATATCATTTTTTCTTTACTTTCTTTAGATCTCGCTCGCCAAGAAGACGAAGGTAAGGTACTTTGTGTTATTTTTGCCAAATTTAATTTTAAAAAGTGTTTTAAATTGTTGACCAAAAATCGTTTAGAACAAATTTAAGAGTCTTTCGCTTATTCATTTTCTATTTCTGTTCAGCATGTTTCAAAAATTGCAACACTTTATGTTGCGGTCTATACCCCTGAAAGAAAATACTAGTTAGTTCATTACTTCCACTAAAACATTTCAGTCAACAAAATCTCCTGGACGACAAAACTGTCTTTGCTAATACCTAATTTCTTTCCTTTGCACATAGATCTCGCTCCAACAGCCCAAGAGGACATAGAAACCGATCTCCATCACCGTATGTATTAATAAACGGGCTGCCCTCTGTACATCAGACTTGGCAGGCACGAAATGAATGACTTGCAATGAAGGATTTCACAATCTCTCTGGTTTTGGGAGTTAAACCAATTTTTTTTCTTTCTATTTTTTTACTTTACTTTAATTACTTTACACACACAAATGTTTTGGGGTTTTTTTTTCAAAGTGAAATTTGTGTTGATATTTTCTTCTTTTTTCAGAGATAGCCCGGCAGCCTCCAGTAAAGAAGCTAGTACCTTGCCCAGCAGACCTGTGATTGATGGTACGAAGTAAATACATGTAACATCAAGCTAAATATACAGCTTAATATAATTTGGAGGGCTGTCATCCTCTTACTCGCAGCTATAAAGCTGAACTGCATGGTTAGTTTGCTGTCCCTAATCAGTTTAAAAGATTGCATCAGAGGTTGAAATCCAATATGGCAGGTGTAACAGGGACTGGCAAAGTGGACCTCAAGTTTTAAAGAATGACCCCTATTGGCATGACAGGATACTACATGTGATGATGAACATGTGGCTGACATTTGATTTACATGTGATTGACTCTGTTATTTTTACCAGAATCCCAACTTGAAGGCAAAACTGAAGAAGAAATTGAGATGATGAAAATGATGGGCTTCGCAGGATTTGACACAACCAAGGTAAAGACAATTCTCGCCTGAACTTTTGGAGCACAACACCTTTTTTTTCGGCTTGAATTATTTCTATAGAATTTATTGCAGAATGATATAGCGTTGGATTTCAGACTGACAAATTAGATGCAGTCAATATTTGTTTTATTTATTGGTTATTTGAAACATTTGTTCATTTTTAGTTTATTATTTGAAATATTCTTTCTCAGGGTAAACATGTCCCAGGCTCGAATAACGCTTCGCTTATATCCATCCAGCCCAAAAGAAAATACAGGTAAATATATGGTTTCTTTTTACACAAATGCCTAACTTTCAAAAACAGATGGTGTGACGTTTTGTTTTGAAATCTAAGGTGCTCGTTCATCAACAGAAGGGGTGCAAGGAGGGTACGAAACTGATAACACCTTGCCACACTGTGTACTGGTACATCATTTTATAAAACTAACCCTATATTTTCAGTGTTTTTTTGTTAACATTTTTGGCTTGTTTTACTCCCATTTTTTCAGGCAATACATGAACAGACGTGGTGGCTTCAATAGACCTCTGGACTTTATTGCGTGAGGACTCCTTCCGTCTGGTTCCTATCCTAAATATTCTCAGTGTTAGTCAGGGTATTTGTGATATATGTAGTACAAGTACCAATACGTGAATCAAAAGGTTAAAGATTGTACATGTAAACTTTTTTTTTTTTTAATTATGTGGTAACAGCGCCCTCATTTGTTTGAGAATAAGGTCTATTGGCCATTTGTGTACCAATGTCCTCTGAGTTAAAGGTATGATGCACCATTTGCAGATATCGAAAATGTTTACTCCTAAATTATTAAGAAATATCTTACTTATTTGAAAGTAAATAATGATTCTAGGCATCCAGCAAAATTGCACTAGATATCCTGTAATTGTTTCAAAAGATTTAATTTTATAATAAACAAAAACCAAGAACATCATTTTTCTTGCTTTTTTCTCAGCATCCGTAATTGTAAAACTAAGGGCAGGTCAGTTAAACGATATTTACTATAGAATACAACCCCCCAAATCCACCCATTCCTGATAATTCAAGCAATTACCAATGGTGTATCCTACCTTTAAGGCTGGCATTGTGAACATTTATTTGCTGTACAGATCTGTATCCTATATTAGCCCCGCCCCATCTTATGTTTTGACCAATCACAGCCGCGATTTCACAGTCAAAGGTCAACTTGGAATAGAAGAATAGAGATGTTATCAGCCAAAGGAGTGTGGGGGGGGGTGTTCCATTGGCCTTTGGCAAAATGAGACGGGACTGTGTAGAGGGTAAATAGTGGAGAAAACTGCCAAATTATGAATAGTGGGTGTTTTTTTCTTTTCATTTTCAGATTTATTGGTATTTGCAATCTTTGGTATGCCTACTAACTATACATGTATTTTGTTAAGAAAAAGTATGGAAGTAGTGAAAGTGTTTACAAGGAAAAACAATTGAAATGTTCCCATTTTACTGTTGCGACAAGTTGATAAATGCTGAACTTTAACCAGTCATAACTTGTTAATGGAATGTCCGATTGAAGCACAACAAACAACATTGTACGGATAATTGTATCCTCTTTTTCTAATGCCCGAGAAACCTCATTTCAATCTCTGCCCAGCATCGTCTAATTTTGCAGAACTCGCAATTTTTAAAAAGATTACTAGTACTTTTGCATAACTTGTGCTATTGGAGCTTGCAGTGTTGAGTTGAAAGGGGACTTTAAATAGTCCAGATGGCCCAGATACGTGGGGGGAATTAATAGACTGTTGGCGGACACCGCGCCCTGTGTTCGCTCGCTCGCTCGGCGGGAAAATGGAGCTTGAAATTAATAGTGGACACAAACTATCGATGGGCCACAGTGTGTCCTCTATACAACAGTGATGTTTATTGTGATATTCGGTTTAGAAATGTCTGTTGTTTGTTTATAAGTTGTATTGTCAAGTTTAAAGGTTTACAATAATAAAAACGGGAAGAAATGTATCAATAGGTCTAAAACTAAGATTTATATGTTGGAAATTTACACGAGAAACGAGGAACAATTCTTAGTTTGGTTGATATAAAGCTAACAGTTCGAATACTTCCAATCCGGTTTGCTTAACTATCGGTGAAAGTCAGAATTGCAAGCATCAATGCATTTTGCACGCCTCTTGTTATTGGCTGAATGTTGCCATAGGTTGATTATTCGGCTAATTTGTATTGGCAGAATCTTCGTTTAAACATTAATTATTGACATTATTGAGGTTTAAACAAAGAGCCGTCGTTCACTGCACTTAGCCGGCCACGACCGCAACTTGAAGTAAATTTGACCGTGATTCGATTCACAACTTCACGGGCACGGCGCTACCACGCTGAGGGCACGACCGTCACTTGTGATCGGGAACACGTGGCCTGGGTTATTTGACAGACAAACCTAACCGCTCCTCCATTGAGTGACGTCGGAAATTCCATCTATCACACCGCGCCGGCGAGTTGATAAAAGTGGTCAGTGTTTCAGAACTTCGTAGCAGTCCCAGTTCCTTCTCCTCGATTGTACCTTCTGAGTTGTTCAGTCATGTACTCTGAGAAAGACGAATTTGCCCGGAACCTAAAAGAAAAAAACAATGTGAAATACATCTCGTCGCCAGGTAGGATATGTTTATGTAGCATGACATCTTTCTCATTATAAAAGTGGGATGTTCGCATCGGACAATTAATATTTCTTCATTTGTTTATTTTTTATAAAAAGTTAGGAAGTAGTCGCCAATAAAAGTAGATGTTTGTGTGACAGAAATGTGAATTCACTGTTTAAAGCCTTTATTTCCTTTTTTTCAGTTTTCATATTCGGGCTTTGCAAGCTTGACTTACCTCAACGAACTTGAATTAACAAGTTGGCGAACTTATGTTGAATGGGGAGACAAGCTTAATTCCCTTTGAGAACCCAATTAATTAACCAAACTTGGATTATTGTTTGATACAGTTCTGAGTCTTTATAGCGCTTTAGGGACCATTATTTCGAGATTTGTTTAAAACCCTAGCTCTGTACTGTTATTTTTTCCGGACGATTTACTGATTTAGTTAAATTGGTCATCCCCCCAAAAAAAAAATTAAAAAAAATACAGTTTTAGCGCACAAAATCTGATTCTCTGATTCTTTAAAAGGCCGAAAATTTACGCCAACTTTGTTTGTGAGTTCCTGATTTTTATGAAGGAATACGTGATGACAAACACGTACGAAAGACGTACGAAAGCACTTATTTTCTTGAAAGTACAAACATGATGACTTAAGACCCCCCCCCCCCCCCCCACGCTTATTTTGATGTGATTTCATCATTGGTTTGTCAAGGTCAATACTGACCCCCATGTCGGCTGCTGGCTGAACCGTACCTAGGCCTAAACTAACCAATCAAAATGATGGGTCATTCGTGGTCATTCGTTGTGCTGGAAAATGTGGTTCTAGGAACAAGACCTGTTTAGCCTCTTATTTTGTGTGTATTTAGATTCTTAATTTGTTGTGGAGGATTTTTGTAAATGCAGTTTGTTTAATTAAAACCACAGTTGTTTTAATATGGGGTCATACGGGGTAGACTTATTGTGAATGTGTAAAAAAACACCTGAAATTTCTCAAGTTTGTAATAAAAATAGTCGGATCCCTTGACCGTTAACGTTGCTGTACAATGTACTCATCACAAATGTACATGGATGTATAGCATGTAAAGAGCCTTGCAGTAGTTTTCCATCAGAGAAAAACTCTTCTTTTTATGTTTGGCTTATAATATAAGTTATTATTGTTATAATAAAGACTATTGTCTGTGGACAAAGTCTAGGGAGTTTTGTTTTGAAGGAAAAGTGTTAATCTTCGTTTTTTATACGGGTGTGTGGAAACTGAGAAAAATGACTGAGTGATGTGCGCTTTTGCTGGTGTGGGTTCAAGTACGTTCAACAAGCGCAGGCCCATTCTTACGACCATATGAAGATTAATATGATATGAAGGTAGGCTTAATAAAACTAGTATTAAGCAAGCAACGCAGCCTTATTTTTAAGAGAACGAATCCTGCCGCGACTTTTTGCATCATTTTAATTTATAATTATCTGAATGATTGATGGCTATCGTATGTATATATATTCCTTCTTATTCCTCCATGATATATGTGAGTTATTACCAAAATGTTATGAATAATCTGGCACTATAAGTACACAAACATCAGCTTATCAATCAGAGTTTACACTTACAGAAGTAAAATGGTCTGTTTTACTTTTAACCAACTTATAAAATACATGGAAACGGGAAGAAAAGGTGTTCAGTTCTTTCTGTCGGTTTTGTATAATTCAAGATTTCATGAAAATCTGGCTAAAAGTAAAACACTGCAGGAATCATTGTCATTGACTAATGGTAATGGTGAGTCACTCAAAAATATCAGAAGTTAAAATGGGAAAGGTACATTTTTATAGGCCTAACCTCTGTAGTTTTTCTAAATTTGGACGTCATGCCAACAAAATGGTTGAGGCCTGTTGCTGTTGAATTTTTGTCCACAGGAAAAAACTATGTGACTATAAATTAGTAGTACCGCCTAGCACTGCAAATTTTAAAGTGGTACTTTCCAGTACCACTTCTCTCATCATTCACCTGCCCCTTTACATGTATTTAAACATAGCTGGAGACCTACTCTATGGCTCGGAAATAATGTAGTATCCTGATGACACTTCTAATGGAGAGTTGAGTTCATTTTCAAAGTATTTTCTAAGAACATTTTAAAAATAATCTCGGTCTCCTATGTGTTTTTTAAATATTTTTGCAATGACTGACCTTCATTGATGTGTAACTTAAACTTGTAGCATCAGGATGCAACATTCATTGATGTATCTTTGTGCTTCGTAAACAAAAATACTAACAAACAAAACTCATTAAAACAAAAACATATTAACTAAATTTAATTAAGTTAATATTTAAAAATGTAGGAATTTTTTCTCTTAGATTTCATTTTTAGAGTGTAATTTGTTAATAAAATTATTCCCAATTTTGAATGAGTTATGGACCAATTACTTTACACCGTGTGAATTATTTTCAGCCAGACAATAAATTCAGTTCTTGCAGGGCAGATATGTTTCCCACCGCTTATCACAATCGATAATGTACAGTAGTCCGAAAATTCAGGACTTTCAATACTGTGTACAAGTACCAAAACAATGTTCATTTCAAAAGAATTTGGTAAATTGTCCCATTGGATGCCAATTGTATGTCTACCACGATTCAAAGTTCATTCACAAACGCAGTGCTTGCTCCATATACTTATTTTGGGTCAAATTATAAGCAGATAAGACGGAAAGCTAAGTTCACACTAAAAAAAAATCTTAGAGACCTTGTATTAGTCTCCAGAATATCACGTACCATTGATGACTTTATACTTGTAGTATCATACAAATACATTAATCACCAGTTCCATTTAGGCAGAAAAACCTTAACAAGAGCAAAAATAAGTAAAAGCTAAGTAACATACACAGCTCTGCTCAATTTGTAAACAAGCATATTGTTAGACTACACAATACTACTAGTGTAAGATATAGATCTATTTGACGAAAACCAAACTTGACCTTTAACCTTATGTCAGCGCACACCGAGGGACCTGGACCTACGTGATCTGAGTTTTAAATACCCATTGTTCTACTTGCTTGGAAATGTTGTTTTTCCTGTGGTTGATCCCACAAATCTGTGTTATAAACACCCTGCACGTATGCACACTGTATTTGGGACTAAAGGTCATTTCACATCAGTTTTTTTGTTAATTTACATGCTGTTAAGTCGAAATGACATTTTTGGGGTTGGATGTATTTGGAGCCTCATTGGTGTGAACTTATTCTGTTCAATTTTCTGGGGCATTGTGGTTTGTCAACATACAGTATCTCCTGAAACATGTTGGCAACATGGGTAAGTAAAAAGAAAGCACAATTGTCATACGCAAATCTGTAATAATAATATTGTTAACCTTTTGGCTATGCTAAACAGAGAATTGAGGTTCCAGTCTATAATATAAAGGTAGGATACACCATTGGTAATTGCTTGAATGGACGGATTTGGGGGGGTTGTATTTTATAGTAAATATTGTTTAACTGACCTGTCCGTAGTTTACAATCATGTAACGATGCTTAATTGTATTAACAGGAATTAAATCATGCAAAATGAACTTGGAGAAGATGGAAGAGGTTTATCGTAAGTGGGAGGCGAGAGCAACTCCTGCTCAACCGAACTCTCAGACAAGAATGATATCAACGCCATCCGAGGCACTCAGAATTCCTGGCGGTAAACAGCAGAGGAACAACAACTTCAGGGAAGATTTGCCTCAAGAAAGACGGAGACGGCGCTCAGGAAAATTATCTCATCCACCGTCACTGGTCAGTTTAGGTTTTTGACTTTAAAACATCTTAGATGCACGTGGTGATCTGATAAGAATTAACTTGTAGAATACCAACATAATTGAATACAGTATCTTTCCTACATTTTAAGTGCCAAAACAAAGCTTCGTGACCCCGAAGTTAAATAAAAAAGTTTAAAAAGTGACCCTTATCTCTAGCTAGACAATACGGCGATTTTATCGTGACGATACGATATTCGCCAAAAAAATCGCATACATTTTAATACATTTTGAAAAATCGATTGAAATTCGCGATTTTGTTGTGACTCGCATTTTCCAGATTGATACCAATCATACTTTATTAAGGCAAATGTACACATAACATATAAAGTAAATACAAACAGCAATAGAACAAAAACTGACGAAAATAACTACAGGATACAAAAAGCTTTGAGGGGGGAGGGGGGAGTACGTACGCCGCAATGTGTTGGATGGACGATCATGGCGGTACGTACAGAAAGCTTTGAGGGTGTTCGAAAGCTGTTTGAGCGTACCTTTGGCGACATTATTTTCATGCCTTAATTTGTTGCCGATTTTATCGCCATATTGGCGATATCGCGGGGGGAAAAAATCGACTACGAAAAAAATAAATATCGCCAGCCCTACTCATCTCTTTTCTTCTTCGTTGATACTCTGGACAGGATCTGGTTCCAGAGTTGGCGCGGTTCAAGTACACACCGCCGGCGTTCTACGACATGGCGGGAAGGCAGCGGCCATTCATGGGCAGGTGCTGTGCTCACTGCACCAGTGGAAGTCGGGTGAGTTGGGCAAATCTATCCTTGTATGCCAGTACTCGCTCAACGCTAAGAAAGGAAGAGTTGATATAGGGAGATCACTGGGAGAGACATTTGAACATATTGCGGATGCTCACATAAAGACTTTCTGTCACACAAAGACTTTTCCAATAGAAATAAGCGTGGAAAATTGGGTCTTTTTAAGCTAGCCCAGGTTAAATTAACTGTTTGTTTTATGTACTATTTATCTGTGCTTTATGTACTATTTATCTGTCACATTGTTGTTGAGTTGAATTTAACCTGAATAAATAAATAAAATTAAATTAAATACAACACTGGGTAATACACATTAGGATATACACATTATTTACATTATCAAGGCCAAATCAATTTTTTGTTAAATATATTTTTTAGGGGGGCAATTTCCACCCACTGCAAAATAAATATTATGCAATATCTTAAAGTTGTTTTCGCAACATGTATGTGCATTTTTGTCCCGACAATGAAACGCCTATATATACCTGTATTCAAAGTTCACTTGCTGATATGACATAGACTTTCAACCTTGCGATCGAAATCCATAAGTTACATGAGTGGTGTTATGTAAACTTGTAAGTGTATTGGTTGTAGGTGAGGTCATTAAAATAACAGAGATGCAATATATTTGTTTTATGCCAAAGAGAATAAAAACAGCCACAGATTTAAGATAGAACAAAACGAAAAGGGTTATACGCAAAACGGATGACGCATAAACACACGTCACGAGCAAGGCCGGAAATGTATGTCAGCAGCGAGCAAGGCTGGAAATGCGTGGGTGTGCTTCCCGATACTATCGGCCTGAACCCGCCTCGGATCGAGTTTCGTTAAAATAATCCCGGTACGAACTGGTTAAGTAAAGAATGAAGGTTCTAGATGTCTGTGTTTACCATCTCTTTCATCTCTGTCTTATATCAAGGACTTTGATACTTGTACTGGTAGAATATTAGTGTGAGTGTACGTGAAGTTCAGAGAGTGATTTCAATGTGTTGTTTTTCTTTGTCTGGGCAAAGAGGACACAAGCTTATTTTCCCTTTGTGAAAGGACAAGTTCCAACTCTGATACTGTTACTGGTGTTTACCTTAAAACATGTATAAAATAACTTCTAAAGGTATCCTTACAACGACACATGCAATTGAAGTCGTATTTTTTCCTTAAAATGATAGCCGTTTTGGATGAAAAAAAATGTGACCACGTAAATTTGTTAACAAACATTTATTCAGCTAGTAGTCTTATTTTGAATATAAATCATTTGAAATACTGCTTTTATAACTGTATTTTTTAATGGTTTTAGTTTGCATTACATGTATAACCTTTATACTACATGTAATAGTGTTTAAAGTAATTCACCAATGATCTCTGTTTATTGAGTTTTTTGTTTTTTTGAATGTTGATTCACTTTGTTTTTTTGTCCAACAATTAACAAAGGTCACTTTGATAGTAATAATATAAGTGGAAATATGAACAAGTGACGGATCTTAAATAATCTTAAAGCAGTGCTGTGCATGCTTTTCATTTACTGTTTACTTTTTTTCCTTTTCTTTCTTCAGGAGATGCTGTTCACCTCAGATATTCCCGGCATGGGCTTCCGAAATGTCTTAAAATTCAACAGACCAAGGTAGGTGAAGCCAAAATTCTTTCAAACCATAATATTAGATACTGTGGATTTACAAACATGTTTGTTTAAAGGTACTGTAGGATACACCATTTGCAGATATCAAACAATTTTACTACCGAATTATTTAAGAAAAATCTTACTTATTTTAAAGTACATCTAGGTAATGATTGTGGGCATCCAGCAAAATGATTGCGCTAGATATCCTGTAATTGTTAGGAAAAATAGAGTTTCCCAAAAGCCCTTTTCACATCTCAGTCGAGAGAGGGTTAAAAACATGCAGCGTTTCACACTTGGGGTTATATTAAGTTTATCAATCAGTAACTTTGCGCCCAATTTGTTGCCGAGTTTGTTCAAATTTGACTGTGAGTAAAAACCAAAGCAGGCATTTAACATAATGTGGAGTTTACGGCAAATTGGCAATTTCCTTTGAGGGGTATCGAGCTCAACATAAAGTGTTGCGTTTATGGAAATGGGCTGTGCGCACGTGTGTGTGTGTGTTCATGTACATGCACACTGTAGCACTATAAGCCCATAAAGGATGCGCTCATTGCATCATTTCCTGTCCGAAACATGTAGTAAGGGTCACGACCCCTTAGAGATTGCTACACAATTATTACAGAATATTATATTTCCTGCAAGAGGCTGCCTTTATTTCACCTTTTTCTTTCTTTTGGTATTTTATCTGTATAGCGTCGTTTTCTTAACTCCAGCAAAGGCTCTGTCCATAGGGCATGACTAGGTTACCAGCCAAAATATCATGTGTTTCTATGATTCGTATTTCCTAGATACTTTGCTAAAAAATAATTTTCTAATAAATAATGTGGTTTTTTTTTCTTAATTCATCAGACCATAACAAGAGCAATCCTAAGAAATGTTTTTTAATCGTTTTTCGCCCACAGGGGCGGAATTATTTCAAGGTACTTTCCCCAGATGTACATAGCGTACTCTGAAGGTATCAACTACAAATACCCTTCAGCTGGTGAGCTAGCTAAGAAAGTCCTAGCAAGCAGGAGGTAGGCAAACGGATTTCTCCTTTTCTGCAAAAATAACAATAAAAACAAAACAAAATCAAACATAAAAAAATGGTGAAAATTTAACAAAGAAATTGACTGCAGCCACAAACCCATAATTGCCATGTGGCCAGGAATCACGGCCAAAGTCAGGATTGGCAATGTTGCATTGACCTTGGAAATAGCAAACGAGTATCACTCGAAGAGGATACAGGTTTTTTTCAATTCCACATTTCAAATGAATTAATGATTTTCTTCATTCTGATATTTCAGAGTGCATGCAGCAATTCACAAAGGTGCAATATCAGATTCAGAAGGTAAGTTTCATTCTCTTTATTAACAAACAAAAAAACACCAGCGAATTTTAAAAGAGTTTCGTGGACAGTCTAATAACTAGTGGAAATTAATCAAGAAAAAGTTACAAGTCTCTTTAGTTGCAGCATTACCCGATATGCAAAGAAAACAAATTGAATTTTCAGTTCCATTTTTTTAATTATAACTTAACAATTGTTTCTTCTTTTGTTTTTAAGCCCTGTTCATACTTAACAAAATCGTGAACGCAAATTTGTGACGTCACAGGGAGTCACAGGGAGTTTTCAACTCCGGCAAATTTTCGCAGAAAATGCTTTGCGACATGAGATTTGTATTGCGTTTGCTTTTGTGTAAAGTATAAACCAGTCTTGATTGTCTTGGTTACAGGGAGAGCAAAGGAGGAGTATGAATACAATAAAGCTTTGCAGATACACGCTCGCAGGGCGGGCCGAGTCTTGGGCAACATGGCTGCCTCTATGTCCAACGTAGTCTTGAGGTAAGTCCAGGTTTGGATTAGTACATATCGAGGCTAATCATCGTTAATAATTCAAATATTAGAAACTGCACTTGACCGAATATTTGAATATTCCAAACTCGCCAATCAAGTTGTACCCGCACGTAATTGTGAAAAGATCTAGAATTTAGTTTTTCTCAAAATATTAAACATCAACTAAGATAAAACTCCTTTAGGTTAGTTTTCTATACCCAGCACGATATGTGGCAGAGGGGTACCCCCCTCTTATCCCTATACTTTATACACACCCAACACTATTGTAACCTAACCCATCCCCCCTTGAAACCTAAAAGGAATTCCTGAGATTCCGGGAACACAATGGTCAACACAAAAGAGGGGGGGTTTTCTCTGCCACATATCGTGCTTCATATGTAGTTTTCAAGCACCCATCATTAAATTGTAAGTACTATTGCTGATCACAAAAAAATTGTACAAACAGCAAATCGTCTACTCTACCTCAAAAAGAAATTGCCTCTCACTAGCGATTAAATTTGTTTGGAGATATTGTTATTTCTGTTCTTTCCATTATCTTCCCCAACCGATAAGAAAAGAACAGTATTATGGCTGTCTTGGAAACTATTGTTTATTCAAGATAAAGAGAAGTGTAGCTTGGAGAATTGTTAGGCCAACATTTGATCCAATTGTAGATGTTGTCGGCCTTTTTTATTCCCCTTATACAAACAGTAATCATTGTTCTTATCAGCTATTTTTTGAATTATATCTTTTTAGTTGTAGCTTCTGTTGCTCTCTGTCTGGAAACAATGACTATTTGTTCTCAAGCAACTTATATACATGTAGATAAATCAATGTTTGTTGTCTGCATTGGATGTTTACAATTGATCTACTTTAATACCTAACAATGTGAACTTTGGAGATAATGTTTATCTTAAATAAACAATGTTTTTTTCATTTTAGACGATACGTCACTATCTATATTTAACATTGGCAGCAATTGTTAATGGTCATTGGCTATTGTAAAGGGGCAGAGCGTTATTTTTGTTAATTTCTTTTTCTTACAAATATCAAACAGTAAACTTTGGAAATCTGCATGGCAGCCTTAAAGTCATTTGACTTTCTCAAGAACTTCAGCCTAAACTGAAGCAATTTGTGATGTACTGTGAGGAATAAGAGTTTACATTAACACTAAGAATCTGGAATGTCATTTCTTTCATCCTTGACAGAATAACGGGCTGGGTGCTCTTGAAAGTTCTCGGGATGATTCTCTTCTGTGTGAACGTCCACCAAGGGCAGATAGAGATGTTGAAACGAGCCTCAAAGGTCAGACAAACGGTTTTCTTGTTATACCTCGGTGGTATTCTTAATCTTCAGTGGATGGATAGATTCTCAAGTATTCATCCTTTGTTCGCGTCGGAGGATGTGTATATACTAAGGATGTGAATCTACGTTTAATTTTGTAAACGTTTAGCAAACTTTTCCCGTAACGTTTAAACGTTTAAACGTTTAAACGTTTATTGAAAACTTTAAAAGGCTGCCGCCTGTCCCGGTCTATTTACTTTTCCATTCTTTTCTATGTTCTTTGAAGGCTAAACATTTCAAGAAGCATCACCTGCAAGTGCTGTCAAATCAAGTGTCACTTCAAGGAATGTCCAGACTAGCCTTAGGAAGATCGTTTATTTATTTATTTTTTAGCTACGATATATAAACTGCCTTCAAATTAAAAAAAAAGTTACCCTCACAAATTTCGCGATAGCTGCAGCATTCCAGCGAGTACTGCCGGTATACCGGTATTTTCCTACAGCCAGGCCATGAGAACAAAAACCCAATCATTCATAACCTTTCCCCATTAGACTTCTGGCTACGCGCCATGCGCCACGGGCAGGGGAGCCTCGCTACTTAGCAACAGTATTTCTAAAAACAGGGTGGGGTGTCGCAGTACCAATGCACCTAGACATTTCAATTGACGAAGAATACTTGAGCATGGAAGGAACCGCAACCAATGGCATTTTATTTACTGGGATTAAACGCATTGGCGGACGTCCTCAAAGTTCGGTGACCTACATTGTGCACGTTGTGCAGCGCCCCTGAAGTTCGGTGACCTAGTACATTTATCTACTGAACGCCACGTCCTCAAAGTTCGGTCACCTTGTAGATAGGTTTGTATCAAACAAGAGATATAATGTATCAATTTGGACAATGGGGCTGTCAATCATTCTCTGGAGCCTGGAGAAATATTCTTTTCGGGGCCGAGATTTTTTTAAGACTGGGGAAACCTTAAACTGTATCGAAAAATAAGAGAAACAGATTTTCCAGCAAATGATAGCAACATTTTAACAATTTTCTGAAATAAGTATACAATTCTTTTCGAACCACAATATTTTTTACGGGGGAGATGTCGCAGAATCGTCAATGATGATTACATTTTAAATTTTTAAAAAGTCGACATCAATTTTGATAGAAATAAATACAGGGTTTGGACTCGGAAACTATAACTTTGTGTTTATTACTTGCAACAACAAAACACCGAGATAAATGGCAAAAACTCTACATTTATATCACTCTTCAAAAACTAATTTTAAAGTTTACACATCCCCATTCCACAAGTATTCTGATATGTCACTCCCAGCGGTACCCGTTCTACGATCTAAAGAATATTTTATCCATCGAATTGATTTTTTTTAAGGGAACGGTGGTGTTTGCACTTGCAGCCCAAGCGGATCTTGAAGAGCGACACAGATACATTGTTTTAAATAACGCATTGGTTTAATTACTGCAAAACACGCCGACTGGTGATTTTAGCAAATTTAAGTTCCAACTTCACAGAAAAATAAAGAAATACGAGAGACATGTGTTTGATGTTTTCAATACGCCGCTGCTGGGAAAAAGAAAAAAAACACGGTGTGGACGGCGTATGTATATACACTGTATAATCATCATCATGGGCACAATAGATACCGGTAGCTGCTGGTCATTGAGAAAAGTATCTGATTAATCTTCTTGGAACGTGACCAAGTACTACAGGCATTACAAATGCTTTGTAAAATAAATAGATGTTTGAAGAAAGTAAATTCTTCGTGAATAAAACTTGAGGGTATGGCGTAAATGGAAGGTCATTTATTTTTTATTCGAGTTCCGTTTAAACGTTTGAAAAAAATTCTAAACGGATTTGATTTTGTTTACGTTTACACGTTTAAACGTTTAAAGGTCACATCCTTGGTATATACGAAATGTTTTTTCTCCGGAATTCAAAATGGACGACGGAAAAACACGTCGCAAGCAAGGCTGGAAATATCAGTGTGTGCTACCCACAGATGATTGCCTGAACTCGTCTCAGAACTAGGTTCATGAAAAACGTTCTCGTGCCTGGGTCCCGGTCAATAATCCCATCGCGGACTGGTTAAGGACACCTGAATAATGGACAAAGGGAGCCTTGTGCCAACTAACAAGAATGTCATTCTTTTATCCTTCTGTTGACCATAACCTTGTTCTCCATTGTTTTGGGTTGTTTTCCCTCTAGGAGGGTGTACCCCTAGTGATCATGCCAACTCACAGGAGTCACCTGGATTACATTCTTATGTCCTTCATTTTGTACATCTACGGCATTCGGGTGCCTTTTGTCTCAGCGGGAGACAACCTCAACATCCCTGTCTTTGGGTAAGACACACAAACGAGACAAGGGTTGTATTTTAACATTCCAAGCACCTGGTTGATTGGGGAGAATTGAGGAGGGTTGGGATACATTTTTGTTTGAAACTGACCATTTGTGAAAACTTTAAGTGAATTGGTGTGCGTAGTTTTTGGAATGCAAAGGCAAAGTAAGTCTGTAATAGTCTGCTTTTTGTCTCTTAGATGGGGGATGAGGAAACTGGGAGCATTCTTCATCAAGAGGAAACTGGATAAAGAAGTTGGCAAGAAAGATCATGTCTACCGGGCAATCTTACACACAGTAAGTCCAGGAAATGGTGTCAGAAGTGGGATAGACAAAAGTTATATTGGCCTTTAACACATGTTTCAGGTTTGCATTCCAGAGTCTTGTTAAACTAAACATGCTAAAGATGGCATGAAATAGTATAACTTGGTTTCAGGCAGCTTCCCTTAACTGGAATCTGAAGTAATTTTGAAGAACTACAACTGTGCATTTCTTAATTGCTCCAAATGACAACTGTAAGTCTTGTCTTCAGAATAAATGTGGCACGACTCTGGTCATGCATATTCCACTTATGATATTCTTATTGTCTAATTTACCTTTGCAGTACATGGAGGAAGTTTTACGAACTAATCAGAACATGGAATTTTTTATTGGTGAGTGTTTAGGCACTTTGTTTGTTTGTTTGTTTGTTTTTTGTTTGTTTGTTTTTGTATTTTTTTATATATATTTATTTTAATTGTTTTTGAGGGATAGGTCCTTTTATCTTTTTTTATTTTTGTGGGGGGAGGGGGACATTAAACATTTTAACCTCATGTGTGAAATGTGTAATTTCTCAGAAATCTGGCGTCAATTTTTAAATGTCTAGTATTGGGGTGGGAAGTAACCCCTTCTTTGACAAACGTTTCTTGTTTACCATCAACAATTGTTAACAGTTTGTCCTGCATTGATTTTCAGAGGGAGGAAGGTCGCGAAGTGGCAAAGCCCTTGCCCCTAAGGGAGGCCTGCTGTCTGTGATTGTGGATGCTTACTATGACGGTGAGTCAAAAACAATGCTCTACTTAGGGTGTTTGTTCAGGTTAAACACACTAATATGCACACAGTCGTGAACCACATAACGACCGAGGATCGATATTGTGTTTTCCTTTGTTTCTTTACTATACCCTAACCCCATTACTTAGCGCTTGCCCCAACGATCGAGGACCGTAATACGATACAAGAACACACATATTTGGTTTAAAAATGAAATGAAAATTTTTACCATCATACCTCTTAAAATGTAGACTACACCATTTGCAGATATCAAAAAAAAATTACTAATGAATTATTATAAAATATCTTACTTATTTGAAAGTAAATAATGATTGTAGACATCCAACAAAATGAATTTTTTTTTTTTTAAATCCTGATCGCGAAAAAAACTAAGAACAACATAAGAACTACTACCCGACGCCGGTTGAAAACGAACGCCTTTTTTCTCACTTTTCTCAGGATCTATGATTGTAAAACTTTGGACAGGTCAGTTAAACAATAGTAATTATAAAATACAACCCTCCAAATCCACCCATTCCTGATAATTCAAGCAATTAGCAATGGTGTTTCCTACCTTTAAGATGCAAGTCCTCGACATTGTTTTTATTTCTAAATAATTTTTTTCTTTGGACCTCAGGTGTCATCTCAGATGCATTTTTGGTTCCTGCCTCTGTTGGCTATGACAAGATTCTAGACGGAGACTTTACAAACGAACAAATGGTAAGTCTGTCTTGTGTCATATCATGATAATGCCTCACTCAGATAAGATTCTTGGATGTGATTCGTGGTGTTTTCCGCAGCATGGTCCAATTAAAGTAGCTAATGGGCTCCATGAACAAGTACTTCCTCGGCAGAAAGGAAACGTAATCAAGAGAACCTGCGAACAAACAAAGGTATCCATCTAGAATACGAGTTATAAATAAACGCGGAGTATCTAGGAAAGAGGTGTGAAATACCATCGACCTACTGCCCATAGAAAGTAAGGTTGCTACGTAAACAGGGCTGTCCTACAATCGCAACAAGATCTTATCAAAAACAGAAGTTGATTATACTTGTTGTAAACATTTTCCTTTTTTCTTTTTTCCTTTCTTTTTAGGGACGACTAAAGAAAAAAGAGACCTTTCTTGGTGCACTGAAAGGAATTTGGGGCGTCTTCACCTCCAAATTTGGCCAAGTCAGGGTTGACTTTGCCGAACCATTTTCGTTGAAGGTATGAGTTAGTGTTTTGTATTAGTATTTTGTATTAGTATTTGTACATTTGAACTGAGACCAATGTTTTGATTGACTAGTATTCCACCCAGGGGAACAGAAATATCCTCTGTCGTTTCATGCCACTGAAACTAAAGATAAATGTCGGCCTGATGGTCATATCGACTTGTGGCAGACTTTACGTTTAGTTTTACATGCTGAAGATAGACCCTTTCACTCCAGAGTCCAGTCAATGCAAAACAAGTTGATAATAACATTCTCCCGTCTGAAACAAATCAGTTTTGGTTGATGATAATTGGTTGATTTAAATTAAAATGGGTGTCAGACCCTGGTACCCCCCCCCCAAGAATCTCTAATGATTGCCTTGTCATTCAATCAGGAGTACCTAGACTCTGCCCAGATGCCGTCCCCTCTTACCAGTAATCTATCCTCCCACGGTTCCCACCGGCCTCCCACCCCCAAGACTCTCTAACCATTACCTTGTCATTCAATCAGGAGTACCTAGACTCTGCCCAGATGCCGTCCCCTCTTACCAGTAATCTATCCTCCCACGGCGCCCACCGGCCTCTCACCCCCAAGACTCTCTAACCATTGCCTTGTCCTTCACTCAGGAGTACCTAGACTCTGCCCAGATGCTGTCCCCTCTTACCAGTAATCTATCCTCCCACGGCGCCCACCGGCCTCTCACCCCCAAGACTCTCTAACCATTACCTTGTCCTTCACTCAGGAGTACCTAGACTCTGCCCAGATGCTGTCCCCTCTTACCAGTAATCTATCCTCCCACGGCGCCCACCGGCCTCTCACCCCCAAGACTCTCTAACCATTACCTTGTCATTCAATCAGGAGTACCTAGACTCTGCCCAGATGCCGTCCCCTCTTACCAGTAATCTATCCTCCCACGGCGCCCACCGGCCTCTCACCCCCAAGACTCTCTAACCATTGCCTTGTCCTTCAATCAGGAGTACCTAGACTCTGCCCATATGCCGTCCCCTCTTACCAGTAATCTATCCTCCCACTGCGCCCACCGGCCTCTCACCCCCAAGACTCTCTAACCATTACCTTGTCCTTCACTCAGGAGTACCTAGACTCTGCCCAGATGCCGTCCCCTCTTACCAGTAATCTATCCTCCCACAGCACCCACCGGCCTCCCACCGGCCTACCACCCCCAAGACTCTCTAACCATTGCCTTGTCCTTCACTCAGGAGTACCTAGACTCTGCCCAGATGCCGTCCCCTCTTACCAGTAATCTATCTTCCCACGGCGCCCACCGGCCTCACCCAGTCTTCAAGAAGACGGCCAGTGATCACTCTCTGTACGGCACAGACGTGGTGGTGGAGGACCAGAGGCAGCTAGTCAGGGGGCTCGGGGAACACATTGTCTACGGTCAGTTTAGTTTTGGGCTTCAAAAACATATATTCCTGTACTTCTTTGACAATGACAAAAGCGTATAAAAGAGAGAAATACATTTTATTCAACTGAAAACTAACAGACAAACACAAATTCAATTTCCCTCGATATGACTAGCATTTACCCAACTCTATTCTTAAGAGGCCTGAAGCACTGCTGGGAGAATCTGATTGATTTTGTCCATCATGCACTGTTGTCATTTAAGCTGTGAATAAAGTCCAACCGTCCCTTTAGTGCTGGTTCCATTATCCCGTGTATAAGAAGCAGAGTGGGTGATAGATTTTAGCAGATTACATGTAGGTCCAGACCTGGATCTAGCAGTAGAGTTAGTGATAATAAACCAAATTATATTTCCTGTGCTACAGATGCAGTAAGAGTCAACAGTATCATGAGCACCAACCTCGTATCGTTTCTCCTCATGACAAAACACAGACAAGTAAGAAGTTTTCTTCTCAAGATGTTATATCGCAAACTTATCCATGAAGCATGTGTGTCTATGGGGAGGGGCTTTAACCAGTTTGCGCCGGGATTATTTTAACATCACCTAGCCGAGCCGGTCATGTGGATGGTGTCTTCAGAAGGTTGGGAATGATTTGGCGAATGATTTGTTTACATTGGTTGGTAAACAATTTTAATACTTCTATTATTATTATTCAAATTCATCATTCCAAACTATCTTTAGGGTGTGGGTTTCAACAAACTTGTGGAAGATGCCGAATGGATGAAAAGTGAAATCACGTGCAGAGCTCGTGATGTGGGCTTCTCTGGTGAGATGCGAGCAGTGGTCAAGCACGCCCTGGCTCTGATAGGACCAAACGTGGTGACTACACAGCCTCGACAGCTACGGCCGGACGTGGTCAACGAAACAGAGAGACCAGACGCCACTAAGGCGAGGGTTACGAAGAAGGCAAAGAAGGGGATAAAGAAAGGGGGAGAAAAGGAAGCAGGGAGTGACCAGATGGTGGTGCCTAACTTGGCTCTACCCGAGGTCTTTGTGCTGAGTTACTATAGCAACACGGTCATCTCGGTCTTCCTACTAGAGTCGGTTCTTGGTGAGTCTTGTCTCCTTTCTCTTTATAACAATCGGGAGGTTATTTTGGGCTGGATGTGAGGGCCAGCCTTTTGTTCCCTGACTGACTATTTGGCTGACTGACTGTGTAAATAATGTCGTTATCTCAGACTTTCAGATCCCACTTTAATAGTTAACCTTTTGATGTGGATTGTCATCTAACATTGCTTGTGATTGGTTGTTTTCTTCTCCTCCACAGCCAATGCAGTAATAGCTGTAGCCAATCAGGAGATGCATACTTTAAATCCTGGACAGCAGAACAAGATCACTCTGTCCAAAGACAAAGTCCTGCAGAAAGCGACCGAGCTGTGCGACCTGCTTCAATTTGAGTTCATCTTTGTCCCGGTAAGAAACCACCATTTCATAACATTGGGAGGGTGGACAATCGAGAAAGATACAGGAATTTCATGTACTGGGTGTTCAAATAAAGATGTTTGTCAGGACAGGAGGATTGACTTGTTTGATTGACTTGTTTGATTTACTTGTGTCTCTTTGCAGCCCTGTGGTTGTCTGTATACGGCTCTTTCCGATGCTCTTGATAAGTTAAGAATCAGTGAGATCATCCTCCCAGAGCAGGTAAGGAGGTAGTGGATGGAGTCTTCATCAAGGAAGCTTTTGAACAATAATTTAGTTAGTTACTTTTTGGATAGTTGCAAAAGGTATACTACAAACATTCTGAATGCACAACTCTTAGTTACCTACAGTACTTGCTGGGACCTGTTTTCAATTATTTGTGATTCTCCTGGAAAACTGCCTAGAGTCAGTCTATCGTTATACTTCTATACAATGGTTCTTTCATTCTTTTGAAATGTTCTCATTCTTTTCCTATGTGATAATTGTTCCTTCTGACTCCAATTTTGTATATTCTCCACAGTTCACTTGATTGTTTTGTATTACTACCTATTGTCTTATATTTGTACACATTCCCGCCGTGAATATGACCACTGATGCCGGTACGGCGTTAAACCCAAAACTCACTCACTCAATTATTTGTGTTGTCCGTGGTTTGCAGGAGGAATGCAGCACGTCTAGCAGTCAGGACAGCAGATGGGCGCGGCGTGTGGCGTCATCTTCATCCTGGGGCATTGACGATGACAGAGAGGATGAGGACGACTATGGCATACACACCAAGGAAGAGCAGATCACGGTAAGGGCACCCTCTAGTGACTAGAATCAGAGAAGTGGCAGGCAAGAAAGCTACCTAATTATTAACGCCTTTTTAAACAAGACTCGGTCACACTCCGTTTCAAGTTTATTCAATAACGTTAGTTTGTCTAAATTTCATTTTTTTTTTTTTTTTTTCTGAACAAATTTTGAAGAAATGTATTGTTTTTGTGCGATGTCTCATTAAAAAACCCATATAAAATACAATGCTAGAAAATTATCAATTCAATTTAAAAATCTATTTGTTATGGTGCAACAATTTTTTTATTTTTTTTGCTGGGGGGGGGGGGCACCTCAAAAGAAGAAAAATCGTAAAATTGATCAATCTTGTGTCCATCCAAACATCGCTGTCTTATTGCTTATCCCCCAGTAATTTCTGACTAGACTTTGGGATAGGTTTAACTACATCACTGGTACCTGTCTAGGTTTGCTTACGTGTCATAACGCCATTCTTTTCTCCTTTCAGGTCAACTCAGCCCCCAAACAGCTCCAAAAGCTGTTCTTTTTCCAGAGTGTTCTTGGCCCTTTGATTGAAGGCTACTGGCTGACTGCCTGTAATCTGGTACGCCTGCTGGATCAGGATTTGCCAGAGTCTGAGTTTTCCGGATTGGTCAGCGATTACGCTCATAACCGCGTAGCCAAAGGTTTGGCTGTCTATAGTAAGTGCATCTTCTGAACCACCTCATCAACTCAACTTTGAACATTTGAAAGACTGGAATATGAACAAAGAGTCCCACCCATTATGTTGATTATTTATTGTGATAACTATTTACTCTGATTGTGTTTATTATTCATGATGATTAATATTCCTACCCTGGCTCTCTCCACTCCCTTCATAGCCGAGAGCTGTTCCATGGATACACTGCGTAATGCCTGGCGTCTCTTCCAGCACTGGAAGGTCATCGACTCTTACCAAGATGCCGAGAAGATCAAGCTGGTTCATCTCAAGGAGCCGTTTCGAAATGAGCAAACACTTGGAGACTTCATTGATAAGATTGAGGCCTTCCGCACTTGAGATTGGCAAATCAGGGTCTGGGAGTGGGAGGGAGAAAGGAGGTGTCCGGCACTGCATTGCTTTCTTTACATCTGACACATTTGCTTGGTTACAGATTGTTCCACTGTTTAAGTCACTTTAAGTAACAGTGGTGTAATTGAAGCGTTCCTTCGTTTGTTGTTTATCCCCGTTACCAGTGAACAGCCTTGTGGCTGCATCTGAAACTTGTCAATGGCTATTGTCTAGATGTGCCCCCATTATAACTAAGTGAGGAAATGATGACAATAGCTGTAGCCATAGCTGTAGCCATAGCTGTAGCCATAGCTGTAGCCATAGCTGTAGCCATAGCTCTGGAAGCCAGTTACAGACACAGCCTAATTTGTGACTGGACTTCTTATTAACCCGTAATGGACACACTTTACTAACAGCATCATGAATTAGAACCAAAATGGTTCTTGTGGTCGTTGGAAATGCACTGAGCCAGTTGGACTGACCAACCTTTGTCAGTTTTGTTTGACCAAACTTTTGGCCCACTCATTGAGTTTGAGAGATTGACAGACATTTTAGTTGTACAATACTTGCCAACAAATGTGTAAACTCGTTGATGATTGTAAACTTATGTAAAGTCGTATTTCACTGGTTTCGTTTGTTTTTTTGCTTGAAGAATCCTACACAAATTGGCTGAACATTTTGCTTGTTTGGATCGTCGTTTTGTAGAAACCTTTTTGCTTAATTTCTTTTTAAACTTTTGTGGATAAATGTATATCAATTTTGCTATTGAGCGTGTGCAAAACTAAATTAGATTGTGTGTTGCTTTCGTTTTGGGGCTATGAAAGTAATATCACAAATAAAGTGGTATTAGGATAGTCTCTTTGAAGTCATTAGCAACAAAAATGCCTGGAATAAAAATACCAACGTGGTGCTTATACAACACTTTATACCAACAAAGGGCTTTACGATGATTTCTCCTGTTCATTAGCCCATGAGACCAGTTTGCAGCAACTCGAGATCAGTGCGTTCGGTCTATACCCTCTTTTTTTTGGTGGGGGGGGGTTTAAAAAAATTTTTTAAAATCCGAATGAAAAAAAAAGCTTGTACAGTCATACAATCGTCCTACCCTCACTTTAACACTCTTGTATTTTTAAGTATTGCATGACTGTTGAGAGAAATATGTACATTTTTAAACTAAAGTAGACGAGTATTGTTGGAAATGAAAATACAAACATGGAGGATGTTGAAAATAGTGGTTCTAAAAACAAAACAAAACTCGTAGTTAATAAAATGTACGCTAGCGACACCGATTTGACAAATACAAATATTCTTAATAAGTAATCAAGTTGTTTTGGTTTGAAGTCTAGTACCCAGACTTGGCATGGATTATTGTAATGTGAACTGTAGTATTAAGAATTGGCATTTTGTGAAAACACGACGATTGTAATGCACTGAATGCAAAAAGAAACCAGTGTAAAAAGACGTGTACAAACTTGATTACATGTAATAGTTCTGGGTTAACGACCCACAACGACACGAATATGCAAACAAACAAAATACCACCATGCTGTTATTTCTGTTTCTATATTTTGTTTTTGAGACAGACAGGATTTTTGTTTTTGGTAATTGCAGCTTGTCACAGAGAGAAGTCTAACAGACATTCAGCTGGTATTCAAAATGAATGTTTCAACCAAGACAGTTTTTGTACATCAATTAAGTTTGGTTTTTAACTGCCGGATATTTGTACGTGTAGGAGAGTTTTTTTGCACCCTCGTAATATGTAACATTTTGAAAAGTGAATAGTGTTATTCAATATAATTTATGTTTTGTTGACAATTTGAAATGTTCTACCTTTTTCTTTGTTTTTGCAGATTACAGATATAACTGAGTACAAACTCTACAAACATTTATCAGTTACCACAGATGATGTCATAGTTTCACTTCCATTTTCCTCATAAACTTTGAAGCTTTAACCAGTTCGCATAAACACGCATAAACACGTCACGAGCAAGGCCGGAAATGTGTGTCAGCAGCGAGCAAGGCTGGAAATGCGTGCTTCGCGATACCATCGGCCTGAACCCACCTCGGAACGGTGAATGTTGCAATAATTCCGGCGCGAACTAGTTAAATTGTTTTGCTTAAAGGTGCAAAACAACTTTTCAACCAATTTTCGATGGAGATTATTTTAAGACAGACATCTCTCATTGATTGTAGATTTGAAATTCTCAACTTCGTTTGTCAATTGCCTGCCCATAATTAATGTTTTACAGTAATCGGTCGTATTCTTTACACTCTGACCCCCCACTGAAGAAAGAAATTACAATCAGTATTACTATTTGTAAGGTTAGTTTGTAATTGTGTTCAGTCCTGTTGCCACCTTCATGGATTTGCTAAGCATTAGGTGCTCAACGTGCACATTTTGCTAAGCAAACTAGGTTAACCTGCCAGATTAATTCAGTTGATGGACTTGCGGCCATGTCCGAATTACTTGATTATGGCTTGATATTACATTTGAGTCTATGGTCACAGCCGCAGCCACTTCACATAGACTGGTGTAATATCAAGACATTGTCTAGTCGTTGGACATGACTGAAACTTAGCAGCTCTGTATAATAACTGTAACAGTTCACAATAAGTATTGAAAATGTCATCAGATTTAATACTCTATTTTAGTTATTTTGGAAAGATAAAGATTAAAACTGAATGGACAGATAAAGAAGGAAAGAAACGTGGTCTCTACGTGTTCATATAATTTCTTTTGCCCAACAAGGAATTTACTTGGGAGTTTAGTTGCTCCTGACAAGTTTATTTTTGAACAAATGTGCTATATCCAAAAATAAAATGACATTAAAAATTTACATAAATTTACAATTTTGCCCAACTCTTCGAATCTGTTGCTGTTTAAATATTCATTGATGCATGACGATTTCACGAAAGACTAAGATCAATCTTAGGAAGACTAACTCATCTTAACTTGCATTGGATCTATTGCTAGTTAGGAGGAGTTACTCTTCCTAAGATTGATCTTAACATTGGTGAAATCGACCACAGACACCACATTTCAATTTGATCTATAAATTAATTTTACAATTTACAATTCATTTATGAAGACATTTTAAAATTCTTCCCAATTCTAAAATCGTTTGCTGTCTGAAAATTGATTAAAGCCCTCTTTACCTTGAAATGAAATGATTTTTTTAATTTTGAAAAAGGTTAACCCCTCAAGTTTGTAGGGGGGGGGCGAAGGGACTATACAACACATTCCAATTCGATTTCTGGACAAATGTGCTATTCAAAAAGAAACAATTGGTCATATTTTGCCCCAATTTTAATAAAAATGCATTTTAAAATATGATTTAATGCCAAAATGTCTCAAATCTACCCAAAATTTATTGATAAGGGGTTAGCCTTGCATTGTTATGCAAATTAGGACAACAAATGATTTAATTCCAAAATGTCTCAAATCTCCCGGAAATTTATTTGTAAGGGGTTAGCCTTGCATTGTTATGCAAATTAGGACAAAATATGATTTAATCCAAAAATGTCTCAAATCTACCCAACATTTATTGATAAGGGGTTAGCCTTGCATTGTTATGCAAACTAGGACAACAAATGATTTAATTCCAAAATGTCTCAAATCTCCCGGAAATGTATTGCATTGTTATGTATTGCATTGTTATTAATCAAATTCGTAAAGTTTTGGATGACGATACAGCAGCTACTTTAGTCCATGCTTTGGTAATATCGAGATTGGACAATGGAAATTCTCTATTATATGGTATAAATGAACAACTACTGGCAAAGCTCCAACGTGCTCAAAATGCTGCAGCACGCATGTTAACCCGCACTCGTAAATTTGATCATATTTCGCCAATTTTGAAACAACTACACTGGTTACCAATTCGTCAAAGAATTCAATTTAAGCTACTTTTGCTCACTTGGAAATCACTTAATGCTATGGCACCAGTGTATATTAATGAACTTCTTTCTCCATATATTCCAAAACGCACTTTGAGATCTGCTGACAAAATTCTTCTGACTGTCCCTAGAACTGTTTCGTCGTATGGTGATCGTGGATTTTATGCAGCTGCTCCCAAGCTTTGGAATGCCTTGCCATTCGAACTTCGCAGTTGTAGTTCCATCAATGTTTTCAAAAAGTTGTTGAAAACTCATTTATTTGAAACTGCTTATAATATTTGATTGTTTTTGCAAAACATTTTATTGTGATTTATGTACTCATTTTGAGCTTTTACTTGATGTCTTTAATGCGATTTCTGGTATCGCATTGCTGACACATACCTTAATACTACATGTATGTTCGGCCATTTTTTTCTCATTTTGGTCGGGCAGGAATCAATTATTGCTGTTAAGTTGTTGTAACTGCTAATGCTGGTCTTCTCCTCTCTTTGCTTGTTGGCCATGTGCAGCTGGGCAGTGTGTGTTGGTACTGTGATATCCTCTTTGATCTTGTAGGGTCACATTATTGATCTTGAATTGCCTTTATGTTTTATTTATTGTTGCATTTTATTTTGGTTCATTATTTTTTCTTTGTCATGTTTGTGTTTTATGTTGCGCCTCGGAATAGGTTTTCTCTAGATAGATGGCGCATTATAAATGCTTTATATTATTATTATTATTATTATGCAAATTAGGACAAAATATGATTTAATCCAAAAATGTCTCAAATCTCCCCAAAATTTATTGGTAAGGGGTTAGCCTTGCATTGTTATGTAAATTAGGACAAAATATGATTTAATTCCAAAATGTCTCAAATTTTCTTAAAATTTATTTGTAAGAGGTTAGCCTTGCATTGTTATGCAAATTAGGACAAAATATGATTTAATTCCAAAATGTCTCAAATCTCCCCAAAATTAATTGGTAAGGGGTTAGCATTGCATTGTTATGCAAATTAGGACAAAATATGATTTAATCCAAAAATGTCTCAAATCTCCCCAAAATTAATTGGTAAGGGATTAGCATTGCATTGTTATGCAAATTAGGACAAAATATGATTTAATTCCAAAATGTCTCAAATCTCCCCAAAATTAATTGGTAAGGGGTTAGCCTTGCATTGTTATGCAAATTAGGTAAACAAATGATTTAATGCCAAAAAGTCTCAAATCTCCCGGAAATTTATTTGTAAGGGGTTAGCCTTGCATTGTTATGCAAATTAGGACAACAAATGATTTAATTCCAAAATGTCTCAAATCTCCCGGAAATTTATTTGTAAGGGGTTAGCCTTGCATTGTTATGCAAATTAGGACAAAATATGATTTAATCCAAAAATGTCTCAAATCTACCCAACATTTATTGATAAGGGGTTAGCCTTGCATTGTTATGCAAACTAGGACAACAAATGATTTAATTCCAAAATGTCTCAAATCTCCCGGAAATGTATTGCATTGTTATGCAAATTAGGACAAAATATGATTTAATCCAAAAATGTCTCAAATCTCCCCAAAATTTATTGGTAAGGGGTTAGCCTTGCATTGTTATGTAAATTAGGACAAAATATGATTTAATTCCAAAATGTCTCAAATTTTCTTAAAATTTATTTGTAAGAGGTTAGCCTTGCATTGTTATGCAAATTAGGACAAAATATGATTTAATTCCAAAATGTCTCAAATCTCCCCAAAATTAATTGGTAAGGGGTTAGCATTGCATTGTTATGCAAATTAGGACAAAATATGATTTAATCCAAAAATGTCTCAAATCTCCCCAAAATTAATTGGTAAGGGATTAGCATTGCATTGTTATGCAAATTAGGACAAAATATGATTTAATCCAAAAATGTCTCAAATCTCCCGGAAATTTATTTGTAAGGGTTAGCCTTGCATTGTTATGCAAATTAGGACAAAATATGATTTAATTCCAAAATGTCTCAAATCTCCCCAAAATTAATTGGTAAGGGGTTAGCCTTGCATTGTTATGCAAATTAGGTAAACAAATGATTTAATGCCAAAAAGTCTCAAATCTCCCGGAAATTTATTTGTAAGGGGTTAGCCTTGCATTGTTATGCAAATTAGGACAAAATATGATTTAATTCCAAAATGTCTCAAATTTTCTTAAAATTTATTTGTAAGAGGTTAGCCTTGCATTGTTATGCAAATTAGGACAAAATATGATTTAATTCCAAAATGTCTCAAATCTCCCCAAAATTAATTGGTAAGGGGTTAGCATTGCATTGTTATGCAAATTAGGACAAAATATGATTTAATCCAAAAATGTCTCAAATCTCCCCAAAATTAATTGGTAAGGGGTTAGCATTGCATTGTTATGCAAATTAGGACAACATATGATTTAATCCAAAAATGTCTCAAATCTCCCGGAAATTTATTTGTAAGGGTTAGCCTTGCATTGTTATGCAAATTAGGACAAAATATGATTTAATTCCAAAATGTCTCAAATCTCCCCAAAATTAATTGGTAAGAGGTTAGCCTTGCATTGTTATGCAAATTAGGACAAAATATGATTTAATTCCAAAATGTCTCAAATCTCCCGGAAATTGATTTGTAAGGGGTTAGCCTTGCATTGTTATGCAAATTAAGTCAACAAATTATTTAATGCCAAAATGTCTCAAATCTCCCGGAAATTGTTTTGTAAGGGGTTAGCCTTGCATTATTATGCAAAATAGGACAAAATATGATTTCATTCTAAAATGTCTCAAATCTCCCCAAAATTGTTATTCAAATTAGGTAAACAAATGATTTAATGCCAAAATGTCTCAAATCTCCCGGAAATTTATTGGTAAGGGATTAGCCTTGCATTGTTATGCAAATTAGGACAAAATATGATTTAATTCCAAAATGTCTCAAATCTCCCCAAAATTTATTTGTAAGAGGTTAGCCTTGCATTGTTATGCAAATTAGGTCAAAATATGATTTAATGCCTAATTGTCTCAAATCTCTCCATAATTAAATGGTAAGGGATTAGCCTTGCATTGTTATGCAAATTAGGACAAAATATGATTTAATTCCAAAATGTCTCAAATCTCCCGGAAATTGATTTGTAAGGGTTAGCCTTGCATTGTTATGCAAATTAGGTCAACAAATTATTTAATGCCAAAATGTCTCAAATCTCCCGGAAATTGTTTTGTAAGAGATTGGCCTTGCATTATTATGCAAAATAGGACAAAACATGATTTAATTCTAAAATGTCTCAAATCTCCCCAAAATTAAATGGAAAGGGGTTAGCCTTGCATTGTTATTCAAATTAGGTAAACAAATGATTTAATGCCAAAATGTCTCAAATCTCCCGGAAATTAATTTGTAAGGGGTTAGCCTTGCATTGTTATGCAAATTAGGACAAAATATGATTTAATTCCAAAATGTCTCAAATCTCCCCAAAATTAATTGGTAAGGGTTAGCCTTGCATTGTTATGCAAATTAGGTCAAAATAAGATTTAATGCCAAAATGTCTCAAATCTCCCCAAAATTTATTGGTAAGGGGTTAGCATTGCATTTTTATGCAAATTAGGACAAAATAGGATTTAATTCCCAAATGTCTCAAATCTCCTGGAAATTTATTGGTAAGGTTACATTGTTATGCAAATTAGGACAAAATATGATTTAATTCCAAAATGTCTCAAATCTCCCCAAAATTAATTGATAAGGGGTTAGCCTTGCATTGTTATGCAAATTAGTTCAACAAATGATTTAATGCCAAAATGTCTCAAATCTCATCAAAATTTATTGGTAAGGGGTTAGCATTGCATTTTTATGCAAATTAGGACTAAATATGATTTAATTCCCAAATGTCTCAAATCTCCTGGAAATTTAGTTGTAAGGGGTTACATTGTTATGCAAATTAGGACAAAATATGATTTAATTCCAAAATGTCTCAAATCTCCCCCAAATTAATTCATAAGGGGTTAGCCTTGCATTGTTATGCAAATTAGTTCAACAAATGATTTAATGCCAAAATGTCTCAAATCTCCCGGAAATGTATTTGTAAGGGGTTAGAATTGCATTGTTATGTAAATTAGGACAAAATATGATTTAATTCCAAAATGTCTCAAATCTCCTGGAAATTTATTGATAATGGGTTAGCCTTGCATTGTTATGTAAATTAGGACAAAATATGATTTAATGCCAAAATGTCTCAAATCTCCTGGAATTTATTTGGAAGGGGTTAGCCTTGCATTAATTGTTATGCAAATTAGGACAAAATATGATTTAATGCCAAAATGTCTCAAATCTCCTGGAAATTTATTTGTAAGGGGTTAGCCTTGCATTGTTATGTAAATTAGGACAAAATATGATTTAATTCCAAAATGTCTCAAATCTCCCCCAAATTAAATGGTAAGGGTTAAGGCTTGCATTGTTAAGCAAATTAGGTAACAAAATGATTTAATTCCCAAATGTCTCAAATCTCCTGGAAATTTATTTGTAAGGGGTTAGTCTTGCATTGTTATGCAAATTAGGACAACATATGATTTAATTCCAAAATGTCTCAAATCTCCCCAAAATTTAATGGTAGGGGGTTAGCATTGCATTGTTATGCAAATTAGGTCAAAGTATGATTTATTCCAAAATGATTTAAATCTCCCCAAAATTTATTGGTAAGGGGTTAGCCTTGTATTGTTGAGCAAATTAGGATAAAATAGGATTTAATGCCAAAATGTCTCAAATCTCCCGGAAATTTATTTAACCCTTGCAATTTTAATTATTCTAAAAAGTCTTATTTTTGTTCATTTTTGATAAAAAAGCAAGGCGTAATTTATAATTTGTTCAAAAAGTCACCTTTTTGTCAATTTTGATAAAAAAGCAAGGCTAACCCCTTATAAAGGCTCAACTCTTATAGATTTTAATTATTCTAAAAAGTCACAATTTGGTTCAATTTTGATAAATTTGCAAGGCTAACCCCTTATAATTAAAAAAAAAAAATATCACATTTTGGGTCAATTCTGATAAAAAAGCAAGGCTAACCCCTTACATTTTCTTTTATGTCTAATTGTGGCCATTTTTTTTTAAATGCAAGGCCCAGCCCCTTCAATTTTCATTCTTTTATAAAAACCTCCAACAATTTTTGATAAAATTAATCTAATCAACAATAATCACGCAATAACCAGTCTTCCACACATCTTTAAAAATTGATATATTTTATTTTTGTTTGTTGCCAATTTTCGGTAACACTGGTGATATGATTGGTTTATCTATTCATTAAATAAAGTTCTACGTATTTAAGTAATCACGCAAAAAAACACTATTTGTTGAAACCAGCAGTTAATAAAATAGGGTTTCTGACATTTCAAGGATAAAGTGAGCAAAACCTGATTAAGTTAATAATATAAATACCACAAAATATTATTTGACTAAAATGCAACTGACAATACTGCTTATCTTTTTTAAAACACTGATTTCTTTTTAAACATTAGTGGGAAGTCTTGTTGTAGCTTTTAGAATCACAAAAATTGCTTAATATTTGTGGGTTTCGTTATTAAAAATATCAGTAAAAATAGCACTTTCTTGGTTTTTGTTGTTTAATCTCCAAGTTGATTTAGTTTACAATCACCTACTATTTCGTTAAGTAATCTTTGCATAAAACGTAAATCAGGTATTCTTTACAAATGTACCGAGAATAATTGTACAAACTACGCCTACTGAAGATAAAATAAAACTTACTGTTAAGAATAATAGTCTAAAATAGTTTTCAAAATGTATTCGTAATTTTGTTTAAATGCACTCAGAAAAAGAAGCTTTGCTGCGTGTTTTCATTGTTGTCTGCTATATTGTCAGTGGTAGATCCTATTGCACATTTGCAGAAGTGATTTTGCCAAAAACAAAAGCACTGATCAATATCTCAAAAATACCACAATGGTAGCACAGTAGCGGCATGTAGTGGTGGAAATAAAAGGGCAATAAAATGGTCATTAAACATAGGGTGTTGTTGGAGACCAAAAAAAATTCAGAATATTGTTGCAAATACACTTTTTTTTATAACTAAAAGCAGCACCATTTATAAGTCATTATTTCAAAAACCCAACTTTTAAACAAAGTAAAAACTAAAAAAAAGAAAAAACAACTTCTGTAAGTAGGATTAAAACATGATTAAAGTATGTTGAATCGGTAAGTAAATTTTGTCTTCATGATTTAAAAGCACAAAATATTAAGCCATTGATTGTCAAAAATATTTCTATAATATACTTTGCAACTTGTAATGGTGGGCTAAACCTCATTGATTGTTATGAATAAAACGAAAGAAACACAACATTAAGAGAGACGACTAAATATGAAATGTCATTAGATAAAAAAAAGTGTCCACAAAAAAGGGCTAAAAAAGAACGACATTTTGGTAAAAGTTATACTTATACTCAAGGGCAAAATCATGTAATAACAACAAGTAAGACATGACAGTTTAGTCGGTGAGACTACCTGGTTTGGTTTGCAGAGTTTGGTGGTTCAAGCCCCTCTCCGGGCCTAGGACCTTATTATTACAGTCCTAAGGTAGAGTTTCAATGTTGGTCAAGCTAATTTGACCTAAAAAAACCCAAGCATTTGTACAGATTTTCGTTTGGCACAATTTTGATGTACAATTTTCTTTAAAAACTGTCCACTACAGTTTCACTGGTAAAAGCTCCCAGCTTTTAACCAGTTCGTGCTGGATGACGTATATAAACGCAAAGTTTTTCCCAGATTCAAAACGGATGACGCATAAACACGCCACGCCACGCCTTAACCCGCCTCGGATCGAGTATCGTTAAAAATATAATCCTGCGCCTCGGCTCGATGATGTTAAAATAATCCTGGCGCGAACTGGTTAAGAAAACACAAAGAAAAACAAAGGAAGAAATATAAATACAAAACTGAACACTTTGGTGGGCTGTGGGACACACAAGCAACAAACAATTTAAAATACAGAAGAAAAAGTTAAGATCATTCTGCAATTGTCACAAAAATAAAACTCAAATTTATCAAAGTACAAATACCGCGGTACAATACTAGCTGGTAACCGTCATGTTGAAGATAAGGTAAATGGTGAACTGTATTAGCGTGATGACTACCAGGAATGTTCCGAAGGATTTGATGCCGCCACTCCCTCGTTTGACGACGTGGAGCGGAACTAAGACCCTGAAAAGGAAGGTGAGGGGGAGGGGGAGGGGAGAGAGAAAAAGACTGGGTGAGACATGAAGATGTAATCATTTCCTTAAGAGGTCAATAGACTCATCCATTAAGCCCCGCCTACTGACATGCGTTCCTAACCAAGCCACCAATAATGTTCCAGTTGCGCGTGTATTTGTTCATACTCAAAGGTCAAAGATCAGTTTATGAAGTCAATGGCTGGCTTACAGTGTTCAATACACCTGTTTATTCTTAGCAATGGTTATGTCCTAACCGTTGCTAGTACTTCTTTTCTTGAGAATGAAAGCCTACCAGACTCAATGATTTAACAGGATGTTTTACACTATTGTTTACTTTCAATTAAGTGGGCTATTTCTTAATTTGTTGGCAGTTTGTTTGCAAATGATGCTATATGCCTTTAACATGAAAAGGGGGGGGGGGGGGGGGGGGGCGGGGGGTTCAATAACAATTTCACACAGCAATCCAAAGTCTTGGTCCTCTGACTTACCCTTTTATAAAAACAAATATTAAGGCTGATATAACAAGAAACTCCAAAAACATTACAGCGGGAGACTGCTTTCTGAAAATGAAACAAATATAATAAAATAGAAAACAGGATTATTCTTTGCTTGGATATTATCTGATATTCAATTTACAAAAGCAGAGTGAAGATGCAGCATATCAGGCAAGGATGACAGTTTTAACTAAAACACTAACGTGTAATTGCCAGTCATGCAAGCCATGCATGGAAGAGGGTCATCACAATCCAAAGGTCAAAGGTAAGGTAGATAGGTCAGAGGTAATTAGGTAGATAGGTCAGAGGTAATTAGGTAGATAGGTCAGAGGTAATTAGGTAGATGGGTCAGAGGTAAGGTAGATGGGTCAGAGGTAAGGTAGCTGGGTCAGAGGTAAGGTAGATGGGTCAGAGGTAAGGTAGATGGGTCAGAGGTAAGGTAGATGGGTCAGAGGTAAGGTAGATGGGTCAGAGGTAAGGTAGATGGGTCAGAGGTAAGGTAGATGGGTCAGAGGTAAGGTAGATGGGTCAGAGGTAAGGTAGATGGGTCAGAGGTAAGGTAGATGGGTCAGAGGTAAGGTAGATGGGTCAGAGGTAAGGTAGATGGGTCAGAGGTAAGGTAGATAGGTCAGAGGTAAGGTAGATGGGTCAGAGGTAAGGTAGATGGGTCAGAGGTAAGGTAGATAGGTCAGAGGTAAGGTAGATAGGTCAGAGGTAAGGTAGATGGGTCAGAGGTAAGGTAGATGGGTCAGAGGTAAGGTAGATGGGTCAGAGGTAAGGTAGATAGGTCAGAGGTAAGGTAGATAGGTCAGAGGTAAGGTAGATAGGTCAGAGGTAAGGTAGATGGGTCAGAGGTAAGGTAGATGGGTCAGAGGTAAGGTAGATGGGTCAGAGGTAAGGTAGATGGGTCAGAGGTAAGGTAGATGGGTCAGAGGTAAGGTAGATGGGTCAAAGGTAAGGTAGATGGGTCAGAGGTAAGGTAGATAGGTCAGAGGTAAGGTAGATAGGTCAGAGGTAAGGTAGACAGATATTTGTACATATTCAGTGTTTTTTGCTTTTCCAAAGAAAAACAAGAAACACTGTTTTCTTTGATAGATTAAAAAAAATAAACAAATGAAACTTTGGTTGTGTTGAGTTTCAGTTTGTTACTAAGTTAAACATGCATTTAACAAGCAGCATTCGATGACGTATTCCAGATGCTTGTGATGGATCACAAGACATCAGAAGACATCAGGAGACATCACAATACATCACAAGAAAACACAAGACATCAAAGTCAATCACAAGTCAATCACAAGTCAATCACAAGTCAATCACAAGTCAATCACAAGTCAATCACAAGTCAATCACAAGTCAATCACAAGTCAATCACAAGTCAATCACAAGTCAATCACAAGTCAGTCACAAGACTCGAAAGCCAAAATGTAGTCCTCTAATTTATGTTCATCCCGTGACTTGTGACTGGATTTAATCGAGTTGTGATCTACTTATGACCAGGGTTGTGATGTACATGTGATCTACTTATGACTAGGGTTGTGATGTACATATGATCTACTTATGACTAGGGTTGTGATGTATCACAAACAACTCAACTTCAACACTATTCCATTCAAGCATGCACCCTAGAGATTCATGAACTGTTACCACAATACCTGAGAATACTGTACAAGCTGGATGGACACGGACAACGTGAAGGTAGAAACAAGGAAACATGACAACATTATTAATGTGATCAAATGACATCAAATATACAAACATGCTATGTACACAGCATGTTACACAACACTGATTACTTGTTAAATTATGGGGTAGAGTGTGTGAACATTTATATTGAAATTGATGAATTAAGTACGGTTAGGGTTAATGATAGTTTAGTAAAAATTGACAATATGAATGTATTGATCATTTTATTTGAAAGATTTATCATACTTATAATAAAAGGCTCAAAATTAGTGTTTTTAGTTTTGGGGTCCTTTCCTTGGTCTGTTCATAATGATGGTTTTCACAATTTCCGTTTTACAAAATAATCTGGCATCCTGACCACCTCCTATTGCACTCACTTAAAAACTGGAACGGTATCACCCTGTCGTCTCTGTATTAACCCTGGGTCATTTTTCAAATGTCGGCCCAAAATGTCCTTTCCGTCCACGGACCGTAGTTTTTTAGGAACCCGATTAGGGTTCAAGTGGGCCCCAATGGCCTCTCCCACCACACCGGGATGCTCACCCCTATTAGGGGAGGGGTTATTGAGCTTTTGCCCTTCTTGTGGGGGTGCTTTCAACCCGTCTAGGTGACCGTGATGTCGGTGTACACCTCGCGGGATGTCTAGCTCATCGTTAGGGTCAGCGAAGACCCGTTCCTGGTACTCTGCCCCTTCCTCTGCACCTCTCTCGTCGCTGTCGGCTTCGTGAGGGCGTTTCACGTTTCCTTCCCTGCCCACCTCCCTTTCACCGTTTGCCTTGTTGTAGTCCGCCTCGTGGCCGAATTGGTCAAAGCGCGCATTCACGGCACCTGGGTCGCTGTTGCCATGGTTGGCGATAACTCCGTCACCGTTGCCGTAATCGTCGGTGTTTGGGACCTGATGCGTCGCATAATCTGCCTGCTTAATCTCGGCGTCACTAAGCTCACGGATCTCCTCGGTCATCCAAACACCGTGAAGTTCATCTGTGAATGAAAAAAACAAACCAAATTATAGGAAACTAAAATTTGTAATGCCAATGGCAAAACAAGGCTGTTCCCAAAATCGGTAAAATGGCGTTAAAGATATTTTTAACAAAATTAAAAATCAGTTAATGTGTTAAAATGTTTTTATTTGCTTCTTTTATTCAAACCAATTTTACGTTGATTTCCATTTATGAAGCTGTATACAATTACAAACAATAAACACAGCTACCAAATTAACTAAAAAAATAAGGGAAAAAGATATTTGACTAAAGATTGTTACCATTGTTGCCGTTTTTTTTCTTAAAGTCCATCCATCCCTGTGTCTTAGGTTCCGTCAGGTAGAGTTGAACCGTGTAAGGAAACGGTTCCTTGACTTTCCTCTGGAACAATACCAGCGTCCACAGGCCAGGCTCCATTGGACCACAGTTCAGGGTGTTCATGTACCGAACGGTATCAGACTAAACATCGGAGTGAACAAAACAAATGATTTACAAACAAACTATAAATAGCATGACTAGGTACTGACAGGAGATATATGACGTAAACAATTGACATTGGTCCCCACCCACCCAACCAACCAACCAACCAACCCCCTCCCTTTATCACACTGTTCCCACCTTTTGCACGGTTGCGTGGGGCGTCTTCCATGTAATGATGACCTCCACGAGGCATTTGATGTCCCCGAGGTCCCCCACCCAACCAACCCAACCCAACCCTTTCTCACACTGTTCCCCACTGTTCCCCACCTTTTGCACGGTTGCGTGGGGCGTCTTCCATGTAATGATGACCTCCACGAGGCATTTTATGTCCCCTTGAGGGTCCACCAGACTAGCGTTGAAGTGAAGCTTCCTGGACTCCGAGTTGTGCGGAAAGGAAGCGTAGGTGAAACTGTCCGGGGAACGCCCCTCAAAACTATCATCTGTGCATCCAATCAAATGAAAACATTGGAAAAAAAGGCAACAAATAACAAAACAATCATGTCTCATTAGGTTACTTAGTGTAAAAACTTATCTGCTTAGCAAATACTGGTTACCAGCCGATTTGTCATGTGATCACATTGTTTGCGATGGGTTCCCAGCGGACGTTCGCTTAGCAAGAAAATCTGCTGAGCAATCTGCTGAGCAATATAGATGATGTGCCTCTGTTTACATCTGTATTCAAATGTGCCCGTCAATATGCGCACGAATCATGTTTTACATAAATTTGGTTAAGAGATGACATCAGAGGTCACATAATTCAAAGGCGATCTGACCTGCGACGTCAGTCTTTAAGCAAATGTTATGTAAAACATGATGGGTGCGCATCACTGCCGGGCACATTTGAATACAGATGTAAACACGTGACGTCAGAGGGCACATCGTCTATACTGTATGGATTCTTACCTGGTAGCCCTTCCACTTCATTGCATGTTGGTGCTTGCATAATCTTCTCGTTGATATTGATGAACGACGCCATGTACAATGAAGCACCACCTGCCTCCTCCGTAGCTAGAGGAAGCCCTCCCTTAATTTGCGTTTTCCTTTCGCAAAAAGAAAAAAAAAAGTATTAAAAAAATTCACTCTGAAATTTGTTTTAATAGGAAAACACAAAAATCTTTTTTTTATGATCAGCTACCTTGAAGAGAGGGTTTTCATTTTTATAAAAAGAAACCATTACAAATGTCATGCTTATCAATGTTGGTAGATACCGCCTATTAATTCTAACCAAGTAGCAGAAAAGCCGAGATAACTTTTCACTATTTTATTCAACAATTGTTTGTTTGTTTACCCTGTTTCTGCAGGTTTTGTCATGAGATGTAATCCCTTGATGTGTCCTCGACTGAAACATTGGGTTCGACTCTGAGGAACCTAGACAAATGATTACAGAAAAAGGTCAGAATAACCAACAAAATGGCCTTTATATTGTAAGCAAAAATCCATCGATCTCTGGCTGTGCTCTGTGGTCAGATATAGGGCCGTATGACGGCTGTCTACATGCCAACGACTTGACCACATTGTAGCCGCTTCTTACCTGCGAGTAAGGATGATTAGCCTCTCCAATTATTATATTTATTATTTTTATTATTATCTACGATAAACCACGATGAACAAAATACGTTTGCGTCAATAATACATCTATCCCCACATTTCCTGCTCCACGTCAAATGTTCCTCATTTGACCTTTGAACCCTTTTTCAATTTCAGTTAGTGTGAGGCGTTCTGACAAAATGAGACCGACAGGGCAGAGGTCAAAATGAGAATTTGCAATTACATGAATCGTGGTATTTTGCCAGAATGCCGAACAAATATTCTATTTGAATTCATCTACTTACAAACGAAGCTCTTAGCACTCTCCGCTCGCCAGTTTTAATTTCCACCTAAACGGAGAAAAAATAAAGGATAATTGGTCAGCGCCAGTCAATCACAAGTAAATAACTGAAATTAATCCGCGAGTCCAGTAATGAGTATTAGCCAATGAACAATGTCCAGCCTTTTGTGTTCTTGTGATCGATTTTGTAATCTATATACATGTACTTTTGATATTGTGGAAATAAAATGAACCTTGAACCTTGAACCTTACTTACCAGCGAGAAGTCAATCCAGTAGCGCCAGTCTTTTACCAGTCTGTTCTTGGTATTATAGATAGGTTGACAGCAAGGGTCTAGTGGTAGGACCTGGGGGAAAACACGCAGCTTGCGTATCGCCTCAATCTCCACCTCTGAGGCGTAGAGGGCGCCATACTCCGTCTGCAGGGCAAGGTTTACTAGCTGCCTGTCGGAGCCAAGAGGTGGATTGTTATTTATACCCAAATATGTCGTCTACTCCTTTAACCATTGTGGTTTAAACTGGCAAATCCAACATTATTGAAGAAATTGTTAACGTCCGTGTCAGAGACAATTTTACCTTGACATCTAAATAATGATTGAGAGAAATGATCCCAGACTCCTAGTCTTTAATCTCTTTGAATATTACAAGATGGTGGAGGTATAAGATTTGACAAAGACATTTTCAGGTTTAATTATTGAGCTCCTAAAAAAAGCAAAAATTCCGAGTTGTAATGTCCATAATGCTGAGATTGCTCCCATGTAAAACACACAAATACAAAATATAGGGTTTCCCAACAAAATATTTAAAAAAAATCCCATATCTATCACTATCCTGAAAGAAAATATAATTTAGCAACGGGTTTGTGGGAATACAATGTGAAAAGTCAGCTCTACATAGTTAATAGTAAATCAGGACGAATAGCAAAGTTTTAATTAAATAACATGCACACGACTTTAAATAAAATGCGCTTAGCAGATTATTAATCTTCCCTACATCTGAGATATCCTGTCACAATGTCTCAGTAATCCCTCTAGGCTAATAGATGCACAGTCGCTAAGCTGCATTCCATGAGCAAGGAACACGTACTTGGACGTGTTTCAACCCAATCCTAGTGATTTATTAATCAAAGTAATCCACTCTGCGTAAAAACCGGGAATTACATTTCTGGAGATTTGTCTTTTGGTGAGACTGCCCTGGCAATATGAGATGAAATTACTAAACTTTAATGATTGCAGCACTAACTTCATCACTGGATTCACGTGATGCATGTTGAAAGCTCTCCGATAATAAGAAATAAATTTCTCTACAGCTGGAGAGTCACCTGACACAGAGGATACTCAGAGGAACCTACCTCACAAACTCCTCGGTGATACGCGTCTTTAGGAGATCGGAGTAATACTTCCCGGCACTCAACTCCAGGGCATACAAACGGACCGGGTTGTTGACAACGCCGTCAAACTTACGAGCAAAGAACAGTGTGTGGGCGAGGTTTCCTATCGTGTCGATGTCCTGTGCCTCAAAGGTCCCAGGACCCTGCGGAAGATGTGGCATTCGTTTCATTAAAATCTTATCATGAGCTGATCAATTAATTAAATGAAAGAAAATTTAACTAAATCAACAAAGAGAGACTTTTTTCATGGCTATAAAGCTAATAACAATAATAATTTGGGAGGCTAATCATCCTTAATCGCAGCTGGCATGCTGAATTGCGAAGGACGTGGCTACAACGTGGTCGAGCCGCTGGCACGACTACGGCAGCCTATGGCAGCCGGGCACATCGACTCATATATGACTGCGGAGCACAGCCTGAGATCGAAAGTGTTTGATTTTAAAACCCTCGTGGCACAGGAGAGAACCAACGACTAACTCTACTCACATATGGTCCGGGCCAGGAATCGAACTCGGACCACATTGGTGAGAGGCGAACGCTTTACGCACATGCCACCGATAAGCTTTGATGATGTAGCAAAAATTATCGGCATACCTGTCCGCAGAAATCAATGTCTTCAGTGTGACGGCAGAACCCACGGTCATCTTTGCGAGCAAATGACTTTAAGTGATGGAGGTTATAATGGATGTAGGTATCCCTGTAGAAAAAAAATGCTTGATTAGAAAAAAAGAAAAGGTTATATGTTCTAATAACAAGAGAGTGGTCTATCTCCCGATGTTTAGTATTCTAACGACGACCTCAAATGACCCAACGTACCTTTACAGGCACCCATTAATACTCCGTAATTACTGGCCACCGTAACCACTGGCCACCGTAACCACAGCGTTCAACCACTTTACCTGTATTGCGATATCTTCAGCATGGAAGCAATGTACGACTCGTCTGGAATGATGCTTGTCATACTAAAAAACTGGATACTGTCCATCTTAGGCCCACGTTTGTGACCAACGACCAGATCGGTGAAATCCCTAGGGGAAAAAAAAAAATGCAATGAATATTTATTTGTGGTTTGTGTAGGTCACGACAGGCAAAACTACCACCGGATTAAATGTCTCATCTTTCTAGCTCAATATTTTAGCACCTTTCCCTTTCCTTAATTTCGTTCCCTCTACTTTTTTATCTTAATTAGCCTTCCGTCTTGTAATGAACATCATCCTTAAAAAACAAACGCAATTAACCTTGAGAAGACGGCCCACTGTGAAGCACTGTGCATGTCAGTCCATACAGGTCTTCGTCCACGTGTTGAAACGTTGTACACATGACCACCACAGCCGTACCAAACGGTGAAATCTGTCGGTTTGTCTGAACGATCGTTCCAGTTGCCGTTCTGCCTCATAAAGTTAGATCCTGAAGCCAAGATAAATAATAATAAACATATAAAGACTAAAGAAGAATGTAAATTTTGTGACATTGAAAAAGGCAAAAACTTAATTTCAACTTATACATTTCTATACTTCTTTAATTTTTTCTACAAATATTTTGTGATTTAAACTTGTTCAGATTTTTAATTTTTTTTGCCATCAAATGAGCAGCTCAAATCATATTTCAGTTTAAAATCCTAGACCTTGGGTTACACATTTCTTGAACAGATATTCCTCTATTTAATCATCATCAAAAATATAATCATCATCAACAACATAATCTTTAAAGACGAAATTGATCTGATACCATTGCAGGATATTCTAGTCATATTTACCATCACCAATATGAAAAAAGGGAACAAAAATTTAATATATAAAAAAAAATTCCTCATATCATGTTTTGGGTTTACCGAGACTATCGGGTTTTAATAGCACACGTTACACAAACCAAAACTTTCTGCGCAAATACATGTATGTAGATCCTACCTCTCTACCTAATCATAAGCTTAGCCGAGTAAAGTGTTATACATGTACGTTGATTGCTTGGACTTTCAACATCGACGACATTATACGAATAGCTGTCAAACACTACAAGAAGTTAATGCAAAGATAACGACAATTTCCTTGTGATAAGCCCACGGAAATTTTCTGATATCACCCCCCCCCCCCCCCCCCCCCCAACTCCATTAAGAGTCATTTCAGAGTCTTTTCAGAATGGAATTTTTGCATTCTTCTTCCATCACTTTAATCTTAAGGATATTTGTCGTGTTTTCGGACAGCTAGCTATTATAAGTGCACTTATAATTTCTAAGGGCTTATGCAAGGAGCCTAGTGTAAACGGTACACGCACTCAAGACAACAAAAAAATGTCTGAGGGTTTTATGAAGCACTCAAAAGTTTAAATAAGAAGTATTGAATTCTACAAGAAAACATTCTTAAACTCTTGCAGTTTATTAGCATGAGCGGAATTAATGAAATTCTCAATGTCAACATTGTGTTCTCCTCACTTTAAAGTATAATGTACATCATAAAGGTAGTCAAGTTCTCATAACATAATCATACATGTCCATCACACGCCAATTTAAATCACGAGCCAATGATGAGCCAAATACAAGCCAATTACATGTGTACATGTATGCTAAATACAAGCCAATCATTAGCTAAATACAAGCCAATCACAGGCTAAATACAAGCTAAATACAAACCAATTAGGAGCCAATTACAAGCCAATTACAAGCCAATCACAAGCCAGTCACAAGCCAGTCACAAGCCAATCACATGGACATCACAAATAAGTACGCTTAACTATTGCGACTGCAACTCTCGAATGGCAACCACACATCCCACAATGCACCAGCAGAAACTAACCTCTGGCCGACGCCAACATGGCCGCCACATCGTCAACGTCTCTGACTGGTAGATCCGACCCGCTCAAGTTAATGACGAAATCCCAGGCACCCATCCTAAGTAGCTCCTCAAAACCCTGTAGATGGAATAAGAAGAAAAAACTAAAATACAATACTCTCAAGCCATACTACATGTATTACAGAGGAAAACAAAGAAAATTAAGAATATTTGAAAATATTAATTTAATTACATATTTTCAATGTAAACTGAAACATACATGTACAATATTGAAGTTTGTTTTTCTTACATAATTTAAAAGGCACTGTATATTTTGTTTTACAAGGCTTCTCAGACAGGACTCGAACCCCCAACCTTCAGCTTACTAGTGCAGACATACCATTTGACTACAGAGTGTGGGTATAAGTTTGTATCCGCATTCAAATAATGAACATAGAATAACAGAGGACAATAGGGACCACGATTGACAGAAAATAGTGTACCCAGCACGATATGTGGCAGAGGGGTACCCCCCTCTTATCCCTATACTTTATACGCACTCAACACTATTGTAACCTAACCCATCCCCCCTTGAAACCTAAAAAGAATTCCTAAGATTCCGGGAACACAATGGTCAACACAAAAGAGGGGGGGTTTTCTCTGCCACATATCGTGCTTCATATGGAAAATAGTGTACAAAACCTATAGGAGGCTTCCAAAAATGTTAGGACAAACAGAAGAGGCCCGGAGGCGTACACACACAATGAATATTGTTCTAATATTAATTAATTGCTATTTTCACTTAACAGAGACTACTGCAAATTTTACACTATCAAGGAGACAATATTATTACGTAATACAATGGTAATACATGCCCTATTGGTTTTACAAGGGCCAGAGCAAGCTATTGAAGGCAACATACTGGCCAATACTCCAACAAGGGCCTCAAAATAATTACTCGGAAACTTGTCCATGAAACTTCTCACCCTCTCAGGCCCTTTGCCGTCAACATTTTGTAATACCCCTCCCACGGACAAATGCATTAAAATAATTGAAATACGGACTGATCCTGGCTATTTGTCACCGTTGTCATGACAATCGATAGATTACCTCAAGCCGGTATATTCTGACAAGGTGTTATACAATTTTAATGGGCGACGGAAGTTGGGGATGGCGCGGCCGGTTTGGCTGAGCGTGGGTTGCGGCACATTTGAAACACAATCGCCGCTTTAATAATGCACTAGTCATAATGCGATACTGCACCCGATTAGGGTCTATAAAAGACATTATGCAATTTGTCATCCGATAGGCGTCAATTTACAGCATATCAATTTCTATTTCATTTTACAGTAAGTTTCAATACGTAGTGATGCGAAACTTCCCGGCATCCTAAAAGAGATCCATTTAAATCGCTCGTAAAATGACAGATTTCAATTGTACATACATGTACAGAAAATGTAGGTGTCCTAAAACTGTACTACGAGCATTTGAGGTCTGAGAGCTGACCACATCCCCAGCAACAAACCCACTTAAATCCCTTCCCCGACTTTTTGTTTTTACAGAATGACTACTTTTTGTTTTTACAGAATGACTCGTTTCTGTTTTAATAATAGGTCTTAAGAATTCTCCAATTGTTGAAATGTTCACTATTTCTGAGAATCTGCTATGAAAAATTTGATCACACCTCTCCAAATATCCCCCTCCCCCTCCCCTCCACTCTCCTGTCACAATCCAAAAATTTTCACCTACATGTGTAAGTCCTTGTTTTCAGCTAGAAAAATGGCCGTCTTATCAAACCTTTGGTAACAAAGAAACACAAGCTAACCTAACTTGTCTGGGAGATAGGGTGACAAGACTATTGCCTGTACTTTTTCTTGTAAGAAAATCCTGCCGTTATTAACTCCCTTATACATTCTCAATTGCCAGACCAAATACACTCCGCTCCAAAGCGGAGTTCAGAGAGTTGCATTTCTTGAGATGGCTTTGAGAGTCGTGTAACTTTACACGCGACAAACGCACACACGCTCAAATTCTCAGAGATCGTGCATCTTAAATCCTCAATGATTACATGTTGTTGTTTTTAGCTAACTGATGATGAGGAAGCTTGACTTTATCTACAGACTTCCGTGCGAGGATACAAACAAACATTGATTTTGGATGCTGTGGGCATCCCTTGAGATGAGTATCGACATCAAGATCGCATCACTGCAGACCGGGAAGCAAGGGTATGTTATTCCAAGGCTTGTTTTTCTACATCGAAGGAGACTCGAGAAGTAACCTCACACCCCATCCCCCCCCCCCCCCCCCCTCCCCACCCCCCCCCTCCCCCCCCCCCACCCCCCCCCCTATTCCCTCCCTCGGAGCTGGATGCAACAGTGCAGTCAGTATGAGATGTCAGTATGAGATGGCAGTATGCTTCGACACTCTTGAAGTGATTGGGGTTGAGGGAAGTACGGGACTGAAATGCAAAGTGACGGCTGATTGTGTATTTTTCTTTCCCTCTTCAGTGATCCGATGTGATAACGATATCAACTGTCATAACAGTGCCACAGATTCGTTTGCTGGAGTGACAACCGGTGAAAAATGAAATGAACCCATCTTCAAGTGATACTCACAAGAAATGTTTGAAAAAACTAAACAAAAGAAAATGAAATTGACTAATATTCTGTTAATTAAAAGCAGAGTGTATCATTTGCAACTATCCAAAAAGTAACAAACCAAATTTTTGTTAAAAGAATTCACCAGGTTAGCTGTTTAGCACTCGTCTTTAGAGTTTGTCTAATCTAATCTACCGATACCTTTAATACACTACATGTATACAAAGAATATTTTCCCTGTAACCAAACCTTTGGAAACAGAAACACAGCCACTCGACCACAGAGCACCCAGACACTCCACTGAATCTACTGCATATTCAACAAACTCTCCAGGAGAAACTGAGCAAATATATACATCTATTGAAACACTTCAATCCTTAAAACCTCGGTACATTTGTCTTTTGGCTTTGTGGCCTTTGTTTTGGTCGGGTATCACGTACTGTACGTGCTTACCAGATTCATGCCAACGAATGGTAACATGACATTACAGATTGGTGTCTAGGGGGCAAACTGGGACCATACATTTCCTCTTGGTGTCATATTCATAGCTGAACCCATTACTGGGAAATGGAGGCTTTCTATGTTTACTGAATCTCCGGAGACAAATTTGCAAGTTGCAGAAACTGGTGCACTGTCCCCTCCGGGTAGCAAGTTGCACAACAAGACCTGGGATAGTAAGTTTCAAAGGCATTCTCTGTTTTTTTTTTTTTGTTTTTTTTCAATTATTGATGAGTTGCTCAGAGAAAGCTGCGCTGGTTTTTTGCCCCCAACAGAAAGAAATATTGTAATTGAGCTGAAAAAGAGAGGACATTTGTTGTTCGTGATATTTTCTCGTTCTGTTCCCTGCAGGTAAAATGCACCTGCCCTAATTAGTTTTTCTTCCTTTTCTGTTTTTTTTTTTCATGACAAGGATACAAATATCACTTCTTTTCTTCTGGGAATAGCTGACTTCAAGCCTGACCTATTATTCAAGCTATTATTCCCTAGACCAAATTTTCCCTACACCACACCCAACCCTACCCCTGGGGGTACTCTCTCTGTCATGCTCTATCCCCCCACACCCCAGGGGAGTAGGGCAGGTGCTTCTCAAGTCACAATTCAATAAGGACAGGCTTGGAAGCGGGGTATGCCTGGTCCTATTTTGGGGAGCAGAGAGGGTGGGTCGAGTGGTGACAGGGATGGGGGTGTACAAAATGGTGTACAAAATGGTAAAATACGTTAAAGCGATGGCACCCTCTTGTGATAACCTGAATAGTACGAGTCGTACCGTAAATGTACGATTAATGGCATTATACATTTAAAATAGATCTAACATGTACTAACTATTGGCACTGAAAGAGTCAAGAAGAAAAAAACCAAAGCAATTTCGAAATTTTCTTTACTCATTTATTTTAATTCCTTGATTAAACTGACCGGAAAAAGATAAGTCAATTAAATTATCAAGAGAATTTCACGAGCGCCTCATGCGGTTAAGAAAAAAAACCAGCCGGAGGGTTTGTATATCGGTGAGGAAAAACACATCAAATTGGAGAATAATTTGGAATGATGGGTCAATTTGGGAGAGAGAGGGAAAAAAATAGACAGAAGAAATTAGAATTGGATGAAACTGTTTGTTGCTGCTTGGCCAAGCAGAGTTAATCTGTGACGACAGCGACAAAATGAAATGGAAGTCTTCAGCCAATCTTCGCAGAGGATGTTGACTTTGAGTTTTATAAACCAATAAAATCCAATAAACAATAATCACCCTGTTTAATAATTCAAGAAAAAATTATGGTGCAAGCCAAGTAATGTTTTTATATACATTGTACATTCCTAACAAAGCCCTGTAAAAGACGTTGACATTTTTCAAGTTTTAACTGTATTTTAAATATTAATTTCACAAATATTTTTTTTAATTTTTCGCAAGCACTGGTTACATAATTTTTACTTCTCTAAAGCAAAACTGAGTAGAATTTCAAAGTTTTGATTAAAAATAGTCCATGAAATCTGCTGACATCAGTCAAAAAGATAAAGATGCCCAATGTTTTTTTCGTTTGATCAAGATGTCTGCACTAGTAACTAGGGGTCGGGTTCAAATCCCACATAAACAGGCCTGTGACATTTTTTTGGAGCAGGCTATATATAAAAATTACACTGAAGAAAACCTTGTTTGTTTGTTTTTCTTTGTAGGTGTAGACTCGGAAACAAAGATTAACCACGACTCACCTCCAATTCCGCACGGACGATTTCATAGGAACCCCACGATGCCACAAAAGAGCGCTCCTTGGGAAGAACTCGGATGTTCTGATGGGAAAAACTTATCCTTTGTGCTTTTTCAGCCAGAGCCTGGAAGACGAACATTGAATTGAGATGAGTCTCCATGGAAAGTATGACTTAAGATTGTGTTTATTTCCCCAGTATACTGCACTTAGAATCGTAAAAAAAAAAAATCAAAGAAACATTTCTTGCTCTAGTTCGTACACTGGTGCTCCTCTGTGCCAGTTACTTGGTCCATCGGATAAATCCCTGTACTGCCCAAAACCGCCCTGCCTGGTGCTTACTTAAGCTGCCCTAACACTATATGGTTTCACAGATTCATCAATAAGTAAAATACAATGTAATACAATGTCATACAATGTCATACAATGTCATACAATGTCATACAATGTACTACAATGTCATACAATGTACTACAATGTACTACAAGTGCTAACATATTGAATATAATACTAGGGGTTCAGATGTATTCATATTATTTTCTGTAATCTCACAGTGGTTACCACAATAGTCATGGCTATCTCAACAACAAAAACATGAGTATTTAGAATTGTTTTTCCTGGGCACAGCTTACTTAAAGGTAGGATACACCATTTGCAGATATCGAACAAATTTACTACCAAATTATTAAGAAATATCTTACTTATTTGAAAGTAAATAATGATTGTAGGCATCCAGCGAAATGAGGGGCCTAGATATCCTGTAATTGTTCCGAAAAATTGAATTGTATAAACCAAAATTCATTATCGCCGGACGGCGATCGCGAAAAAAACAAAAACATCATAAGAAAAACTGCCCGACTCCGATTAAAAACGAACGTAGTTTTTCTTGCATTTCTCAGCAACCATGAATGTAAAACTTCAGAAAGGTCAGTTAAACGATATTTACTATGAAATACAACCCCCAAAATTCACCCATTCCTGATAATTCAAAAAATTACCAATGGTGTATGTACCTTTAAGATACTTGTCAAAATCTCTAATTTCATACATGCATAAACTAACAAGGACTCGTTCACTTGAAGGATATTAGTATACAGACCAATTAGGCAACCTCAATTGAATGCGGTCATTTAGGTACAACCCCTTTTCTCTCGACAATAATTGCTTCCTATCTGAATAGGGCTTCATGCTAACATGCAAGCGTGCATCCATGTTAGAAATGCGCGCCACTTGTGAGTGAAAAGTGATTTATCTCAGTAATGGCTTCTCATTTAGTTAACTGGATGAACATTGTGTTATTATCAGACAAATGTATTATTGCAGGGATGGTAGATTTTATTGAACCGTTGAAATATTTAATTTGGCAATTTATTTAAATCACCTGTCTGACGCCGTCAGCTCTGTAGTCCACATGGACAACGTAAAAATGGTAGGGTCGGTAGATGGCCTTTAGTAGTTGTTCCTGCCGGAAAAAACCCAGAGGGAAAACTCTTTTAAAGGACAAAAAACCAACAAAAACACCACAAAAACTCGATTAAAATGGTAATAAATTCATGTAATGAATTAAGTTCAGAAAAATTAAGTTCAGATAAATTAAGTTCTTAGAACCCGAGAATGACCGTGATTATCTTTTACAGGTGCACGGAGTTCAAGAAAGGGTAGTTCATGTCAGCTGATGCGAGTAAAGCTCTCCCCCATCGCTGACACATTGCATAAACGTAGATGACAGCATCATGTTAAAGTTTATTTTCTCTTGTCCAAATCAAGGATGGCTTGCAGTAAATCAAAGCTAGCAGGAGAGGAGGGGGGGACACCAGAGGAATTCAGTAGAGCCCAGACAAGCATGATGGCTGGTGCATGTTATGTCATTTGTAGATGGTTTTGTGACCTAAAGGAGTTGCACACTGACTATTTCTTAAGTTGGGCGTTTGAGATATGGCGGCTTTAAAAAGCTGGCTGGATTATTGAAATTCAATAGCGGGCAACCTGATGAGTTTTAGTGCATGTGTCCTTGGGCAAGTATTGTCAATGCTTGCTTCTCTAAACTCATTTGCGACAGATAGATAATTATTAGAGAGGTTTTTGCAAGCAGACAAAATACAGCTAGCAGTAGCATGCCAAATAAGTCATCAGTTTATGCCATCAGCTCATGTGACTTCTGCAAGCTTACACCAAAGTGTTTTTGTAGTGTTTATTCTCCATTTTAATACATCCAACTGCCTGAAAGTTAAGGTTACAAAAGGACTTTTGTTTGTTTCCCACCCAAAAAGCGGGGCTGGGGTTGAGAATCCAATGCCCCATCCCCAAGGTCAGGAAGTGGGTTTTAAATTTAATTTTTTTTTTTTTTGGGAGGGGGGGGGGTTATATATTCTTCAACCACCCCCCCCCCCCCTCCTCCCATGGGGAGCTACTCTGCCTGTGAAGCAGTAACAACGCACAAGCAGAATCCCAATCTACACAACATCTCAACGTAAGCTTCTTGTCACGCAATCACTACCTCTGCATCAGTGTTGTCATGACGATGCAAATCTCCAGAACGATGGATGCGATTACATTGAAACGCAGTGTTGGTGTACAAACAAGAGGAACTTAAACATCCTTTAGTTTTCGCACGATACATCCACACTGTTTATTCAGCATGTATTTATTACAAGGAGAGTGTTGATAGAGTGCGCAAGTTGACTCCAAAAACCTGCAAGTTTTAACAGAAATACAACGTGTGTAACACCCTTTTGGGGGCAAAGTGTCCAGACTAGGTTTATCTAAAACAAGGGCACAGTCTCATTAAAAATCATTAAAATTCAAAACATTATAGAAAATATTGCGAAATAATGCCTACGATAAAAAAAAAAAAATGTTGACCGTTTTTAAAAACAACTCAGTAAATTCAAATCTGTGATTAGACTTGTCAATGTACCTAGACATTCACATGCATAAAGTGAACATAAACTGTCACGTCCTGCGTACTCCACATCATAAGGCTACCATTTTATTACATGTATCAAGACATTTTTGCTTCACTGCTTTCCCGTTTCCAATGAATAACAAACGTGGCAATAAATTGCTTCGCCAAGAGCAACTTTGGTTTAATAAGAAGAGTTGAGCCGTGTTAAGTCTGGCGAGAGATTACATACGGTACATGTCTGAGTAGTAACAAATTTAGTGTCATGGTGAATACGACAAATATCTACATGTAGGCCTACAGTACGTACATTGCAGACGGAGGTAGTTATCATATTAAAGATAACACTGTGATCAATATTTACTGTCTCAGTTAACAAAGATTCCTTGGCTTGCAGTAAGCCAAATAACCTGCTTACTAATAATTCTGTGCTTATGGTCACTAGTCTGTGCTTACTGTGCAAGCAACAAAATTGTACGCTTATTGTATAAGCACAGAATCCTTAGTTAAAGGATGTACACGTATGTATAAATACAATTGTTGCTTGTGCACGAGCAAAATTTTCTTGCTAACCTTGAAATAAGCTGTAAGCACGGAACTTTCTCTGACAGTAAGTGGAGATTATCACTAATTATCACTAAAAGTAAGCAAGGCCAATTGGAAGGCCTTATTGTTTGCAGACCGTACACTCAGCAACAAAACTTTTAGCTGCTTTTTGACACCCGAGAACCTACTAATGTACATGTAGGTCGCTCAGTAGTCGCTCTGTTAGCCAACCTTAAACCTGAACGTAACTGATCATGCTTTTGTTTTTAATCTTTCTTCGCTGTGGCTAATGTTCAGCTTCATCCCTCCGGGCCCATTAACACAAGTGTTGGCTGGTAAATCAAGCCCAATGTTTCAGGGTCTATTATGGTGAAGCTGATGGATGTGTCGGTATTAAAGGAAAGCATGTACACGCACAATGCTCCAACAAATTAAACAAGACAAAATGACAAATGTTTTTGAAAAGGGACCAATTCAAGGAATGAGGCAATTGTGTTTGATTGGTATTGTGTCGATGGTGAAATACACTGCCAAGTCGTGATGTCACTCAGAGGTCATGGGTTAACGACTGGTTAATTAGCATGGTTGCCAATTTACGCACAATGCCGCGGCTCACAGGAACACAGTAAGATACTTGTTTCCAAACTCATCCTTAACCACGCAGCATTCAGTGACAACTCGATGGTTAAATCTAGTAGCCTCCAGTCGCTCAACCAAACTTGCTCTCGCCAGTAGATTCTGTTATCCATAAATGAGTTTGAGATAGCAAGGAATAATTCCACGGTAACATTTGCATAAAGCCCCCGAGTCTTATCGGATTCAATTTGGTTGCAAAACCAATTGGCCAAGGTAAGCATTCACTCTGTCTCAGTAAAATACAATCTAGTTCCAGCAATCACATCAGCCCTGATCAATTTAATTTCCCGCCAATTCCGCATCCCTCAGAGGGCTTCACTCTGCCTGGCAACCGTGCTTTAATCCATTTTTAATGATGCTGAGCAATGCCAGGGGCCAGACCAATACATCCTACTGTCGCATGCACTTTAGGTTTCATAAAGAAAATCTGCGTTTAGTTTCGTTCATAGCAGTGAGGGACTTATGAAAAGAAAGTGAGAAGGGGGGGGGGGGGGGGGGGGGGATTGAGCGTTGTCTACCCAAGGTTATCTCTAGAAAGCCAAGTTCCGTTTCAGGCAGTAAAGAAAAATCACACATTTTGAAGAAATTCAGACACTGATACCACTTGACTCGCTAATATCTACCTTAATTTAGAATATGGCGTGGGAAAACGTTCTTGCCCTGCGAGTCATGGTGTCAAGGCTCGAGCAATTCACGGCAGACTTTGATTTAGTCTCGAGCCTTCACTTTCCTCCTCCCTATTTTCCCTTATTTGCTTTTATTGCAGTTTACTTGGACTCTAGAGCAGGCAAAGCCAGCAACAAAAACCTTCCTGTCCCCTTAAACCTGCCTTAACCCAACTCGGCACTTTCTGCAGTTAGAAAGTCTGTTTTTGTTTACCCCCATGGTGGCAAGATTATTTTCCCACGGAGCGAAGACGATACATGTAAACATCCTCCATTACTCACCACTGCATCCGGAATATTGTGTGCCAGTATAAGAAACCCAAGCTTGACCGGAACCAGACTAAGTTTTGGGTCTGACATCACTGTAAGACAAAACAAAGTAAAAAATAAATCATTAAATACATGTAACAATATGCGACAGTAGCATTTTTTTTAATGGCAGGATACACTATTGGTAATTGCTTGAATTATCAGGAATGGGTGGATTTGGGAGGGAGGGGGTTGTATTTTATAGTAAATATCGTTTAACTGACCTGTCCAAAGTTTTACAATCATGAATGCAGAGAAAAAAGCAAAGAAAAACAATTTTCATTTTCAACCGGCATCGGGCAGTTGTCCTTGATCCGTTAATTTGTTTTATAAAATTCACATGAATACTTAAAACCGTACAAGCTATTTAGATCCCCATAACAAAGAACCAAAATGAAAACCTCTGTTGTAGTATTTCCCTGATCGGGTCATATGTCATAGATCACGTTCTGTGAGAGGAAACTTTGATATAACATTGCAAGTCACAGGAATTTGTGCTTCCGTCCTCGTTGTAGTTTGTGAGCCTTGTTATAAGTTTTAATCTTTGATTACCCTTTATAAAGGGGGAACACAATTTTTTATTGTTGAGTTGCCGATAAAATCTTCAAATAATCAAGTGTTTGAGCCTGAGGAAAGCCATCGTGTATTGAATAAGTTCACTGTCCTGAAAAGTCATGAAGCAGAGAAGAAGAGATCTTGTCTGAAAATGTCACTGAACCTCTCTTCATCCCTCAGGATGAATCCAACGAAGCCTGCACAAGCCTTAAGCCGTGTTCGCATTGGACTTATTTTGGGGAAGGTTTTACTGAGACGATGGTAAAATAAAAAATGGTCAAATGTTACCACTGTTCGCACTTGGACTTTCGACACGGGAAAATTTTACCGAGACCGTGGGAGAAGTAGCCGAGCTGTCATTATAATGACTCATGAGGGCGCTTTGCGTGACCTTTCTGCATTGACCCCGGTGTACCCATGTACCCATTTCCCGATCGCGTCATTGACGACGCCATCGATGTGATGTGATAACGATGTGATAACGATGCGATTTGCATGCATCAGCGTGCCCGCACGTAAACAATGCAAAGAGCGCATGCGCAGTGCCTTGTATAGCGTGACCTTGCATTGGAGGGCCTGTGGACGTTTTCCTAGGACGAAGTTACCGAGTCGCGCTGTTCGCACTGGACTTATCGTCTAGGGAAAAGGGACCAGGGACGTTTTCCCGGGCAGCAGTTGGCCGGTAGAAGTACCCACTGGACTCGGGAGAAGTACCTGAGAGGAAAACGTCCTAGGCTGTCCGCACTGGACTTAAAATGGGAGAAGGACCCATCGTCTAGGTACGTTTTATCATTTTAAGTCCAGTGCGAACAGGGCTATAGTAATTAACACAGTCGATGTGAGGTTTGAAACAGTAGGATATAAACATCAGGTTTGAAAACTGGTATTCATCACCATACCTGCCCAATCCAACAGAATTTATGCAGAATCTTCTTACCAAAACCTTCCTTTAACACAATACGGAATACGGATAGATCATTAATTAACAGGGTTGTAGTCGAGTCCCTGCAAGTCCGTTCACAAGTCTTTTTGTAAAGCCAGTCACAAGTTACTGGATGAACAATGGCAAAGAAATGCTTTTGTCAAAGCTGATTTGATATAGCTTGTGATTTGAATTGGAACTGAAGGACTTGCGATGGACTTGCAGGGACTTGCAGGGACTTGCAGGGACTTGCAGGGACTTACAGGGACTTGCAGGGACTTGCAGGGACTTGCAGGGACTTGCAGGGACTTGCAGGGACTTGCAGGGACTTGTGATGGACTCGACTACATCCCTGATCATTAAACACTGTACAATACTTTTGGATATTGATACAGGATATTGGTAGCATGATCAGTGTTTAAAGAAAGGATACACCATTTGCAGAAATTGAAAAAAGTAAAAAATGAATTTAGGCATCTCAGTAGCAAAATGATTTCGCTAGATATCTTGTATTGGTTCCGAAAACTTGAATTATATAAATAAAATCCGATTGTGGGACAGCAATAGTGAAAAACAATAACAAGAAGAACTGGTTGATGCCGGTTAAAAACAAACGCTGTTTTTCTTAATTAAAAAAAAAAATCCATTATTGTAAAACTTTAGACAGGCCAGTTTAACGATATTTACTATAAACTCCCCAAATCCATTCATTCCTGATAATTCAAGCAATTACCTACCGGTATGGCGTATCCTACTATTAAAAAAACCGAAGATTTGATTGTTTGGTAAGCACTAAGCATTGCTAGTCAATTTACTTTTCATGTTCAATAGAAAACGACTAGTGACATCAAATTGCAAACAACTTCCTCAACAGATACCATGAATAATTCTCATAAAAAAATCCTTGGGCAAAATGTCAGCCTGCTGATATACATTTACATGTAATCTGGACTGCACACATCACATAGTCATAATTGAAAGTAAGGCTTAATCTAGAATCAAACGATGTGCAGCCAGTTTCTTTAGGTAAATGTTTGGCGCAAACTTTGTCAACGAATAAGAAGCTGGATTTCCATCAGCCCATCGCCAAGCACAAATATTGACCCGCGGCGGTAATGTAATATCAACGCTGTAATATTAACTCAGCGGGGTACGCCTAATGGATGGTACTAAGATACAATTTACAGCAGAGCTCTGAACTGGCCTTGGGTTTCAAGTCAAACAACCATTTTGTTTATGATTAGCCCTCACCGAGCCAATAAAACCTTCACAAGACATCATCTCGGCTCTCTAGAAAATAATTACTGAAGCTTAATGATTCCTCTTAATTAAATTAAACAAAAATTAAACAAAAATTAATTACCTTCTCTGGCCCTGTTTATTTGAGAGAAGCAATTTTCGAGAACATTGTATCACCATAGTAGAAGGAACTGTTCCTTTCTCTATGGTATCACTCACCACACAATATCCTTGCTCACAATGGACATTTTGGCAAAACTCGCAAAGGCGATTTAGCTATTTTTCCTATTTTCAGTCCCATTTATTAAAAAATAAATAAAAAATAAATAAATAGTGCCATTTTAAACTTGGTTTTACCATCGAATTGAAGATGATAAAAGCTGCGTCTTTAAAGAGTAAGCAACGAAAACAAGCTGGAAAAAAATTATGCTGCAAAATAATGCCGCAATTTGGAGCGTTTGCTAAACATGTGGGAGAATTCACATACACGTACACATACCGGTATGTACATCGATTCCACACCACCAATTATTTTTTGGAGGGCTGTTCAAACGGAACATGCCCGGCCCAAATTATAAATTAGATTGACAAAAGGGGGAAAATTACACTAAAGTTGAACTGTGGTGTATAAACAGATGTCTCCGCAATGGACAAAGTAAAGTTGAATTGATGGTGTATAAACAGATGGCATTATAATATACAATAAAGGAGTCTGCACACAAATGAAAAACACATAATCCACATCAACACTAGGTGATGTATTTGTGGACTTTCTAATTAATTTCCAGGTAAATATTTACGTTTAGCATGTGAACAATTTTACAGGAAAAAACAAACCATCAGGCAATATCGGTATCTACACAGAATATCCATTAACCACGCGTTAGACCTGTTCTAGCATTCATCCAAAGAAAGGGCCGAAAAAGAAGATCAAAAAAACTTTACTGAGCTGGCAAATGTTTTGTACACAAGAAAAAACAAACTCAAAACAGCCAAATAGCTAAATTTGGACAACAGCCACAGATTAATAATTGTGGTCAAGAAAAAACCTTTCCTGTTCCTAGTTATTCTCACATAATTCCTATAAAAGAATTTTGTTTATAAAGAGTTCTGGTTCCCATTTTGTAGGAAATGCTGAATTTGTGCTGTTAGTTTTAGTCTGGCCTCTCTTGTTTTGAAATTTGCAGTTGACCATGACTCATTTCCTTAGTATGTGATCCTCGTAGGTTTTTGTAAGCAAATGGCAAGTAGCAAAAAAAGATAATAAAATTGAGAACAGAATATTATCCTTAGAAACTGTTATAATATGTTTCCTTATCGTATCATCTTGTCAAATTTATTACACATTTATGACAGATGGCTGATACCGTCATACATGTGCTTACAAGACCTTGTACAACGCTAGCAACCACGTTGCCAACTACGATCGTCCTCGCTCCTCTGCCCTCTCCATGTCCCCAGACTTCCATGTACAGCAGTAGTAGGGCAATAGCATTTCTGCTTCCTCTCTTTCTAACAGTTTGTTGACATCAAGGACACAATGACTATCAACTTGTTCAAGAGCTGCCTAAAGACTTATCCTTTTTTAAAGAATATTTTAATCCTGTGAATTAGTAACATTAGTTCTTATATTTTTGTATTCCAGACTACCCATGACATTTGTTTTATTTTATTTTTCTCTTAACTATGTGAACTTGATTGTTGTACAATGTATTCTGGTGTTTTTTTATTTAAATAAATATTGGTAAAATTGTGTCGGATTACACAAACTTTATACAGAATTGGTTTATTCTTTGTTACAGCGCCTTGAGTTAGATAATTTTCTGTGATTGTCTGCGCTTTATAAATATCTTTATATTATTATATTATTGATTGTCTAGGGCATGTTTTAATCATGATGGCACGGCAGGGGAAAAGGAAAGAAGATAAATTCACAGTAGTCTGGGTTCTAGATCGGTATCTGACTAGACATGCACCGGAGTGTGGTGCACTTATCTGCGACAGCACGTTCCTCCTTAAAGCGTCTGGATCGATAAGTTTTATACATAAGATCGACATTGTACATCTACCACTAGTATTATTAGGGGAATACGGCTCAGACCACTATCGCATTCGTGCTCCAAGCCGGTGTAATGGTCTCACTTATCCAGTGTGCTAATGTCTCCGGCGGCTAAATTCTGCTTCAACACGCATGCAGTGGATAAATGAGTACGTGTTTGTAGTTGTAACAGTCCAATTATCCACTGAATCCGTCCAGGGAAGTTAACACACCAAAGTGAGACGTTACACCGGCTTCAAACCTACTCGTTTTGAAAATTGTTAAGCACCTTTTTATTGGTATTCATAAATGTCAAAAACCAAACAAAAAGTCCAACTTCACCATTTTCGACCAATTAAAATCTTTTCGATACTACGTTTGTTGTGACACGAACACAAGTCCGAGATCGGGTGACACCTTATAATGTATAGTCTATGCAGTGTATCAAGGGATTTAGGAGTTAACCACAGGATAGGATACAGTGGACGTTGGTTAGAGTGATATCTAGAGTGGGATCAAAGGCTTTACTGAGACACAAGTCTCAGGGATTCAAACCTACTTACAACATTATCACATGTAATGACGACGTCGTGGATTAGCCGACTCCAACTTGACATTTCAAAGACGATTGACTTTTAATTTGTTATTACACTGAAGGTCGTTGTCAAGAAACAGACACTAAAAAAATACATTCTGTGGAATGCAAGACTGTTTATACAATTTACCCGCTGCGCATTATCGGATTTAAATACATGTAAAGTATGATGTATTTGTTATTTCTTCGTTTCAACAGTAAACAAGTATTAAACAAATGAAATGTTTAATATGGCAACCGAATTCTCTTTTCTATACTGTCAAATTTAAGATTCTTCCCAAAACAAATATATATTTTGTCCATTATTAAACTCGGACCACATTTGTTTCCTTTATTCAAAGTCTCTTTCAATAGTAAACAACTTTTTCAATGTTAGAAAAAAGGTGAAATTTAAACATCGTTTTGGTGGTGGGAGGCTTGAAACTGTTGAAATTCTTTCAGTTATTAGTCTTGAACCCTGACTCACCTTTCTCATGTTCAGTCATGTCTGGTCGGGTACCTGTCTTGGGGACGGCTCTGAAGCTGAACGGCATGTCACCTGGCTTCAAGGACTGCCCAGTCTTCAAATGAAATTAAAAAAGCAATTGGACTGTTCAATTTCCAAAAAACAAACCAAAACGGTATTTGAAAGATTAAAGTCTGTATTTTATTATGTGCCTAAATGTGTATATAAGTTGTTTCTTGTTTCTTAATGTGCCAGTTTGTTGATAAACAAAGTTAAAGGAGAAACTTGGTTCTTTTTGTATATGTATTTTGGTTTGTTGAGGACACACACCTTTAAGTTTTAATATATCACATGGCTTGTACCCACACATTTAGATGCAAATAACAGATGCCGAACGATCCTCTCAACCAAAACCAATAACCTGGCACAGTTAGTGAACAGTATAACCTTCATATTAATTTGGGTGCAAAATGCCAATCTAAAAATAATTTACGTAGAAAGAAAAAGAAAGTGTGGTTAAGGTTTTGCATATAAAGCTTTGATTGGTTTAAAATTTCACCTGGTAATAAAAAAAAGAATTTTTCTTTCACCTCTGTTCTCTCAAATTGCTGAACTATTTAAACTAAAAGTGGTGGGCAGCTGTGTTAGGCCGGCAAAATTTAATATATTAAAGTGCTATCTTACTTTTATATATTATTTGAGTAAATGTAAATATTTTCTTGTTTCTAATATTAAACAGTGTTTAATTCTTTGCAGTCGATCTAACCACAGACAGACATCTGCATATCAAATCTACTCTGATCTTCTCTCTCTAAGCCCAAGCAATTCTGCTTCTGATAAAACTCTAGCGATACTTTTTTCCCATTCACTTACATTTCAGAGTAAACACGGAAGAACAAAATTAAATCACAAAATATCAGTATACAAAGGATGCTTGTCAGTGTCTGAGTCTTGTAGCTTATTGCCAGAGCCCCTCAAAAGCCCTTTTTTTATTATCAGATTTGCGTCAAATCCAAAAAGATTACACGAATGCGTAGACGGGTGCTTGAACTCAATTTCAGCCTGAAAACCCCTCAGCAGTGGTTTCCATAAAAGAAAATCAATTACTGACTCATTTTTTCATCCACAATTCCCTGGATAATTGGTGAATCAATTCATAAGGTATTAGTGCAGTTGGCTGTATGTTTTTCAATGTATTCAAGAAGTTTTCATTGGATTATTTTTGTCTGCGATATGCACAAATGATGTGAATGCATCATCTTCCTCTTCGTCTCTCTCTTCGGCGGTCTTTTCTGTCGGCTCTACACATCTGCGTCTTCGTTTGATGACTTTCTGGTCTCAAAAGCCAACTAACAATTCAGTGTTTGTTTTGTCTTGGTAACCTCTGTGCCACTGCCAGAAACAACATGCTCTGCAGTCCACAAGCACAAGTTTGCCAAACTTCACCCATGTACATGTACAATGTACTTACATGTACATGTACGTGTAAAACATCAAACAAAGAAAAACCTTGAAGACTAGTGATTGTTTTTTCATTAAGGAAGGGGGAGGGGGGGGGGTGTATAACATTCCCAGCGGACCTGTCCTAGTTTCTGGAATTTTGCTTTGACTTTTAACATTTCGAAAGGTCAACAAGCCCACACGACTTTTATCAGTTATCATTTTCCAAGCGTTTGTCATCAAATCTGCAATCAAATTGTCCTCCACCAAATTGTTCTGGTATCTACATGTACCGATAGCAACTACATGTAGCATGATATATAAAACTGGGCCACAAACTGCTAACGATAAGTTCACTATCACTTTCGAGGCCTGCCAATGATGATGGGTTTCCCATACTGCTGTCCCAAATCGTCCGCCTGTTTATCCCAAGATTTCAGAGTGTTCCACATTTTTTAAGCTGAGTTTAACAAGAAAGGGAATCATTGAAACCTTCTGCCAACAGCTTTAATGCAAAAACATTGCAAACTATTTATTTTATGTCAATTTCCATCCTTTGTGCATGTACCGGTACTGGCTTGATTTCTCTACTATGATTTACGGAACACTTGTGATCAAATATGAAACCATATTGACTGCCATCACAGATTCTTGTGACTAATAGAGTTTGCGTGCTTGCCTCGTCTTTAACCAGTTCGCGCCAAGATTATTTTAACATCACCGAGCCAAGGCGGGTTCAGGCCGATGGTACCGGGAAGCACACCCAGCCATTTCCGGCCTTACTCGCTGCTGACAGACATTTTCGGCCTTGCTCGTGTCGCGTTTATGCGTAATCCGTTTTGAATCTGGGGAAAACGTTGGCGTGTTTACACGTCATCCGGCGCGAACTGGTTAGTACCGTGTGCGGCATGCATGCAGGCATTACTGAAAAAATGGCTTCTGATTTTGTTTGATGAAAAACACTATATCAGAGGAAACCTGCTAAGCAGGAAACACTGCTGAGCGATAAGTTGCCCCAATTGCTAACCGATACGTCAGTGGTAATCGTTCAGACCAGTCTGTCTGTTGGCCGCTCGCTCGCTTCGTCTGCGTTATCATACTCACTTCAGGTTTATCTATGAATGACGGTGGTATACATCCTCCGCTGGTGTTGTAATGATAAGCACAGAAGGCTTCCACAAGCTCCGTCCTACAAGAATGATCCAGAACCCTGACACAAACAAGATCAAGTCAAAATGTTGTTAACTTTCTTTCTTTTTTTGGGGGGGAAGGGGAGAATATAACATGTTGCAAATTTATTAATAGAAAAATTAATGAAATTTAATGAAGAGCATGGGCATGCATCTTTAGGCGGCACTATTTGGCCACCCAACTACACTCTGGGGTGACATCAAAGATATGAGAAGGAGGAATGAGGGATATTAGCCCACTGGTCTGGGACATTGAGCGTGAAAATGGCTCAATTTACAGGACAGAATTGCCTGGGTGCATAAATGCAACTCATTTTAGAAAATTCCCGACTTGCCAAAGTTTTAATTTCGAGACGAATAATTTCACGGTCGTAGATTTGGCAAATGAAGTAGAAAGTTGGAAAGGACAGGATTTCCTGCTCAATAAACACTGCAACTTCAAAGCGAGTTGATGAAAGTTTAATTTGTCTTTGTCACAGCAGAGAAGGTTCCCACGAGAAGTATTGATAAGCATCTAAGATTCATTGCAAAGTCTTATCAATTCCTTCAACGAACCTCTTTACCCTAAAACCTTTTCAGCATGGATATTTGCTACGATGTGATAATTTTTGTAACCCCCGAGGATAATGCGGCAATTTATTTAAAAGAGAATCAAAACATTTACCACTACGAATCTGGCCGATCATTAATAATTAATGATACGATTTCTCCAAATCAGTTGGAGACTTTGAAAAAATTACATCTTCTATGAACTGCATAATTTTAAAGCTAACCAATATGAACAAGACAAGGAAAATACAAAAACAAAAAAGATTTGATGGAATCCGCAGTTTAGATTGAACTCGGCATTTATTAATCAAAGCATAATCAACTTGTTTACGTTTAAATTCTAACGCAGGGGAAAACCATATACAATGACACTACAAGCCTCGGGCATATTTAATGGTTACTGATGTCTTTCGTGACCGGGAAAATGGAAAATATTCAATGATTGTTGATTCTAAATTAGAATGAATTGACATTTAATACAAGGTTTAGATTGTTTCATCAACTGATGTGAAAATAAAAGATGAAATAAGCTTTACTTTAATGTGTGTCTCAAACACCTTGTCGAGAGTTCCAAGTATAGTGGGTGTATTTATACAGCGTTATACTAATCTACAACGCTATGATGGCAGTCGTATATGAAGTGTTTTCTCCCTTCAATACAAGCAACAGGAGGCTTACAGTTGTAAATAGAAGACATCATATTCATGATTCCGTCAACCGTTTCATGATTTGTTTCTTCTCTACACCTTTGAATCACAAGCTACTGGTCTTATAAGAGATGAGCGATCAGACGGAAGCGAGTTTAATTCTAACAGGCACAACTGCATTAGAGAGCCCCTCGTTTGTCAGAGTCAATTAATAACAAGTATTTGTTTCTTTTTGTGGTAGTGCTGGCCAGTGTTTGCCAGGAGGACGAACCTTCCCCTTCCTCCCTCATCCCACTAGCAACAATGAAGCTACAGGTGCCAGTAAGCCTGTCATGATTAATTGCAAAGCCACTCTGCAATGCATCCAGGCATGTAAAGTGTCTTGTTTCGCGACCTTACGGCATGATTCATTTTCTGGAGTTGAAGGCATCATTTATTATGTAGGAGTGCAGCTGGGAGCCAGGATACATGTGTGAAAGAGGATTTGCAGTGCCAATCAATTTTGTATTTCAAATTTATATGTCTATATGCCAATATTTAAAGGTGTAGTTGACCATTTGTCATTTGTCATTTTTTTTAAGCGGGCAAAAGTGCTCAAAATCTAAAGACGGGCGCTTAACAACTATAAACTCAAAGTTTTAACTCTGTGAATACTGTATACATTTTTATTTGCTCCCGAAATCAGCATCTGGAACAAGTGTTCTCATTTATCCGATTGCAGCTACACGATGTCACGTACTGAACCTATTAATAATAGCGAGCCTTTGATTTGGAACAGGAGACATAACCCAGGTAAGCCGAGCGAAAACACCAATCTGCCCATGCGCAAAACAAAACGTGTCTCGTTCCTGTTGAGTTTGGGAACCCCAAAACAACTTTGTTATGACCTCTGATCTCCATAGGACTTTTGTATAGGGCAAACATACAAAACAAACTACCAGTACATGTAGCCCATACTAACTGAACAACCATTTTAATTTTCTAATGGAAGGGCAATTTAAAAATATAAAAAAATTACTTGTGTAATGATGTTCTCAAATATCAAGATTAGTTTCTTTTCCATTTAAAATTACTCTAAGACTTAGCCCAGGTTTAGACAATCTTTCCTGGTATCTGCCTACCTTCCAATGGTAGGCCATAGGTAGTTGGCTATCTCCATCTGTGGTGGAGGTTCTAAGGTGCACCAGCCCCCATAACTGAAATTAAAAAACAACATCAAATTAGTTTTTATAAATAAAACATGCAAAGTGTCAGGGGAAGGACAAGTAAAAGAATGTGAAAACAGAAGCGTGAAGAGAATTTCCTTTATATTTAAAAACAACAACATAATACAAGGGGAAACAATCAGACAAAATGTGAGAATAGGGGGGGGGAGTGGGGAGGAAGATTTCCACCCTACCTCTAATCGTTTCACCAACTGTCTATAGCCGTAGAACCTTTGTGCACCCTCAATTGCCGTAACATTATTAGTTATTTCTGATTTACACCTACTAAATTTAATCAGTTTATTAATGAGTCGCTAGTGTACACACATTGTAGTTGCCAAGCAACACCATCACCACATTCATTCCAAGCCAGAAACCTACACTGAGGCATGAAGGCAAGAAACCTTTTGTTGAAACGAAAAACATGAGAAGTACAAGAGGTTCCTTTTCCCGTATTATAAAAAATTATAATGGGGCCTACAGTATGTATTGTTTTTGAAAAACGTTTCAACAAAATGTTTTCTTGTCTTTGGTCCACACAGTGCTAGTTTCACTCCTACTGCTGCACGGTGACATGCTTAGTTATTACAACAAGCCGACATTAGTGTTTTCTTTATATTCTCCTACGGATGGACGTCAGAAATTACATGTCCCTCCAAGCTCCCCCCATTGTTTATTTCCGTAAGGAAATCAGCTTATCAGTATGAAACTACACAAATTGGCATCTGGACATGGGCTGGTTAAAACATGACAGGTTAAAACACGTTATTAATTGCTGGTTCCTGGTCTCTACATTATTGATTCTAATGGGGGCAGGAACCAGTCTACCCAACAGGAACCACATTTTGGGGCCACAAAATATTCAAAGTGGTGAGAAGGGGGGGGGGGGGGGGGTGGGGGGGGGGGGGAGGGAATGGGTGTACTGCAGTTTCTCTAGCATCTGTGATGTTTTGCAACACCATCAGATTACACACCACATACATCAAAAAGTAGTAGAAATAAACCAGCAACCTTATTTTATTATATATTGACTTTCTGACTTGAATTACACAACCAGGTTTGTTGTCAGAAGAAGCAACAATTGTACAAAGTGAACAACCATCAACAATCCCTAGTTTTATACAACACTCCATTTTATAAGATCATTCAATAGATTCCCCCCCCCCCCCCCCCCTAGCATCCCAAGGTTGTTTGTATTATAAGTTCATGAGGGTCATCTCAACAGGTGTAGTTGCCTTGTAAGACACCTGCCTTGGGTTTAAAGGGACACTATGTCCTGAAATCCCCCAAAATATCATGTTTTCGATTGTTTACTTATTCAATTTCAAGCATAGATGTACACATTATATGGACACATTGTATGGTACACGACGTGTATGCATGTTTTTTCCTATCATTTTCATTTTATGTTCAAAAAGGCCCAGTTTTAAAAGATGGTTGTAAGAATGTTTTTATCCTACTTTTAACCAGTTCGCGCCGGATGACGAATATAAACGCAAAAATTTCCCCAAATTCAAAACGGATGACGAATATATACGCCAAGTTCAAGTTCGGAAATATATGTCAGCAGCGCGCAAGGCCGGAAATGCGTGGGTGTGCTACCCAGCACTATAGGCCTGAACACGCTTCGGATCGAGTTTCGTTAAAAATAATCCCGCCCGTCGGCTCGGCGATGTTAAAATAATCCCGGCGCGAACTGGTTAAATGATCTTTCCGATGAACACAGGCCTTCAACGTGGGTAAAAAAGGAACAAAGTTGTTTTAATTTTTTTTTTAAAGTTGACAGAATATTCAAATATTTGAAAACCTGACACTCGGCTGCAACTGGGTACAACAATAAGACTGCTTTTCCACATTGCCTTAACATTTTCCCTGGAGTCGACCTCAATAGCAAGTTATCCCAAACACTATACAAGTTGATTTTACGCTGATTTAGGAGATGGTATAAATGTCTTGCGTGCGCCAGTCACAAAGAACCACACAAGTACTTGTACATGTAATTTACACTGAGCCAAAATGAAAGACGCATATTTTTTTTAGGGGAAAATTACCATGAAATTGTACAAGGAAGCAAACCATGCATGACAGCCATTAACGACTTTAGGTTGCTTGACATCTAATATCCCATTGCTAAAAGCAAACCAAACCTACACCAAATCAGGACACTAGCTTTGCAGTTTGGCATTGATTCCGTGTTTCTTTGATTTTTAAGAGAAGGTTTTATGTAGGTCATAAGGCAGGCTTATTTTTTAGGATGTTTGTTGATTTTTTTATTCAAAGACTGAAGTCACTGAAGGACTCACGCTTTCAGTTTCCTTTCGTTAAGATCTACGATAACAGATTGTGATTTAATGCCAATCTTCAAAAACAAATGTACTTTCAGTTTTCTTAAATTGTTATTTCATTGAACCTTTACTTTACTGCTTACTTGCAGTAAAAATGCTGCAGCTAACATTTTCAGTGATTTCAAGTAAAAAGTACTACTTAGCATTTAAATAACCCTTTTTTCCACTCCCAAAACCTCTTGTAAGTAATGTTTGTTTCATTACTCACACAGTTACCTCGAGATGAACATTTTGTTATGGAAGCAACAAAATGACATTGTTACTGTACATGGAGTTCTTTGCTGAATTTCTACAACAGACTAAATTTCTTTCATCACGTTTTACACAATGCCCTAAGCTCTGAATCAGGCAAAGAAATTAGCTTTTTCTCCCCGGAACTGATAAAATACTTTCATTTTGTAAGATATCCACCCCCTCTTCCCTTCCACAATCACTAAATTGGCCCATTACTTGGCAGTGCACGTACTGTACATGTACATTGTGCAGTCCAAGGGGCCCATAGGGGTCTCAATTTCGAAATTTAAGATGGTCTTCTTAAGAAGATAAGAAGCAAGTGCAGCCAGGGCGTGACTAGGCATGCTAGAGACAAAGTATGGTAGCGAATGGTGACTAATATTTGAACAAGAAGAGTGCAGGAGGGGCAGATTATATGAGATAGGATTTGCAAAAACAATTAAATTATGACCAACATTTGGAAGTCTTGCAGGTATGTGAATCAACGGTCTCGGTGGTTCTTTTCAGATGTTTTTTTTTCTTTTCAAAACCACTTTTTAACTTGTATTTGACTCAGGGGTATAAAGTACCTAGGCAAACTTTACATATTTTATTTTACATATTTTTATTTTGAAATGTTGTATCACCTTTATAAAATAGTTTACAAAACTCACAAGTTGTCAGAAAATACCCCCGTAGCTGCCAATGTAACACTTTACTGTTGTCCTCCCTGTTTTAACTGTTAAACTTTTTATGCAATTAAATTCAAATCTTGAGAATAAATTAATAAGCACATTGTAAAATATTGGCCTTCTCTTTCCCTACTCGCCAATTTTACTCTTAACTGACGTATTCAAATTAGTCACGAGCTATTACACTATGTGATAAATTTCTGCAATACGTGGAACGGGACGATTTTCACCTACAAAACCGATTGTCAAGAATTGTTTATTTCAAGGACTTGTTACATGTATTTCACCAATGACACACTAGGGTACCGGTACATGTAGGCGTACGACGCGTCTATACGATCTGGTTGCGGACTAGAAAGCATTAAATTTGTCCCATAAAAACAAATGTGTCTGTTGATGCAGTCGTTACGAAAGGTATAATTTATTTATAACCTTTTGGGAAATTAAAATTGGTTCTCTGAGCATGGAAATGGTCCATGCTCGGATGTAAACTAATTTTGAGATGGTGACACCAGGGAATGTGAACAGGGAATAAGACGATTGCCTTTGTGGACCTTTATTAATTGAATGTGAAGCTTTGATTGGTGAAGGATTTGAAGGATGTGACTGAGTTTTCTGGACACCACTAATCTCTCCGACCCAAACCCTACATGTATCTTCCCCCAAACCCCAAGAAAACAAACTTAAAAAACAACTTCACCTCAATATGTCACACTATTTAATCCACCTTCTGAAAAATACAAACAAAATTAGAAGCTGTTTTAATAAACTTTGTAAATTCAATCTAAATTTAGGAACAGAAAAATACAGTTTCCTGCCCACGAAGAAAATCATGTGATTACAATTCTCATTTCTACGGAGGTTTTTCCCTTGACCCTAGATTACTAGGATTAAATTGCTCGAATCGAGGACAAGCTCTGCATCAAGTGTACACAATTCAAAATATAAAGTGTCCATTAAATCTGCAGCAATTTGTTTAGGCTCACAATAATCGACCTTGCATATTCATAGTTGCATTATCTTAAGAAATCTCTTGCGGTGTCTTGGACTAACAAATTTAAGTGGAAATTTATTCCATGTATAAACAAGTGGTTGTGGATTTTTAGACATTAATTCATTTCTCATTTTTGAAGACTTCCAAAAGGATTCCTGATCCGTGGTAATGTTTTAAGCATTTGATTGGTCGGTGAAAAATGCATACCAGATGAAGTAGTGGCATCAAGTGACCATGACAAATAGAAACACTTCAACAATTTTGACAACCCACTCACACTCAAGTAAGTCAATTCATTGATTGATTTTTTTCAGAAAACTGAAATTTGGCAGACAGTGTCACTGATCGATATGATCACAGCATTTTTTTTTTTAACTCAAGGTCAAAATTTGTTTATTAATTTGAGCCAAACTGATGATGCCTTGACTAACAATCGAACAAAACACAATAAACATGAGAATGAATATGAATTTTAAGAAAACCTACATGTATTTATACAAATTCATTTATCGTTTAAAAATACAAATGTATAACTAAAAGATAACTACAGTGTACATGTATTAAACACTAACACCCAAGGCTCTTCTGGCTAAGAACAAGCCTTAACCCTGCAAAATCCTCCGATTGCCACCATGTAAAAATTGGATTAATTCTCAATCCTCCCAAATCATCTGGAATTTCTAGAATTTGTTCAGTGGAGCAGTGACCACAAACAAACAAAGGCAGGGATTGGCAAAAACAACACAAAAGATAAAAGGGAAATAATGAACAAATAAGACCATCTTTGAAACAATAATTAATAAATTATTCAGTAGACAGATTGAAGCATGAAAGGAGTGAATACAGTAAATTAACAACCATATTATGAACAAATAATGAAAAGTAGAAACAAAATATTGAAATATAAAGAAAACATACAAGGGAAAAAGGTAACCCCAATTAACAGGCTTTCTTAGTATTGAAGATGCCAGACAAATTGAAACGCAAACAAATGTTAATTTGTAAAACATACACATTGAAAGGATGTTGAAGAGCACAGATAATATTCAGTAAAACATCCTGCATGTGTTCTTGAAGCAGTTGGAGTCCTCCCTACCCCCTGGGGGTTAGAGTGTGTAGCAGTTGGAGTCCTCCCTACCCCCTGGGGGTTAGTGTGTCTACCTAAGAGGCCAGCCCCTCTATCAAGTGCTAAGAGAGTACCACACTCCAACATAGAGGCAGCATTCTTGGTAGATAGAATGATACACCACCTGCCGTCTACACACTGAGTTATTGAATTAGCCACATGTTTGTAACCTAGGGGGCTCGATGTGTCTTGATTGGGTCTTCTTTCTCCCTTCCTTCTCCCAACAGAGATTCAATTCTAACAGAGACCTTTCTAGGGATCAGGTTCAATGTTATTTTGTGATTGTTCATCAAGTTGTCCCCGGACTCTATGCTATTATACACAAAATATACCTACCGGTATACCAAATTTTAAGAAAAACACAATTTTTTGGGGAAAACCTTTTTTGTTCTGTTTCAATTGAGACATGGAACCCCCCCCCCCCCCCATCATCAAACAAACAAACAAATAACATTTTGTGTAACTTAAGAATAATTACTCTACGAACTGTTTAATTCAGGTGGGTCATTTTGTCGGAGGCACACACAAAAACAAACATTAATAAAAGCCCTTTTATACCAAAGCGTTGCAGACTATTCATAAGAAGACAAATTTGTTGAATTAAAATATACCGATCAAGATCGCAGGTTCGAGTCCCGCCTTGCCAATTTCTTTGTTCACTTTGAAAATTGAAAATTTGGCAGAAACAACTTAATTTTGTTGACGAGAAAGAGAAAAACAACTTCAAAGAAAAACCAACAATCAAGTAAAAACATTTGCGGTGAAATGTTGCAGATAACTCAATTTCTTAATCTACAGAAACCCGGTACATGAAATTTGCAGTACTGCCATTGAGACAGTAGGAAGCCTTGGGAAGAAACTTTAACATGTCGTACTGTACGTGTATGTAAGCCTACATGTTTACAAACTTTATCAGAACAATATGAGAATGCTGACGGAGGCCAAAGGTTACGTGGACCAACTTGGAGGAAACCAGTCATGACGCAGTAGGAAACGGTACACACAGGCCGGCTCCCCTCTGTTGAGGGGCTTGTTAATAATGTGTCCTGGCCTGGGAAAGTGGGTACCCATGAAATCTTTGAAGCCAAAGTACCGTACTTTGAGATATTGTAAATGCAGGCAGTGGTACAAAGTTTCAATTGCACTGTTTTTTTTTGTACAGCTCACTCAAATGGTGTTTTTTTTCCCCCATTTTAATTATTAAAGTTTGTAATTTTATTAAGTTTCCTCTTAATTCCCCCCCCCCCCCCAATATAGTTGTTAAACTTACAGGCCAAATTATGCCCAGAATGAGTTGTGTTAATAACAAATACTTTGGTAAAACATGGTTTATTTTGAAGCAAGTTCAATTACTGGTCTTTCGGCTGATCGCTTTAACCAGTTCGCGCCGGATGACGAATATAAACGCAAAAATTTCCCCAAATTCAAAACGGATGACGAATATATACGCCAAGTTCAAGTTCGGAAATGTATGTCAGCAGCGCGCAAGGCCGGAAATGCGTGGGTGTGCTACCCAGCACTATAGGCCTGAACACGCTTCGGATCGAGTTTCGTTAAAAATAATCCCGCCCGTCGGCTCGGCGATGTTAAAATAATCCCGGCGCGAACTGGTTAATTGCTTGTTTAGGCTGATTTTGACTGCTACATTGTACTTACTTCTCTGCAGGAGGTAGACAAATCAGCTGACATATTTGCATTGCACTACATGCACTACATGTACTGGTACAGGCTCCCAGTCCCCTCACAAAGTGGTAAATGTACAAAAGTACATTTCTCAGCGGCATAGATTATGCTATGCTTAGCTATGCTTCTCTGTGAACATTTTAAACCATTACCATTCAACTCGAATTTGTAACTTGTTAAAAGATGTGTGCTTAACCAATCAAGGTATTGACCACAGAAACCATTAGACTTGACCCCTCATGGGTGTGCCCAGCTGGTCAGTCTAACTGAGGACAGTTATTGGTCATTCACAGCTGGCTAGCTAAAATAGAGCTTAGTAATTCAGTAGTTGTCCTGTCCAGGTCAGCAAGCGGTCAGACAAGAAATATTTGTCAAAGAGGGACTTTTTTGGAAAGATAGAGGTACGGTAACAAGTAAAAATGCAGACCTCGATACCACAAGTTCCGCGGCTATGTAGAAATCTTGCGATTTTCATCCACGTAAACAATTTCATGTAAAAATATGTATGTTTGTATGGAGATCATAGCATTAGCAATGTCAAGTGTACAACAGCACAGTACACGTACAATCCCTAAGCCAAAGACATTTCCAGACTTTAGTCAGGGACCAGACCTTACACACACAGTTCAAGGCCAATTCTGTCAGCGGAAGTCCCAACTTTCCTGTGGTTGATTCCTATCCAGAGAGAAATGAGTTGGACGTACTGTAATATTGCTCATGTCACTAGCCTACAGAAGACTGATAGAAAAGTCTGATAATACAGCTGCATAGAGCTGCAATGATTTAATATTTGTACAGACGCTGATTCTTAAAAGTTGTAGATTAGTAAATGAACTTCCACAGACCCCAATGATAAACACGCCCACTTCCAAAATTCAGGAAAAATACTTATTCTCCAAGTTTTTGTTGTTGTTTTGTAATTTAGGAAGAGAGAAAAAAAAAAGTTTAGCTAATGACTTGTAGGAGAAAATTCCATCCAAAGATGATCACCCCTAAAAGTAGTTCTGTGGCCCATCACCACCGTAAAAAAAGTATGCCTCCGCTTCATTGCAAAATAGAGCACTTAAGTTTTAGGGCTAAAATTTATCTGAATCACAAACACATACATAATAGCAAAGAAATTGAAGGCACGCACAGGACATCAATTACAAACACTATTACATGGATTAGCGGCCTCAACAAAACAAATCATTATTCTGAAAATTGGAGGGGCCACATCATTCAATTGTTATGGAACTGTTTGGTAAATAAATACATTTTTTCTTTAAGAAAGTTCATTCTTTTCTGAAGTAGAACACAAGAAGCATCACAGAGCCTTGCCCGACTGCCACCATATCATGAAAACTTGAAATACACGTAGGGATATGCAGACAGAGGGGGTCTAGTGGAAGTACTTAATTTTCAGAGATGATATCGCAGCCAAACCCCACTTCCCCTTTACTGGGCGGGGCCAGGCCACTTCCTGTTATGTTTCTACAGAGGCAGGGGTACAGTATACAACATTTGCATACGGTCTGGGTACAACCTGTGACTTACAGTTATCACCTTGGTGCTACCCCTTTCCTTACAGGAATGTACCTTTGTACTGGTACCTACTGTACATGATTTTGTCACTGACAATGTTAAACAATGTTCTACAATGTAAATGTTTGCTTGGTTCACACTGGAGGAAAATATGGTACCCTGTGGAGATGTGAACACAATGGGGACAATGGAAATTAATATGTCTCCACAGGGTAATGTAAAGGTCTCCACAAAGACAAAATCGATGTATGGATCGACTCCAATTACTCAAAAACTAGGGTTAGGATGTGAGTTTAGGTTAGTGTGTGGGTTGGGGTATAACATACAGTACATTTTATGTGTAGGGTACATGTACATTGGGTCAAAATTTCAACCCAGAAAATCAATTGTGGTTGAAATTTTTAAAAGTTGTTGATTTTGTAAGTTGAAAAGTCGACAGTTCATCGGAAAAAAAAATTATGTAAAAATTTAACATGCATACTGTCTGGATAACTTTAAAACTGTCACAATGACAAAACTGTGTGGGTATTGCACGTACCGTAACATTAAGTCTATAATGACAGATTTGCATAATAGATTCACTCTGCAAGTTGACCGCTAGGTACTATAATGATTACCTAACCATGGTACATGATCTACAAGTACCATGGTTAGGTAATCATTATACGGTACATATTACCTAGCAGTCATACATAGACTTGCAGAGTGAATCTATTTTGCAAATCTGTCATTATAGACTTACTTGGATGCTTGAGACTTTTTTTCATTACCACAGACAAGTGGTCCTTTTCAAGTGCTTGGCACTGTGTAACTGCAGGTGTAAAGAGTCCCAAAACCAAAACAAGCACTCAAGAAATCTCATTGGTTGTGTACATGTACATTGTCAATATTGAAGTGTTTTGGAGAGTTTTGAAAACTTGAGAAAGGTCTATTTTTTCAGTCTTATGTGGTTTTTGTGTGCAAAAGTTTTCCTGTTTCAAAAGGTTTGATTTTAAAATGGCCTTGATACTACATTATCTATAGCTCTCCTGAATCCTTCGAAGATGGGATGGGTAGGGTAGGGTCAAGCAGTTGGGTGGGGTCAAGGGGTGGGGTCAAGGGGTGGGGTCAAGGGGTGGGGTCAAGGGGTGGGGTCAAGGGGTGGGTCAAGGGGTGGGGTCAAGGGGTCAAGGGGTGGGATGTGGTCAAGGGATGGGATGTGGTCAAGGGATGGGATGTGGTCAAGGGGCTGGATGGGGTCAAGGGGTGGAATATTCACTTTTTGGATTAAGAAGGGTACAGCCGGGCCCCTGATAATGAACTAGAGGCTTGATGTCCCTTGGAAGTTTGCTTTGATTTTTGTAGTAACACGGAAGCGCCCCTACTTTTAAATAATAATTATTTTGAAAATCAAATTTCCTTTATTGTGCTAAGCCTGTAGTGTATGGGTTGTCTTGCAAAAGAGCAAAATAAGTTTTTTTAAATTTCACCCAAAATGGTGATTGCATTTCTGAAATTAAAAATCGTCCCCCCCCCCCCCCCCCCCACCCCCTTCCAAGAAAAAAAAAAGAAGGTTTATAACAGGTTTATGTTTAGGGTTAAAGCCCATTTCTATTAACGGAAATTGTGCATATCCCTTACCCAGTTAAAAAAAATCACTTGCAAGTCAAGTTCAGGAATTAGTCATGCAGGGACTGTAGAATACAGTATGCTAAACGTGTATGTACACATGTACTTTGGTTGATCAACAGCTTTCCTATGTGAATATTAACAGCGATTCTTTCAGATGTGAATATTAACTGACAAGAAATGACGCAGTAATATGTACACGCTCACCAGGGATCTAGGGAAACACTCGCGAAGCAATTAAAGTCAATATTTTTTATTCAGTAGGATGAAAAAAATATTGATCTGCACGTCTGCGTTAGTTCTTGGGATGGGAGGGCAGAGAAACCTTAACAAACGACGATGCAAAAATGGTTCTACGGTACTTCTGTATAAATAACAATAACAGTTTTCAATTCCCGTTACTGTTTTTTGTTTCATTACTTCCAGAAGGTCACTTTCACACCTTTCCAGACTTAAACTAAATACTAGAACCACCCCCCCCCCCCAAAAAAAAAAAATAATAATAATAATTAATAATAATTAACCCTAACTAAGCTGGATTAAAAGCTACGAATTATGGACTATACCAGTAGATTTACCTGTCGTTTACAATACACCCAATCCCACAAAACATCAAAACATTTCAAAGAAAAGAAAATCACCCATTGATACTTTTTTCAAGGACCCCAAAAATTATTTACAACTTGTTATTAGAATACCTTGCTGGGTTTGAGCAGCGTGATTTATCTTAATGTCTCGCTAATCCCAGTCAAGCCCAACCAAACTATTACTATTCATGACTTTTTCCTGCTCATTATTTCACCTACAGTGTTAAAACAGACAGCCTTGAGTGTTTATAAAAATGTAAATATTATCAGGAAAGATTGATTGGGGTCAAAGCAGGAGAGGCAATAGTTCATCTGGAATGTGTGCAGGGGGTCCCCAAAGATAAAGAGATTGAATTACTGAACAGTGAATGCTCTTCAGTAGGATTGTCCAAGTGGGAACAGTGGCTGTTCAGAAACTATACAGACAGTATCAGAATTTGTTCTGTACTGAAAGGGTAAATAACCAACTACTACAGCACAGGATTCAGACCCTTGCTCTATGTTCAGACTAAAGCGGTATACTACTGTAGCTCATTTGCCCTTTCAGATGTTCAGATTTCTAATGTGCAGTTGGAAAGATACATTTTTTAGAGACGACACAGTTTTAAATAAACTTTTTATGTTTTGTGCAGTATTTTATTTTAGTGAACTTGTTTGATGTAAAAGGCCGAAACAAATTTCTTCTAAAGCAAATAAAGTCAGATAGAAATGAAAAGACTTGAATTGAAAGAATTACAAAACCAAATCCATTAACTCTAATGTCAATAGACGGGTCAAGGATGGTGTATATTTCAATTTAACCAATTAAATAAATGCTTTGGATAGTCATAACAAAACTGGGCTTTAATATCTAATAAGCTGCCTTGATTTCAGGACAACATACCGGTACATGTATGTACTAGACTTGTGATGATTATTAAATGCTTATTCGGCTCATTTATTTTGCGTTGGTAAATGCAAAGAGGTCATGTACATTTTGCACTACACCTGTATTGACCTGTGACCTGTGTTTACACACGACCGCCGTTTAGAGTGCTTCACCGTGGCTTGTTAAAAAAGGACCTCTTGGAAGTTACTAAAAACACGCCAGTTATATTAAGTATTTTTTGGTATTCGTCTTTTCACGGCCTTGACAATTTTGAATGGATGTACATGTACATGTATGGATAGTTTGGATACTCACCCGTGATGGTGGGCTAAGCTCGCTTTTGGACAGTTCACGTTAAAAATGTCTTCTTCTGGCATAGTGTAAAGAAGAATTTGAGCCACATGTCGGTTGGAGGCTTTATCGTCATGATCCATGTACAAGACTTGATTCATTTCGGTTCTTAAAGTCGGCTCTTCCCTTGACCAGAGATAGGTGGACAGTGTACTGTCTTTGGCACACCGCACGCTAATGAAAAACATTTTCCGTTTGCCCGGAACAGGGTCGCAGGCGCACATGTCCACAGTCACTTTGAACAGGCACGCTTGGTGTCCAAGGCAAAGCAGAGCTGGATCACAGCCAGTTTCAGTCAGAGGCGATTGGGCAAAAGGTGGATTCACGAGATCTCGGAACGCATCCGCTTCGTTCATTCCACCCTCGCTGTTCTGAGGCTGCCGCAGAAATGCTGCCGTCGTTTTCTCTGGGGAAAGGTTCTTCGCGAACTTGTCCCTGACTGTGTAAATGAGGGTATTGGCGCCCCAGCCGAAGGGTTTCACCAGCTGCGACTGAACCGCATCGAAGCGGTAAGATATCTCAGCGATGAAGCTGTTTTTTGGGCAGGTGAAAAATGCCCGCTGGTTTTCCGTCCACTTGTATCGCGTCTCTTCCGAGTTTCTTGTAAATTCGTGATCATATCTAACCCGAGGCTGTTCCGCGGGCCCGCGTCTGCCCGTCTGGGGCAGTTTCGGTTTCTTCACGCCCATTTTCTGCGGCATGGCTACTTGGGCAGCTTTTTCCAGGCCATGCCCTGGGCCTCGGTTTTTCCCCATTAGTGCCGGAAGCATTCCGTGTCTGTTTAGTTGTGGGAAGCGCGGTCGCGGATCGAAACTCCCGGCTTGGCCTACGAGACACAGTAGCAAACACGGCCACAGCAGTACACACACCCATGACAACCGGCACTCAAAATCCCACCAGAGATGAGCCAAACGGCTACTGTCACCACGGCTCATGATGACGATTGTAATAAACTGTCCCTTGCCTGCCACCACTGACTTGCACAAAAAATTCAGCTTGGTTTATCTGTTCACACATTGAAATGTACTCCGGTGCAAGAACACCAACTATCTATAGTTTGACAGTGGTTAATAATAATATTCATCACAGCACAGCTTTTGAGATCCAATCAGCTGCAATGTGTGATCACTGATGATCATCTACACTGTAGTTGCGATGGATACAATTACATTACAAACAAGCAAGCAGACTAGTTGCCCTAGCTACATGTAAGCCAATGACAAATCCAAGAGCTGCACGAATTTAACGACATTACATCTTTTCAACTCGGCACTGGCAGGAATATACAGGTATAGTTTAATACTTTTTTGATTAGCTCCTTACCTAGGCTACATCATTATTCATTCAATTATGTCAAAATTGTTGAGTTCAATGACTTTGTTGACATTCAGTTAAGTACAACAAGCCTGAGGTATTATCATGTTTAGAATCCTAGATGACAAATGCATGATTCAGACTCAATGAACATTAAACAAAGACTTCGTCATCCACTTCACTTCCTCTAAAGCCGCCGGACAATCACACCACGCGACAACACACGTACGTGGTGCATAGACCCACTTGACTTCGCTCATTGGTAGACGAAAAGTTTATGCCTGGTGACCACTTCCAGTTCCATCTTCGAAAAGAACGACCACTTTTCCTTTACGTCTTGGGCGCTTTCTTCGCCGTCATAATCACCATTTCCACCTCAGGGACATGGTTGTTCTTATGATCACATCATTGACTTGTATTACAACTTGTAAACCAGAGAAGCCAAAAGAATAAAAACGGGGAAGAAGCCGACATTGGGTCGTTCAGACACCGCGGCGATTAAGGTTCATGGCCGGGGGTCGACCGATGGAGTACGCCGTGTATACAATGTACATGGCGCATGCATTTAGTGCATAGCGCATGTAACTAAACAAACCCCTTATCTGTTGCCTCTACGACAATAGAGGGCGGTATGACAACTTATTAGAAACAAAATAAATAACTTAGCAAGGCTGTTTCCCAAACCCCAGCTTCGTCTTCGTTCAGGCTTCATTAATGAAGTTTAGCAATGGGCTGAAGCCAGAGACAGAGCCGAATCCAGGAGTTTGGAAAACGGCCCTAGTCGTCGTTATTATGAGTTTTCCAAACCCCTGGCTTCGGTTCGTTCCGGCTACCGGCTCCAGCCAAGTGCTAAACTGCATGAAGGAAGCCCAACACGAAGACGAAGCTGGGGTTTTGGAAAACGGCCTATGTCTTATCAATTTTTCCTAAAGCAGGCATTAAGAAAATCAAATTTTCTTCAAAACATTAAAAAATCTAAACAAGAAAACAACTTGAGGCTGCAAAAGTCATTTTGAAAAATGTGACAGTAATTTGCAGAAGTCATTTTTAATGGTCCATTAATTGGGACATACACACGTATAAGCACTGGCTGGATGTGAATATGATACATCACTTATGTGACGTCTAATGAGTAGAAAACAAATTCCATGTACAGACCAAACTAAGGTACACAACCTTTGTCATGACCTTGTGGTCGGAAATTGTATTTTTTACCATATTTACCCACTTAAAAAAAAAAATGTCGTAAACTAAACTGTTACCCTTAACATCAACCACAAGGTACTTTTAAGGGAAACAAAAAGCTTATAGGCATCGAAATTAGAAGAAAAAATTACTAAATACATTCTACTTCAACAAATGCTGCCTGGTAAATTTATAAAGATTGGATGGCTATTGGGAAATAATGTTGCAAGCTGACGCTGCTTTTGTTCTTCATATATCATCTCAATGAAGGTCCATTAGTGCATAAATGTTGAAAAGACATTAATCTGGGATTGAGAAACATTTCCAATTTTTTTAGGAAATCCTTTTCTCAATCCTCCATAGACTTTGTACACAACTGCTGAAGTGGCGTCAGGATACTACATTATTTTGGCTATAGCAGCTCATAAAAAGTACATTTATTTAGTCACATTATTCAAAATTCTGTATTAAAAATATAATGGTTGACCAAATATTTGATAATATGTGAACATTATTCCTTTCTGTAATTAACAATTTGCAAAAATAAAATAACAAATTTTGCCTGTTACAGAAACCATGCTCTTGAGTGTGATAAACAAGCAATTATAAACGCATTAATTAATTACCTTTGTTCTAGCACTTTAATACTCAAGTCATTTTTCCTTTGGTTTTAATTAATAAAGAATGCCAAGTCATGTTTGTTAAAAAATTTAAAAATAAAATGTCTGGCTATTAGACCAAATATTTCTGATATTTTATACAAATATACATAGGTGCATATACATTTGTCAAGTTGACGTTCTTAAGCGACAACATGGTATTTTAGTTGTATCTATATATGTTCAGCTGCAAAATGCCAACTGACTTAATACAATACAACTTTACAAATATTCCAAATCATGACTTCACCTTCAGCTTTGCCTAGATATCTCGAGCACCCAAATTATGTCCAATACACTCTTATTCCAGGAAAGCTAAGTCTTTGGATTATATCTTAGGTGGGTAGTGAAACAATGGCGCGAGGGTAAATGGATATAAATAAATATAATGTATATGTGTAAGGCACTCGACGTAATGTTTGGACTCCAGTAGAAAAAACAGGGGGAGGGGGAGTGCAGAGGTGCAGGGAGTGCACTGATGATAGGGGTGGGAAATGCACCTCTCAGTAAATCTGTCATTGGTGGACATCAGACATGCGTGAATACGTCGCCAGCACGTACCCGCTTGACCCACTCCAGTCTGGCCCCGCGCAGCGTGAATCTCGTCCACAGTAAGATCTGCACAATGGCGCACAGCAGCGGTATGTAGACTAGACAGTGAAAACAGCCCAATCGCACTAACTCACTCTCCTCCAACGTCAGGCCTGACTCCGCGGCACGTAGGGAGTTCCCAGACTTGGACTGGAATATATCCTGACCTATATAATAATACAAAAAAAATACCAACTGTTTACGACACTATAGCTTTCACACATTAGCTTGCATATTAAGGACTAGCAAATGAAGTTTAAAGAGAGTTTCTGATAATAACATTTTATGTATAAATGTCATATTAAGGAGACTATGAGGTTGTTTCTAACAAGTGCAGTCTATTTTAATGTTGAGTTAATTTCTTGTGTTTAGTTCAAATTAAAAACAAAAATTGGCTTAGTGTGTCTCTAGAATACCACTTCAAAAATATTCAGAGTTTTGTCGGAGGAAATTTGTGATAAGGCAGGGATTACCTGTCTGAATAGCAAGCAGCGTTGTTCCTAGGAGCGGAGCAATGGTCTGGCCTGGTTTAGACAACAGGGCTGCCGTGCCAAAAACTAGCGCCGAGACTGCTTGCTTACGTCTGTGGATCACACAATCTTCATCCACCAGATCACTAATGACAAGGTTGAGTAGTTTGCAAGTACCCTCCGTGAACACACGGTTACTGTTTCGAGGAATAAGGAAAAGATAAAGTTGGTTAGGTTTGTACACTCTTTGTAGGAACTGAACTTTATGTCTTAAAGTTGGTCCATCGCATGTCTATCACAAGTGCATCACATAACTTTTGAATGATTCTGATACCTTGCGATGAAAGCACACAGCAGCCACAGGTTGTCGGGCCCAGCAAACAGCATAAACCCACTCAGCAGGCACTTGCAGTAAAATAGCCACTTGATAACGACGTAGACGCTATACTTGCGACACAGCGACAAGAAGTAAAGGTTGTTAAGATGAGGAATGATGAACGAGGCACCAATCAGCAGCGAGCCCATGGCGGGGGTCAAGACACGACCCAGAAGCCTCTCTAAAAACAGCGGGAAAAAGTTGCTGTTGAAGTGGCAATTGAAAACCTGCAGAATAAGAAAAAATGTGGAAAATATATATCAACAGAAATTTGTAAATGTTGTTTTCACTAGCATTGGCAGATAAATCTTTAATTTTTTTTATATTTTGTTGAACAGCGGGCTTCGTTTGTTTTCATTTTGAAAACTTCCCAGTGACAATTAACTTTACTGCCAATGAAGACGGAAGTCTTACCTGTACAAGATTCAGGACTGCAAAATACTGGAAATTGGAATGTTTGCTCAATTGCTTGACATAATGCTTAAAGGTCACCTCGTCTTCAGTGGGGGATTTAGTGGCGACATCTTGTGGTTGAACACTGACAAAAAGATAATAATCACAGGAGTTAGAAAATGAAAATGAGCGAGCATTTTCAAGTACAGTTGACTCAATTGGAGTACAGTTTGTATTTGTATTTTTTTATTAATGACGACTGCCCATTCTATTAATTGTACACATAAATGCACAGTTTGGACCAACGTTATAACCAGAATCAAGAGTTGACGCTTAAAAACTTAACATTTTTAAGAACAAACATCTTTTCTAGCTTTACAAATGTCTCTTCAAGCTCACCAAATTTCATACACAAAAATCCTCTAAAATCTCCTGGTAGATTTTAGGAGCATTAGAATCAAGATGTGAACTCACCTGAGGACCGACATCATTCCGTCGTCCTTCTTGCGTAAATCCTGATACTGTCGACTCAAGTGACGTGACACAAAGAAAAATCCAACAGCCGAGAACGAAGCCAGGACAAAACAGAATATCTGAAAGGATTGCATGTTATCCCGGTCCCACACCACGTAGGATAGGAACACGGACAGGGAACCAGCTGCACTGAAGAACGAGCTGTAACTATTCAGCTTAGTTCTGTGAAGAAACAAAAATACCAACATTTTGGGGGTTTTTCTACAGATAAATGATATTGTTCAATAAGGGACTAGCTCTCAATAGTCTTGGGCTTGGCCATTTATGCACTGGTGTTGACAGCTAAAGGCATCAAACTTGTCCACCTTAACCAGTTCGCGCCGGATGACGTATATTAACGCAAAGTTTTTCCCAGATTCAAAACGGATGACGCATAAACACGCCACGAGCAAGGCCGGAAATGTCTGTCAGCAGCGAGCAAGGCCGGAAATGCGTGGGTGTGCTTCCCGGTACTATTGGCCTGAACCCGCATCGGATCGAGTTCCGGTAAAAATAATCCCGCGCGTTGGCTCGGTGATGTTAAAATAATTCCGGCGCGAACTGGATAAGCAGGCAGGATTAGGGTTAGGGTTAAAATATTAAAGGGGAATCCATTCTACCTGTCGTTCGCTGATAGAGCTAAATCAGCCAGCAGAGCCGTGTGGTGCAAATCAACTGCAGTCAGGAATCCGTCGTACAGACACAGGACCACGGCAAACTGTAAGCCAGGGAATGCCCAGACAAACCAGAATAGCATGAAGGAGATGGCAAGGAGTGGACCGTTGACTGTCAGCGCCCACAGACGTTTGATTATCAACTCCGGCTGGGTGCCAAATCGACCAACCGCTCTAAAATATATGCAAAAAAAATAAAAACTTAATGAATATTTGATATATCTTGCTGTGTCTGGAAGAAAATAGGATCAAAAAATAGACAAACACTCACTCTGCCCAAGCTTATAAGTGCTAACCTAGAATCCAGTTAGACAACCTTATGTTTCAGTTTGTTTTGGAACTTTGAAAAAAACTAGGCTACAGCATCAATGTCGTTTACATTAAAGGTCTAATTTCATGTAGTAGGGAATATCAGAAAATAATAAGCAAATGTTTGCTTTAAGCAGAAATGAGCAGAAATAATGCAAAAAACAATTGCACGTAATATCAATAGCACTTAGCAGACCATTGGCAAGCTTTTTTTGCTGGACAAATATGTTTTGCGCTTAGTAAAAAATTATGTGCCTAGGCATTATTCTCCTCGCAATTTGCCCTAGTTGCTTATTTACTTGTCACTGTTGAGAAGCGACTTGTCACTCAGCCAACCAAAGAGAGGATCATTCACCGAATTCCAAATTAGGAATATTGTCTGTGGAAAAACCAAAAATAAAGTGTCACGTCAATATACAAGAAATTGAAGTTATTAGATAAAAAGAGGTAGAAATTGTCAAAGTTCTGAAAAATGCATCATAATTCAAAGTCAAAATTCATAAGTCAAAACCCAGCAAAATCTTGAATATTTAGGTTTGTTTATTTTACCTCTCCAATCCAGAACGACTTCTTGTCAATGTGGTAGACAGACACAAAGACATCCACGTGGTACAGGAGGAACATGTTGTGAATGATGGAGAGGAATAGGGCCATAGAGCCATAGCAAACACCGACCCGAACCTCCGACAACATCCTGGGTGCGGTGGGGGTTTCCTGGCCGCAGAGTCTAGCTTTCTTGTTCTGGTGTCTCAGCAGGGTTGTGTTGCCATGGTAATGTAATGCTGCAATTTTACCACGCTCTTTCTGAAAAGTCTGTCATAATTAAACATTAAAATGTTAATCAATTTTAAACCTTTTTAAAAATTAGCATAGAGAATTGTTAAATTAGAATTGGTCTCCCTACATTTTATGAAATAAGCTACAATTTGATGTTCTTTTTGTTAATCACTAATGATTATATCAATTTACTTTAAAAATAAATAATCAAAACCGCTGTTAATATGTAACAACAGATTTCTATGTTCTTTTGTTGGCCTATAAATATGCGAGGGTATGGGGACTAGACTGAAAACCACAGGAACACGATATATAATTGAATCCTCGGTTTCATTGCCGAAATAAATAATTAAATAAATAAATAAACCCTCCTGTTAAGCCCCGCCCCTTTTGCTCTATCGCGCACACATTGAAACCGAACCCAGTGTCGGCAAGTAAAAAAACGGCCGAGTTTACAGCTAAACTTGTAAAATCAACTTACTTGGGAATCTAAAAGATTCACAGTAAATATATACATACACTCTTGTTTTATTTTGTAATTATCATCCAACAAATCATGGTTATCAAACCGAGTTTATCATAAATCGTAGTCGTACCGTATGTTCATCATTGGCATTTACGTTTTCTATGTACACCGACTTGATTCAAGTCTGACAACACCCATGATAGAAATGACCACCACATTTTTGAAAGGTTATATATGTTTGTTATTGTCAAAATATTAAAATACTCATTAGTCTATGATCTAAATCACTAGGCCTGACTTTGGTAATCCTTGTTTACAAATTATGAGATCTCAGGTCACTCATCAGAGCCTTGAATCGAGGCTAAAGGCAACGCGTTGCCAATTTCTTTTTGGCTGGTTCTCAAGGACGTAAATCCGCCGTGATTGGCATGGGCTACCAGCGAAGCCAAACTTTCCTCGTCATTGCATCCATTTTGCGTCGAAATCCTCTCGAAGCAAGTTTTGTCCCAAACGCATCGGAGAAAAGGCGGCATAATTTACTGCACGATGGCCGGGGAACTTCAAGTTTCTGAGGCAGTGCGCTGCCTGACACAAATATCAGACGAGAAAGCCCAGGTATTGGACCAGGAAAGTACAGCTTCCACGCAGGAAAAACAAGAGACAAACCCGACATCAAACGACCACGATTATGTGGAAGGTGCAAGTGGAGAACAAAAGCACGAGACGAAATTGGACATCGTGAATTTGCCGGCCCGCTCTCCTGATGAGGCGCCGGCCGGAGGCGGTGTCTCCTCCTCTTCTTTGCTCCTTCTGACACCGCTCCAAAACGAGCCAACAGAAGAAAATGCAACCGAAGTCAAGCCTGAACATGAATGGAACAAGATGGGGACGTGGAGCACTCCCTACAAAGGATTCTTTGCGAGTAGCGAGGAACTTGAGCAAGTTATCAGGTGCTACACAGAGGAGACGGAAAGTCGATGGACAGTGAGCGCTAAAGACAAACTCTTCGGATCAACTGGTGAGAACTTGGTGATGAAATAAAGTTTTTATTAAAATGTTCTTGAAGACGAAAGTTAAGGCATCGGTTCACCATTTTATCTTGTCATGTTTAATCAAGCTGTCTTTGTGTTCATCCTAGCTTTGGACTTTGTTTATGCTCATGGTTCCACGATATGGTTCCACTATTAAAAAGGCGTTTGTATGTTAAAAAGATTGTTCACTTGCTTGCTAAAATTTAAAAGCCTTCTGAAATTAAGTCTTTGGTTGTATTTTTACAATGTTGTTGTTGTTATTAATACTTGGGACCAACAAAAGTTTATTTTAATTATACCTAGTTGCAGAACCAAATAATAACTACATGCCTTCTTCTTCTTGTGTAGACATAAAAGTCAGCAACTTCAAGTTGTTTTGGAGAGGGCGTCAGGACGACAGGAAAGCAGCATTCCCAGATTACGATGGTATTCCTTTCATCATGATCGGCCGTAAGACCTGGGGTTGTCACTTAGGCCGAGACAAGTGTCGCTCAGGAAAGATAAAGTATCGCACCAAAATGCAAGAAGAGAGCAAGGTAGTGTGAAATGTGCTAAGACTGAGAACAAAAAATAAACAAGTTTCTTGAACTCTCTTGCTTCCTTTTTTCTGCCTTCCTCCTTCCTTTTAATTTTTACATATTGTCAATATTTGTTTATATTTTGTTTACCGAATGTAATTTTTTCCCAAACAAAAGAGTGCATAGTTCCTTTGGACAATTTTTTTTATCAGCAAAATAGTCAAGAAAATGAACAAATCTATCTTACATTTTTAAAGAAAAAACGACGAAGAGAAACTAGTATTAACACAGCCTTACTTCCTAAGCATTTTTTTTTTAAAGGTCAACTGATGTTTTGTATTTTTTTTATATTCTAAATTGATGAATTTTATTTTATAACTTTTTGATTGCTGAATTATATCATTTGGTAGTTGACTCAATAAGATGCAATAATAAGAACAATATGATATAACAATTTTTCCTATTTTTCCTTGCCCCTTTCGGACATTTTCACTGTGTTTCTCTTTGTACTAAAACCTTTTTTTAAATTACTTTATCACTTTATGATCAAAATCAAGTTTTGAATAGGATTTTGTTATTGCTGATTGTTATTGTTGAAAACAAATTTTAATAATAGGTTCTGTCCTCAATAAATTTGTTTTTGACTGTCATTATTTTTTCTATTTACAGGAAAGTGAAACAGTGAAATGGCCCATTACACGTTCCTCTAAGAAGCTTGGCTGTCCAGCAATCATCACTAGTGTTCATGTGCTCAAATTCCACGAATATCCAGTAAATATTGCCATATCCGTCTTTGTCAACAATTTATTAACGATATACTGCTATCAATCACCCAAAACAAAACCGAGTAAGTAAATAAAGGTCACAAAGTGTGGTTTTTTTTAATGAAAGAAACAAAATGAAAAAAACCACTTTTTTTTGAAGGAGACCAGATCATTAGAAGATTTATACATGCCTAATAAGCAATACGTTCCAAGAATAAGAAAAGTGCAAAACTAAATTTGTTGTCAGAACGAAATTGTTTACTCTTTTTCTTCTCTCTTGATTGAATACATTGTCTGATTAGATAACAAATACGATGACCGAGTTTCATCGTAAGCAGTTGCTGAAACGATTACGACAGTCGCTCTTGTCAAAGCACAGCATCGTCAAGGCAAAGCAGCGATTCTACGTTAATCTAGCTCTACCTGACGAGCATATCCACGAAGGCATTACTTTCAATGCCTCGCAGGTACTGTGATGCATTTTTAGTCAAACTCTCTCATCTCATCTCTCTGTCTGATCCCATTTTCCCTTTTTCTCAGTTTTGCACCATTGCTGATGTTGCTTGCATCATCCCTGACTACATGGCATAGGTTTATGGCTTCTGACTAACCATCTTAAACAAATATATTGAAAGAATAGAGAACCTCCATCATAGGGTTGGATAGCTCAGTTGGTAGAGCACCGGAACGGCAATCCAGGGGTCACAGATTCAGATCCAATTTCTTTGTCGATTTTAGAACCAGAATGGAATTTCTCTGCAAAAATATAGTTGAAAATCAATACATTTCAGGACATTTTCAAGATTTTCTGAGAAATTACACCAAACAAGGAATCCTAGACTATCCAGCTTCATTTTCTTTTTTATAACCAGGTAGGTGTGATTCCGACCAAAAACAATTAAAATGTAAACCAAATTGCTGATTTTCAAGCTTTTTGTCTGTATGTGGTGGTGGGACTCGGCTTTCAGAGGCAGTCCAGGGGCTTTGTTTTAAGATTCTTCATTTGAAATTCAATCCCATTCCATTTCAATCCAGCAAGAGTAAATTTACAGGTTGGTCAGGAAGGGCCAGAACATCCTTCTGATTATTTTCAAACCTGTGTTTCACTGCAGGATGGCACATACAACTCTGTGTCTTTCAAGGTGGATCGTAGCCTTATCTACAGGATTACCGAGCTCCATCACGCCGGCATGTTCAGATTGACAGATGTCAGTCGCGTACTGGATCTCTATCGTCAGCTGCGGTATAAAGGTAAAACAAAATGTGTAAAAAAATATAAAAAAAAACCAAGGAAAAAAAAAAAGGAAGTGTACATTTGAAGCACACAAATCTCTTTCAGACGGTTGCAAAGTATTAAAAATGTTTGGTAAATTTTTTTTTTTAAAGATAGATGGAAAAAATAATGGAGATTTTGGAAGAGCACGAACAGTAATATAAAAGCTAAAAGTGCAACCCAGAACCTTCTTCTTTTTGTTTGGCAGATGAGGAGCCACCTTCCTCAGACCTCATTCCGGAGCTGTACCCAAGCCACAACGTCATCCACTTCTTCATCTCCCATGCCATCAAGGTCACTAGCATCTTAGAGTTGGACCTAGGCCGGGCCCATCGTCTTGTCAGCGGCTGGCAGACTGAGTTGCCTAACGACAGCTGGTACTACCAACCGTTTGCCTCCAGCGGACCCATCAAACGAGCCAGGAACAAGCGGGACCGGCTACTAGTCGACCACTACCCAGACTTGTCACAGACCTTCCTGTTTTGCTGCCAGAACGTAGGCCAGCGCCGCTTGCTGGACACCTACGGGACAGTCTGCCTCTTAGACAGCCCCCACAGCAAGACCATCATGCCTACCTACTTCCTGCAGGTACGGACCCCCGCCGGTTACCAGGTAGTGGCTACTGTCATCATGCAGTATTGGAACAGCCAGGCGTTGGTGGAAGCTCTTCAAGTGGTCAAGGATTGGAATCCCGAGTGGCAGCCCCAGGCCATCCTGGTGGATATAATAGAAGAGGAAGTCAAGGCTCTGCAAAAACTATTCCCAGGTAAGAGACAAATTCTGCTTTGCAAGAGGAGTGAAGCTTCAGACTGGGGTTCCCTCATCAATGTTTTATTGGAAACGAATTAAGTCAACCAAAACAGATTAGAGTTTAAGAGGGAAAAAGTTTATTAATTTTCCATTTATTAGACAGCGAAGTCATTCTGGACAATTCTAGCAATTGATCATTTGACATAGCATTCTTTATTTTTTAAAGGTTGAACTCGTTATAGTCTTAATTCTACTTTTCTGAAAACAAAATATATTTTGGTCAATCTAAAATAAATACCCCTAACCCCAAGTAAGGTCATGTTATGTGTAAATAATCCAGTATACTGTGCACCAAAGGTTTATTTTTAACTTTGAAATGCCATTCTGAAACTGAGGTAAAGTTGTTGCTTTGGATTTAGATAACCATAATAAAAACTTCTCTTATTTTTGGACAGACTGCAAGTTTCTCATCGCCTGTGTTCACCGTGAGCGGGCGTGGCTGGATTATCTTGGAGCCAGCGAAGGGGAGGATCGGAGCTCTGACTCTGCCCTCCTGGATGGCCTGGTCTTTGCTGAGACCGAGGAGGAATTGGAGGCAGCACAGACGAAGCTACAAGAGAGCCGTCTGTGGGCCGAGAACCACCGACTGCGACACTGGATGCAAGTCAGATGGCTGCCACACGTCAAGGTAGAGACGAATCCAGGCCCCCATCAATGGAGATTGTACAAAACATTTGCAAACATTTGCAAAAACGGCTTGCAAGAACAATTAAAAAGATTACTCAAGTTGGACTTAAACCCGAGACCTTCTGCTCACAAGATGCCATTCTAAAATTTGATAAATTTCTCGTCTTCAATAATTTAGCTCTTTTTTCTGTCCTTGTAGATGTGGTCGCATGCCTTCCTCAGCAAACCACTACTGATCACCCTGTATGCCAACGAAGGGCTGCACAGACTGAGGGAAGCTCTGGTCTATGATTGGCTGGAGGACGTCCGAAGCCGCACCCTCAGTGAGCTACTGACGAGTCTCATCATGGAGGAAATACCCAAGCTGTATAACAGGTGGGTCCCTCTTGACATGACAACAATTATAGTGTCATTGTCAGGGTGAATGCCATCGTCATTGTTAGTGTCAGGGCAGATTGTAAGTGTCATAACACTGAATTCATTCAAGATTTCATTTTGTCATTTTGTCACGAAAGTTACTGTGAAGACAACCGCACATTGGCCACTTCCAACCGGTACCAGTTTTGCCAGAGTTTACCGGTGTACATCCGACATCAACCAGTTTACGCCAGGTCCCACATCAACGAGTTGATCTCTTCGCTTCCCCCGATGAAGGTCACCGAAAAGGACGGGGGAAAATTCCTGGTCCAACGGGCAGATGAAGACGATTTTGAGCACCAAGTCGACTTCGGCAGTGAAACGGAGTACCCTTCTTGCGATTGCTGGATGTGGGTGGTGGGGATGGAGATCTGCCAGCACTTCTGCGCAGTTTTCAAGCAGTGTGCGGACTGGCACTGGTGTCAGTTGTCCACGCTCTATACAGGGAATCCCATCTTTGCGTTGGACCACACCGTGCTTAAAGTCCAACCACGTGAGATGCCGCGATGCAACGATGACAGCAGCAGCAGCTCTGACAACAACGCTGACCTCCTTGAGGTGTCCATGGATGACTTCGGTGCCCAGGAGGTCTTAGATCCCCACGAGGTCTTAGAAATAGATGGCTGCACAGGTGTCACTGACCTAGCCAACTCGACCTGGGGACTGGATCACAAACAAAACACCTGTAAAACCCTGTTGGATCAACTGAGCGTGCTGACCGATCAGACTAAAGACCCCAAGGCCATGGACTACATGACCACCAACTTGGTGCTGTTGTTGAGACAGATGCAAGATAAGAAGGATGAAGATCCCCCGAGCCCCCCAAAACAGACGAGGGGGAGGAAGCGACATAAAAGTGGACAAGCAAAGTAGATTCATGGTTGTGATGAGTGGATCGCACAAAAATGCCTTGTGTCATTCACTCGGACCGTTAGAAATAATTCAGGGAAAACTGAAGGAAAGTCCCGACTCCTAAAACAAGTTGGGTCGAAACTCTAACCAAAATCGTGCTGAATGGCAACAACATCATGATTCAGCAGTCGAGAGAGAAGCCTTTATTTTTACAAGATCCTGCAGGTCAACTTTCTCAAACAGCCTCTGAGGCTGCAAGCCACTATAAGATCCAACCGTGGTATTTTGTTTTTGCCGTTTCTTTTTCTTTCAAATCTAAACAACTGGATAATAAAAAATAATAAAAAATTCAGAAGTCAGTTTCTTATTGGTATTGTGTGGTAATCAGGGCAGTTTTATGAACAGCTGCAGGTTGTTATCGTTTGATTGTGCTCTGATCGCCTATACACAATTTTGAAATGTCGGCACAAAGTTTGGTAAATATAATAATTTATGATAATTTGCCTATTTCAGAAAAATTCTGAAATAAGGAAATTGGAAATTTACTGGCATTTGTTATTGCACTAATTAATGTTCTTTTCTGAATTTGTTTGCGGCTTTCATTTGACGTTATTAAGTAAAGTGTATTCTCAATATTTATTGACAAAGAGGTCTCGCAACAGAGCGTAAGGAAAGTCGGAGATAAAATAGAAGTGCGAGAAAATATTGTGTTGATTGCAGATTAGGGTAGGGAAAAAAACATACAAAAGGATCAGACCTAACCCTACGATAATCAAAAGCTCCTCCAATTTCCATGTCCCAAAAACAAAGTTTGTTTGAGCAGTTCATTTGCACAATTTGAAGGCTGAATTGATGTAATAGAGTGGGTTATAAAACAGGAAATAAGTACTTACTTGACTGGCACCTTGACTGTTTAACAAGAAAGGCCATTCAGTAGTCTGGTGCTCTGCCCTTTGAGAAGAATTTAGATTTAGTACTGTTAGGGAAAAACAAAAACCTATGTCAACCAAAAATGAATGACGACAAAAGAAACTTGAATGATATACCTAGATTAAAAAACAAATTTATTTGTTTGTTTGACTCCAAAAATTAAACAATTACAAATTGATATTACACAATAGCTTTTCTTTTTCACTCAAGACGAGTTGCAAATGCCATATTTTGGTCAGCCTTTCATAAAAACCTGTTAATGATTTGATCCTTCACAATTCAAAAATTGCCATTTTAATGCGGAAACAATGATTCTGTTCTTTCTGTTCAAGTAAGTACTTTCATAAAGTGATCTTTTACTGCATTATCAAGTTAATCTTCGTTCCAAAAAGGTTAGTTTTGATTTTCATCGTTGTTCACTCATTCATTATTTAAGTTTTTCAATTAGATTGTTAGTTTACAAAATATGTTAACCCACAAAAGTCTGTAATTACTTAGTACTTGTTTGTCATTACAACACTGACCTGAATCTCGCACATTGCATAACTTTGACACTGTTTGTATATATCGGCTACTGTTTTTTTTTCTTCAAGTCTATAAAAATGTGCCTTAAAGAGACTGATTTGTTTTTGTAAAGCTTTCAAATTGAGCAATAAAGAACATTTTGGTTTTCAAAACAAATCTTGTGTGTATCGTATATTACACTTTAAAAGACATTGTACGTCTTGACCAAATGAGCCTTGCTATTGTTTACACTCCAACGCAATTCAATAGTCGCTCCATAAAAACAAATGTTTTTAACATGGCACTCTAAGGAATGCCATAGGATACTGCAGGTCAACTGGGTCATGCTGCAAGACCACGTCATAAGCAAAGCCATATGCCCATTTCTTAACTACAGAAGTAGAATCAATTTATTAGTGCAGTACTCGCTCTAACAGAACAAAACTGTTGCATTTTGAAGTGTTAGGTAGTTTAAGGTGTAGGCTTAGTACTCTTGTCACTTTCCCTCTTAACAAAATAAATAAATAAACGTAGTCCTATTTAAATGTAAAAACAATTGACTAATTCCTTGATTTAAATGTATTGTATACATGGTTAACAATAAAGACTAAAATATAAACAAAGGTCTGAAAGACAAGCAAGGAAAATATACAGAAAAAAAAGTTGAGCGCAAATAACATCCACAAATATTTGTATAATTATACACTTGGAAAGGATAAACCAGTTATCTTCTGTCATTTAATTTAACCCATTGGAACCTGTACTATGCTGCATTTATTCTTCGGCGGTACAGGGAGTAAAAGCGGAGCGGTTTGGAGGAAAATGGGTTTGTAACATCCTATTGTAAAGGCAATTTTTGTAGCTTCTCTGGAAAATGACAAACCCCTAAAAAAAGCCAGTTTTACAGTAAATTCAAGACGACTTTTGTCTCATGATAATAATTGATAGGGTTTGATTGGGGATTAAAACATTCTTGTCCAGCAAGAAAATATTGCAAAAAAATAATATATATATAGCATAAGTGAAAGCGCGGTAGCATAAAGTTGGCAATATCAATTCTTAAAGGTTAGTTTTATACATAACAATTAGCAACTTGAAGCTCAAGTAATCTCGTGCTGAAACAGCACTAGTCTTGATAAAAAAGGTATTTGTAAGTACTTTTTACGATTATTAGGGACTTACGTGTACATTAGTTGGCTTTGACTAATTATTTTTTATATTAATAATGTAATTAATACAAAAATTATGTACAACATTATTATATATCGTTGAAACTGTGATGCCCTTTCACCTATTCTTCCTGGGCAGTCCAAGAACATGTATACCGTTTGTACATGTAATTCATTTAAAGGTAGGATACACCATTTGCAGATATCTAAAAAGAATTACTACCGAATCATTAAGAATATCTTACTATTTGAAAGTAAATAATGGTTGTAGGCATCCAGCAAAATGATTGCGCTAGATATCCTATAATTAATGAATAAAAATTGAATTTTATAAAAACAATTCACAATCACCGGACGGCGATCACAAAAAAAACCAAAAAAACCCAGAAGAACCACTGCCCGACGCCAGTTGAAAACAACGCATTTTAAAAACTTTTCTCAGCATTCATGATTGTAAAACTTCAAACAGGTCAGGTAAACGATATTTACTATAAAATATAACCCCCAAATGCACCCATTCCTGATAATTCAAGCAATTACTAATGGTGTATCCTACCTTTAATTCACAAGAGCCTTCGGCTCAAATACGTTGTTACTACGCCTGTCATTTAGCTTTTGCTGCAAGGATGATTACATGATGTAGTCTCTCCTCCCCCCCCCCACCCCACCAAAACCATAACAATTTTACACACCAAAAACTTTGATTATGTCATTAGCAAAGTCATCTATACAATTAACAACAGATAAAATAGGGTATTCATAAATGTATTCATTATTTGAACATGTTCATCAATGGGGTAATAAACAGAAAACCTACCTGAGTGAAAGGGACTGAGCGCTGGGAAATGCTAATCGATCTTCAAAGCGCATCAGCGTTTCCCAGCGCCCAGTTTAAATTACCTATCCAAGCGAGGGCCGCACAACATCAATTCAAATAAAATGGTGCCCTCTTGTGAAGACAAAACAACATTTGTTACAATACTTTAAAAACAAAATATGTTTGGCAGCTAGTATAAAATCCCTTTGAAATAATGACAATTGCATCACTCTCAAAATCTACTGAAAATAAACACAAAGCATTCTGTTTTTCGAGAAGCATTTTTTGGTTCGCCTTCGAAAATAAATATATTTGATTCTACAGAAGTGTACATAGGTTTTGCAGACATTGAAAAAAAAGTTGAACATGTTAAAGGTAATATATAACATTTACTTTTGCTGTGAGTTTCAGATATGGATGCATTTTGGGATTAGTATTTCATTACAAATATAGTCACACTGACATGTTTAAGGTTTTTCAACAGATTTGTGGTAAGGCAACAACAAATAAGGAAAGAAAATGATGGGTTTTGACAAGGTTTAGTAGGTTTAGTAGTATTTATCACACAGATGGGTGGCCACTGGTACTGACTGGTCTTTTAGGTATCGGAGGTCGTTGTTTTGGAGCGGTAAAGTTCTTGATCCGTAGCGACTCGGGTCGTGGGGCCGGTACGGGCCGCGTTGGTTTAGACTGATCTTTTGAAGTAGACGATTCCGCTGAATTGTTGGCATTAAACTTGGGCTTAGGCACTAAGGGGCGGCCGCCGACAGGAGGTTTGAGGGCTACCCCGAATTTGAGGGGTTCTGATGACTGGTCTGATGGTAACGGCGGTGGTTTAGGGAGAACAGGTTTCAATGCTGCACCAGGAGGTCTTTGAGGGATACTCGGGGGCTTGACGACTGGCAGAGCAGGGGGACTTGTGACAGCTGGTAGGGGTTTAGTTGGTGCCTTCCGTACGGGGCTAGGGTGCTTCACCTCGCTTGCTGGTACTGGTGGCGGGGGGTTTGCAGGCTTCTTCTTAGAAGACTCTCGCCTAATGAGGTTGGTGTAAGAGGGCGGAGCATTGTCACACTTTTGAGGGGGCAGTGGTGGTCGTCTGGCGGGGGTCGCTTTGAGGGGTTCTGTAGTGGGCTTGTAGACTACCCTAGGGTCTTTAGAAGCTGATCCTGTGTTCAGGACAATGTCCGGCTTGGGTGTGGGCTTCCAAGATGGTTGACCGTTGGTTACATCCGCACGGCTGGGCCTGCTCTCTGGGACGCTTGTAAACCTGTGAGAAACCAAACAGACAATTGAGTATTGCTTTGACAACATGACCGCACGACACCATGGAATCACATATGCAACATGCAATAGTTCAGCAGTTTATGAGATTTATGATTATCCTTAGCAACCCTTGCACACAAAAAAGGTGTTCTAAATGATCAACCGGAATTAATACTTGTTAACCAGTTCGCGCCAGAGGACGTATACACACGCAAAGTTTCCCCAGATTCGAAACGGATGACGCATAAACAAGTCACAAGCAAGGCCAGAAATGTCTGTAAGCAGCGAGCAAGGCTGGAAATGCGTGGGTGTGCTTCCTGGTACCATCGGCCTAAACCCGCCCTAGATCGAGTTTTGTTAAAAATAATCCCGCGCCTCGGCTCGGTGATGTTAAAATAATCCCGGCGCGAACTGGTTAAATACTGCACTATTCATGCATGTTGAAGTACAGCATTTACTTGACATGTATCATGATGCAAATATAGAAAGAGCATTTTGGAATTCCAAGATAGCATGAGACAACAAGAAGAACATGCAGCCTGCAAACGTAGCATCAGTCAACAAATAAGATGCTGCATGATATACCTCACGGTAGTGCTGGCGCGATGTCAAGATTTTGTTTTGGAAGGTTGGAAGATGCAAGAAAGAAAAGTAGAAGAAGGGAGTGGGGTATGCTGGACGTGAGGTCAGCAAGGGGGAAGGGGGTTGGGTGGATGCGGGGAAGGGAGATGGGGGATTGGTGGACAGTTAAGGGGGGGGGGGGGGTTGCAGCCCAGCATGAAAGAGATGCATCACCCGATGATGTGCAGTGATAGAGACCAGCTGCAACTTACCCTTGCCTACTGGGCCGTTTGGCAGTATATATAGGCCGCTGGTGAACAGGCGGAACACTGCTGTATCAGAAGAGAGTTTACTTTGTTTGAAATTTACGTAAAAGGCAGAGTTTTGTGCGCAAAACTTCAGCTGTAAGGCAAACAGTATTTTCTCGAAGCCTGAAAAGCCAAATCTTCAGGTGTTGGAATATGATCAATAAGAGCCTCTTTCTTGTTAAGGAAATAGAAGCACGGTGACAGGAGTATAATTGGTAGACCCCCTGGGGTTTAGGGTTTGTGGTTTGCTAGGTGGAGAGAGCGACAGTCGACAGGGAAAAAGTACATAAAATCAGACATTAAGTATAATAATGATATAAAATAAAATGCCTCAAAGCACTTGACACAATTATCAGTTTTACAAATCAGCTCACGATCTGTGCATTCTGGCCTCTTTAGCTGAGAGATGCAATTGTAGTAAAGTGTCCAGCCCAAGAATACGAGCAGTTGTCACCACGCCGGGCGGTGCTACCCAGCTCCCAAAATTTCCGCCCGGTACGGTCAAGTTCAGCCTTACCGCACGTACGTTCGTTGAAATATGACACCGCGACCGGCCGGTTTGAGCATGCGCTGTTGTAAAAAATGCGAACGCACGCGTTGACGCGCGAGAATTATTAATGGAGGGCGCCCTCATTCAGTTAAACGCGTTGCTATGGCGCGCATTTTTTTGAATTTTTCGAAGTTGTTTCGAATTTTATTTGCATATATTTGGCGGGAAATAAATGACTTCATGAATAAACATTATATGAAAACAACACAGACGGACCAATCAAACATCGTTCCATGCGATTTAAAGCGTCAAACGGACGCTGGACGCCAAGCTACCCGGACGAAGTAAGCCAATTCTCGTTAGTGTTTTGAAGCCGATGTGTTTCAAGTTCATGTATCATGTTTCCGAACTAACGCAGCGTACCGTGTGCGGTCACGAAATGCTGCCGTGAATAGCGGCCAGTGTTTGGCGCGATGTCATGCGCAAAACACGGTACGCGTTGACAAATTGGAGTTCAGGGTGTTTTGTTGTTAGGTTAAGAACCAGATTTGACAATAAAATTGGTCTAAAGTCATGTTTAACTGCAGTGTATGACATTTATACATGGACTAGCTTTAGGCGTGGGTTAACGTCAACTTAGTCGTGGGCTAGGCCTAGGCTTAGAATAAAAATTGATTTATTTTTAAAATTTGCAACGTAGGCGAATTCAACAGACTGCAGTTAGCTTAGGCTTTAGTTTAATTTGTTAGCCTTGGCCTACTGTTGATATAACAAACATTTTTAATACTAGGCCCGAATAAAAATGTTACTAGTCTAGGGCCTCAGGCTCAGCCTAATACTTTTTTTTATTGAACAAACTGTCTAGGACTAGGTTAAAAACCATGAACACAAAATACAAAATTAATTACAAGGCCATCATTAGGTCTATAATAACGTTTAAGGCAAGTTTTCAACTGCATGCAGGGATATTTTAACATGATTTGGCAGGAAAACTAAAACCAACAGCAGGCCATATTTTTGTTGCCTAACAGTAACACTACTAAAGTACTATAAAAAACCCAATTTGTTTTTTGGACAATACATTTTGTTCTTAAACGTTTCTTGAAGGAAATGTGTACATTTAAATTACCTAACTCAGTTTAATGCAGTAAAGACAAACCAAAAGTAATTATGGTTCATTTAGGCATTAAAGTAAATTAGTACATTTGAAACATCAATCAATTTAAAAAAAGGGGATATAGGACAGGGAACTACATGTAATCAAACTGAAAAATGAACAAATTGTAACTCCTAACATATGCCTAAGCAGGTGATATTACTACATTTGTACATGTTACTATTGGGCTAAATCAATTATATTGCAATTTACATGTACGTGTAATTTTTTCTGTAAATTTCTTTGTCTTTACATACAGTGCTGCAAGATGGAAAAACACCAGGAGATATTACGCAAGTTGTGTAGACTTTGTGGGGGGCGATGCACATCATCTAATTAGGCAAGGGGGGGTGCAAGTGCCAAGCTATGCAGTGCTTACCCTGACAAGATTATGTCAACATTTCATGTCAGTGTCTCAGAAGATGATGTGAATGTTCACCCCTCCCACATGTGTCACTCGTGTTATTGTTTGCTTTTTGTTTCTGTAAACAAAACTGCCCCCACTTGGTCAAGTCATCCCAGGCTGGGTGCCTGCCCAGTTTGTTTAAATTTCGCCCAACAGTCCAGGCCTGGTAGAAGAAAGATTAAGGCAAAATCGAAATCTGGTGGTCGGCCTCGAGCACCCCCTGCTTTTAGGGAACAATTAAGTAGTCTCCCTGCCTCCCCCACAGTCTCCAGGGAGAAGGTCCTTCAATTTGAGCCATTGTCAAGCACTGCCCCTGTTGAATGTAAAATTTGCACCATGTTGCTTGATAATGCCCTGGAGACACCTTGCATGCACTTATTTTGTCGCGAGTGCTTGGTAGTTCAGTTTGAAACTTCTGGTTTACCCACAATACCTTGCCCCAGCTGCCAAGCACCAGTACACTTCAAGGATGTCACTTCCCCCAGAGGATACTTTGCTTTACTGTTTCTTAATTTAGTGATGAGGTGTACAGCATGCAAGGCCAGTGTAACCGTGGGGGATATTGGTTCGCATACTTGCAGTCAACTGGAAAATTCAGCAGTCACTATTCAATCATTTTGTGTTTTACATGATCATTCATATGCGACGTCCTCCGAGCCACCGAATGAAGTTTCCCGTCTTCTGCAGCGTCCCCTGACTGCTCCTGTGACCCCTGTGATGGAAGAACTTGGAACCCACATCCTGAGGACGAAGTTGGCGCAGTCGAAAGATGGGTCCACAACGCAGTACAGAACCGGTGGCCTGGTAAAATTTATAGCCATCCTGGCAGGGATTCAATTAATAATAAACTTAAATTTATGTTAAAAAATATCGATAATGTTTTTTCTGAACTTCAAATGTTTTTCTGTTCAAATAGCCTCTGACGACACTTTGTGTGCCCCAGCCTCGCAAAAGCAGTGGGGATGCCTCCTCCTCCACCATCAGAAAACGCTCCAAGATTCTTGATAACACCAGAGGTCTTGTCAGCAAGGATGCTAAAGAGTTTCAACAGAAAGATGAGCTCAAGCTCTCTTCCCTGCGTGACGATCTGCAGGGCATCTTGCAGGACCTGAAACTGAACACCATCAGGATTCCTGCAATGAAGCTCCTTGCTGCCAAGTCTCACTTCGGAATCTCATGGACGCGCATCAGGGAAATGAAGAAATGGTTGAAGGGTTACAACATCTTAACTGAAAGCGAACAGGCTCTGCGTAAACAACAACAAGACGTAGTAGCCGACAACCTGTTTGCTGAAAGTCTTCCCTTTTCTTTCCCTGATGAGATTAACGGAGGAGTGACCATCAAGCAAGCCCCCTGCGTTGGTGTGAAGTCCCTTGTAGCTAAGGTCACACAGCAACTAGAGGAATATCAACGGTAAGAGAAAAAAATTGAATATAATTTATGAACAAGAACATTAAAACAAATGTTAATTTGTTATAATCAGTGTCAATGTTTACTTCTGTGCAGGAGCCAGCAGTTGACCTGGCATGAGGGCAACATCCCACACAACGAGGTCTGGGTGAAAGTCGGAGGTGATAAGGGAGGGGGTACGTTCAAGCAAATGATCCAAGTCGGCAATGTTGAGCGTCCAAACTCCCTTAGGCACACCGTTGTTGTCTGTGCTTTCGCAGCAGGGGACACCAGTGACAACTTGAAGACGGGTCTTCGACGCTTCCGCCAACAAGTTGCAGCACTCCAGTCCAGCACTTGGAAGAGCCGTAGCATCAGGCTCTTCGTGTTCGGGGACTACGAGTATCTCTGCCGTGTGTATGGGATCACCGGAGCCAGCGGTAATAATGCATTTCACTGAGGAAAAAAAAAGAACAGTTTTTTGTAATTAGTTAAAATATAAATATTTTTCTCATTAGGAAAGTAGAAATGCCCAAATCAATTGAAATATTTTTTTATAGAAATGCTTTACTTTTTTTTATATAGGCCGTCATTGTTGCCTTTACTGCAACATCAAAAAAGACAACATGCGGCTGCCCCGTGAAGACAGACCACCATCCCAGCAGAGAACTCTACAGTCCCTGAACGACGACCTCCAAAGATTCAAGGAAGCTGGTTCAAGACTCTCCAAGGCTAAATTCTTCAACAACGTGATTGATGAGCCAATGTTCGCCATTCCATTGACACAGGTGATTGTTGCTAAGGAAATCCAAGGTTTATGTGGACATCATCTCTAACTTAAAACACAAAATAGAATTTTGTTTACATATTTTACCTTCTCACCAGGTCTGCCCACCCGGGCTTCACATCAGCCTCGGGTTATACCTCAAGCATTTCAACAGCTTTGAAGGTGCATGTCATGATCTTGACATGCAAGCGGCAGCTGTGCTAGCCCAGAACAACCAAGAAGATCAGGTTGCTCTGGCACTTGGCTCTGGCTACAAGAAGCTCGTCTCCGTGTTGAAGGAAGCTCGGCAATTACAGCAGCAGGCAGAGGCCTTGGATGAGGAGTTTAAACTAAGAGAGGACCAGCTGACTGACACCATCTTGACATCTGAGGAGGGAAGTGCTGATGTGGAGACCTACATCGCTGCAACGACGGAATTGATGCAACAACGGGAACGTCTGGTAAAATAAGATGGATTGAAAGATAAAGTGCCACAATGATTGATAATTGTATTATTTCAGAAAGTGAAGTGTTCAAAATAATACTTAATTAAATATTTTTTTCTTCTAGTTGGCGGAAGCTGGAACCCTACGGAAGAAGGCCGCCCTGAAGCCAGGACAAGGTCCTCTAGCTGGTCAGCTTGATATCACACTCCAGGAATTCCGGGTGCAGCGACAGGCTTACCATGGGAAGAGCTTTGTTGGGAACCATGTGCACAAATGTTGCAAGGTTAGTCTGTTAAAATATGTGCTCACTTTTACTTTCTTTTTTGTGTTTTTATTTTAAACAAAAAGAAAAATACATAAAACTAGTATTATTGCCTGTCATTCACAAGGAACTTTTTTAATTTTTAAATATAGGAGGAGAATATCAAACGACTCACCGATGCCATAGTCATCAAAACCCAACAAGTGTTCCCTTCCCTGGTGCCTGAAGCAACAACAATCGCTGCCAAGTATGCCGAACTGTTCCACCTGTTTGGCACTTGTCACCGGATATATAACACCTCTGCCATCCTGGATGACCAAGCTGTAGATGCATTAGACCAGGACATCAAGAACTACCTGGTCTACTTCCGCGCCACATTTCCATCTGAAACTGTGCCGCCGAAGATGCATCTACTTGAGGACCATGTCATCCCCTGGATCAGGCAGTGGCACTTCGGCCTAGGGTTCCACGGCGAGCAAGGAGGTGAGTCCGTCCACGCCCATCTGAACTCCCTCCAGCGCGACGTCCGAGGACTGCGAGATGACGTGGCCATCCTCCAGTCTGTCATCCGGACGCATTGGGTACTGACCAGCCCAGCTCATTCACCAGCGACTTTGTTTGAGTGAACTTTAAGTTTCAATTTCATTTTGTATTTGTAACCCCCTCTTTATACATGGTCTGCATTATTTTATTGTATGTTTTGATTAACAGGTGTACAGTGTACATTTATGTAAATATGTTTGCAGGTAAGGTATGTGTTGTTTTCTTGTACTTTGAATTTGTTTTTGTAAAGGTGTAAAGTGTAAATATTTTTTAACAGTAAGTAAAGTTTTTCTTGTATAGGTGTAGTGTAAATAATTGTTTAAACGTAAGGTATATATTTAATGTACATTCATTGTTATTTACCTTGTTAATAAATTGTGGATTACATTTTTTAATGATTGTGTGATACAATTGTATGTTGATTTTAAACAAACAAATATTTCCATGCATAGTTCTTGAATCAATGTTTCAAAATGTTCTTGTCAACAAATTGGGTTCTTATAAAAAGTATAACTATACATTTGACAAATGATTAGGTTTTTCCCCATGTGTTCAAGAGAAGTGTATTGAAACAAATAATGTGCATGTAAGAATTGTTTTGTTTGTATGTAAACAGGTAAATATAAATATTATTGTACTCAGATTTATTTAACAATGCCAAAAGTAATAAATTGAATCATCTTGAAAAACAATTTGCGAAGATGTGATGCACGACTTGAGAATTTAGGAATGATCATTCACATTTAAGTTCCTGGTTTATAGACGCCGGGGATATGAATGCACTTGAAGTTGTACTCGGACATTCACCCAAGACACGAGGGAATAAGGCCAGAAAAGGGTGGGGAATAAGGATCAGCCCAGAAGGGGGGGGGGGGGGGGGGTGGGGGTGGGGGGGGGTGGGGGGGGGGGGGGGGGGGTGGGGGGGGGGGGGGTGGGGGGGGGGGGGACAAGTTGGGGGGGGGACAAGTTGGGGGGGGGGGTAACGGGGTTGGGCAAGTTGGAGAAAAGGGGTGGAGAAAAGGGGTGGGGGGTGGGGAAAAGGTGAGGGCCGGAGGGGGGGGAAGGTGGGGGCCGGGGGGGGGGGGGGGGGGGGGGGGAGGTTGGGGCCGGGAGGGGGGGGGGGGGGGGGGGGGTGGGAGGGTGACCGTGTGGAAAATTTGCCACAAATTGTCAAAGAAAGAGGCAGACTATTGCAGACTATGCAGTATGCTTCAATAATATAAACATCATGAATTGGTATAAACCCATTTAAACCGTGTTTAACCCTTTACGTGAAGAAAAAAAAGATTTTGTTCAAACCATGTGCTGACACAACAAATAAACGAACGACTCAAAGTCAAACAGTGTCACGATGATTGTGTCGCTGCCCAAGAACATGTTTTTGTGATAATTACAAGCAAACAAATAGACACAATGGGTTGGATAACAACACATAAACAACACATAAACGACACATTAACACAAACTGCAACGTACGTAGCACACATGAAATGTCTTTTTTTCGCGAAAAATGTTAAATCGAGCAATATTCAAGGATACCTTTCTTCCGCAAAAAACAATTATTAGCGCATTCGCCATGATGACCAAAACGGCTGATATGACCTAAACATTCGTCAGATAACTATCTTTATTTCCAAAAAAATCCGGATTAAAAAAATACAGACAGTAAACCGAAACAAAGATAAAAAATGTATATTTTGCAGAAAAATTATTGCTGAACTTCGACATATCGTAACTTCTAAGGAAAACTATTTAAAACGTTACGGTTTTCAACAAGTTCTTTCGACAATAATAACGTATCGAGCCGGGGTCAGATCTTTCATTGATAAAACATGTACAGCTCCTTAAACACGTTCCAATTGGTCGGTTTTACCGCGGATTATCCCAGGGGGGTAAAATGCATATTCATTAGGAGATAATGAGCGCGCATGAATGGGAAATATGCGCGCGTGCGCAAACTTAGTTGACCTCGATCAAGTACGTGACCGCCCGGCACAAATTTCTTACCCTAACTCAGGCCTCAACCTTGTACTATGTATTCAAAAGTGTTAACGTTAAGACTCATTATGAAAGTAAAATTGTACGTAGCGTACACGCGCTTCCGCACACTGGTTTTCATAATGCTGCTTGCCATGGCTGCATGCCATGCATCGCGCACCGAAGTACTTACCTGCAGTGGAGAACCGAACGTGGCATGGCAACCATATCAAAGTAGTTGAGTTGTTTACTACTAAAAACACGGCACCAAACTACTCTCATGTATAGACTGGCTACAGGTCCCTACACTGAATTACACATTTTCGCACTGATTCTGTCTATTGAGATCTGTATTTGTAGGGGATGGGGCCAGGAGCGGGATCTAGTCTATTATCTATCATCTATTATCTATTATTATAATTTTTTTTTTTTTTTTTTTTTTTGGGGGGGGTTGTTTTCAATTTTCAAATTTTTCGAAAGGGGAGGGGGACACACCCTCCCCTTATACCCCTCCCCCAGGCCGCGGATCGATGGCACAAATTATCCGGCTCTATAAGACTCTGTTGAACTTAACTCGCATACCACAGCGCATGAGCCAGTCACGGTAACCAAATGTTTACTTACCTTTTCTTGCATAGCAACTGTTGAAGCTTCCTCCGTTTGATGTACGCCGCGATTCCACCGATGACGATCGCCGGAACCACGACAAGAAAAACAACCAGCAGCGCCACCATCGTGTTGTTGTGTCCTTCAGCATCTACAGCGTAAACAAAAACAAGTTCAAGTGTCATCAATTTCCCTTGGAGAAAACATCAAAGAAATAATCAATTTCATGGGCTAAATTGCATGCCACAGCTTGATAGTTTAGTAGAAAAGTTCTGCCTAAAATAGCAGAAATTTGTGTTAGCCTGATGTTCTTTTTAAGAGATGGGCCAATAGGTAATGTACAAGGGCATTGAAAGGAGCCTTAAGTGAGCCTCCATGGTTATATAGACAGCAGTAGCATAGATTATATACACTGTAAATTATGCGGCAACGTTACACACCAACAAATACAACCTTAGATACAACAACAAAAATATATACAAAATCACACCATTTTCAATCAATTTCTACTTCAAACAGACACTTTGGGCCTGTTTGTTTTGTGCAGATTTGATGCATCGATAATTGATCTGGATGATGCTTCAACGGATCCTGCTCGCGAGGTGGGTTCGCAAAATCCAAAATGGCAACATGCACGACAGGTGGAGACAAAAAATTTATTATTTGGAAGGTTTAAAGCATGAGCTTTTGTGACAATATTTCATCACTATTATTTAAAAATATATTTGTGTGGTTAAGAAGAGTATGACTGATTTACTTTTGATGGAATTTCAGATAGCTTATCTCACAGATCTGCCTACAAAACACAAAGCAGAGAACATTTGTCTTGTGTTTTCGGATTCGACGTGAAAGAGTGGTTCTGTTTGTTTTCGCACTGCGCCGGATCACATGATCTCATGTATGAAATAAACAGGCTCTACGTGTATATCTCTACAGTCTACTACAACAAAGCAGAAACACATTATACCCAGCACACACTCTAGCCGTACTTGTTTACTACCCAAGCTACTGTTTTCCCTTAGTTCCTTAACCAGTTCGCGCCAGATGACGTATATAAACGCAAAATTTTCCCCAGATTCAAAACGGATGACGCTTAAACACGCCACGAGCAAGGCTGGAAATGTCTGTCAGCAGCGAGCAAGGCCGGAAATGCGTGGGTGTGCTTCCCGGAACTATCAGCCTGAACCCGCTTTGGATCGAGTGTCGTTAAAATTAATCCCGCCCGTCGGCTCGGCGATGTTAAAATAATCCCGGCGCGAACTGGTTAACATTATTTCCATGAAAAATAACGAGAACTTGGACTTAGGTCTTTTAAAGTTACCGCTATCCCAAATTATCCTGTAATTCTTTCAAGCTACTTTTTAGAATTAAAATCAAACTGTCGATTCCGATAATAAAAAATTAAAAAAAACAATCAAAAGTAAAGTAAAAAAGAACAGTCAATCTCAAGGTAGCAGAAATCTTACGGAGAATTTACAAAATTTATTTATCAATTTTTGTTTACTGTTTGCATGCAGAGACTTTCATGCAGCGATTAACAGCCCTCTTGCACAAGAAAAAGAGGATTGGGTTTAAAACAAAATTTCCAAACTGGTACAAGAATAAAGTGTGTATGCATGCTAGGTATACAGTACAAGTTAATGCACTTGCTTCCATATGAGGCAGTGTTTCCATCCTTCTACAATTGACAGTTGGATGGGGTGATATTAACTAAGGCTATCACACACTACGTATCTACAATGGATGACATTAGGCTTGGGCGACTCAAACATTTTGAGAAATGATTTTGTACTGGAGGAGTGAATCGCTGTTGAGCTTATTAAGATCTTTCATTGCTTTCCGAAAAACAAAATTTGTTTACTTGAAAAATCTTACTTATTTGAAAGTAAATAATGATTCTAGGCATCCAGCAAAATGATTGCGCTAGATATTCTGTAATTGTTCCGAACAATTTAATTTTCCAAACAAATTGCCATCCGGCGATCGCGAAAAAACTAGAACTGCCCGACGCCGAAAACAGACGCTGATTGAAAACGAACGCCATTTTTCTTGCTTTTTTCTCGGCATCCATGATTGTAAAACTTCGAACAGGTCAGTCAAATGATATTTACAACCTCCTAAATCCACTCATTCCTGATAATTTAAGCAATTATCAACGGTGTATCCTACCTTTGAGGGGATTTAAGGTTTAGACTATCTTCTAAAACGTTGAGACCCGCCTGAAATCCAACTCAATAATCTGCTACAACTGAGCTAATTAGACACATATTGGTTGAATCATGAAGCCAATTCTAAGCCTCATGTTGCTGCTAGTCGCTTTCGGTGACAAGTCGCCCAATCCTGATGCAGAGGGAAGTTTTAGTGATTATGTCTCTCTAGAACCTTGTGTGTGAATAAACGTGTACCTTTGTCCCGGAGGTCGGGGCGTGAATTGCCCGATTTGTCAGAGGTTGTTAGTGGGAGAGTGGTGGGAGCTGTGGAAAGGAGGACGGAGTGGGGGGAAAAATCAGGGGAGGATTTCAAATTCATGCCCAGTAGAGGTAAGACAAGGACAGACGATAGGGATGGGGAGGGTGAAAATAAACAGATTTACAATTATACTGAACGATATACAGTTGCTTGGCTTTATTGCGTGAATCGTAACTTACCATTACCCGGAAGGTCATTGGGCCAATTTGCCCCTAAACATGTCAACAAGATATTTCAACGGGGAAAAATACAACAGGAATTTAGTTCTTATTGTTATCCACATTTTGTATTGTTATATTACGAGATATGATACACTGGCAGTATGGTAAAATGACGGCCTGATCATGATAGGTGGCCCAGATTTAAAAAAAAATTAGCATTTGCCCCAAAAGAAAGGAAAATGATTGAAATTAAATTTAACCAAAAGAGGAACATTTCATCATCAGAAAAATAATGCCACACAACATGAATGACATAAAAATATTTTTGATTCCATTTTATAAGTGATTTGTGAAATGTTGTATTTGAGTCCCTGCAAGTTCATCACAAGTCCTTCATCGGTCTCAAGTCAAGTCACTAGCTATACAAACGAGCTTTGACAAAAGCATTTCTTTGTCATTGTTCGTCCAGTTATTACTTGCGACTGGTTTTATAAAAGGACCGGTGACTGAACTTGTGAAAGGACTCCAATACAACACTGGATTTGAGATGAAATGGCAAGTAGGCCTTTTTGTTCAAGTCCTTAAGAAGACAACAAACAGACATTTTTAAATACGGAGTTAGTTGGGTGGGGGTGTTGGGCTTGGAATGTAATTTCAGAAACACAAAATGATCAGTTAGGAATCATTCTTCATCCAAATCAGAGGCTCAATCAATGCTGCATGCTTACAATCTTGATCTTACTGACCAATGTGAGATCCCATGCAATCTTGGCTGAATACACTGACAAAGACAATGTTCCAAATACACCATGAGTAAATGAGTATTTGTGACTCACCTCCACCTTGTGGTCTCGCCGGTCCACTGTCTATGCTGCCCCCATAGCCTGCATTCTTGCATAGGGGAGGGGCCCACTCTGGATCACAATGACAGTGGTTGTTGCTGTTACAAATCTAAAGTCAGAGAAGAACGTAATTCACATCAAAACAAATCTGTATAAAATGGATCTAGTCTCAGGCTGGCTTTGAGGAAGAACACAAAGCCCAAACAACGATGAAATTTAACCCTTCCTCTTGTTTACACTCCAATGCACTTCAAAAGTCATCCGTAAATAAAGCCCTATATTTTTTACTAAGCACTCCAAATCACTGTAAGGAATGCCATAGGAAACCGCAGGTCAACTAAGCGATATATATGTTCATTCACCAACTACAGAAGTGCAATTCACTGTACATGGGAAGAATCATTCAAGGCACTGCAGCTGGAGTGATTTGGCATGTACTACTGACCTGCAGTAAAGAAGTCTCATAGAGAAAGGGTTAAGCAATATCTCTTATTATTTATTTTAGTTGACTTACTCCGTGATTATAGCACTTGTAGGGACAGTCTCTGATGTTCAAATCGGATTTATTCGCACATTTTGCCTCAAAACAAAACTAAGAGAAGACAAAAAGAAAGATTTGTTCATTATTCCACTCAGGACAAACACTCTAAAATGCGAACCATAAACATATTGTCTACAAATGCTGTCAAAACTTGACACTCCACGGCAGAGATTAAAATAGACAACAAAAAAATGACGCAGAAAGATTTTCCTTACAATTTCCAACTTTCTTTTCAATTTTGTGATCCTTAAAATTCAAACTTTAACTCGAACAGTCCTCAATCCTTCACTTGTTGGAGGATTGAGGACTGTTAGGGTTAACGTCCATTTTCTCATAAACCTACTATAGCAATTCACTAACTCTAAAAAGCTGTAACTCCAGAAAGATACCACCTATAAGAGTCAATTACATCTGATTTTAAAGCTTAAAATGCCAGCAATTCAATAGTTTTAAAATTTCTCATGTAAAAACAAATAACGATTGCAAACCTGAGTTTTGGTAGTGCCACACAACGAGCCATCACCAACATATCCAGGATCAGGGATGTCCTGGCCGAGATCAATCCCGGCTGACTTACAGTCGTGTCGCACGCCCAGCGAGTCAAAGCGATAACCCACGCTGGCCTGCGCCAATGAACCGATGATCGGGAAGTCAGCCCCTCCCTCGCACATCAACTTGCCACACTTTAAATTTCTGCGCGCACAAGGCAGGTATGTATCTGTCTCATCCATCCCACAATTCCCATGGTTGGTCCCTTGCTCGTTGAAATCGTAACACAGCTCGTGTCCATTTGTCGCATCTAATTAAACAAAAAATTAATCAAAAGTTGGCACACAGTCAAACACTGATAACAGGTATATCATATATTTTAATATAGTATAATAAGTTTAGATAAAAGGCTTCCAGTGAGAGATTTCCCCTAAATGTCAATTATAAATGCAAGACAAATTTGTATAATGATACCAAATTTCAGAGATGTAATACAATTACAAAATGTGTTCTTGCTATAGATGGATTGCATTTGGCGGCCATGTTTGAGGCATGTTTTGTTATGTTATTTTATTATCAATGAATGCCATATACTAATACACCGCAGTTTGCCATAAAAGGTTTTTAAACAAAATCACGGACGTGCTTTCTAATGATTTTTAAGTTTGAGACGGAGCCAAAGCGAAAGATGAATTCAGAGTTTTAAAACCCCTACTTCTTACCTTCTCCCCATAATGCTTTGCACTGATCTGCGTATGTTACACACTGGCCGTTGTAACAAATGGCTTCACCCCCCATGTTGGCACAATCCTCGCCGTTCTGTCGATAAACATTGCCTGGGCACTGTAACAAAGACAAATATGAAAAAAACCAAAACATTATTTTGTTTTTTCTAGTTTATTTAGACTCAGCCAGTCAGCAGTCAGTCACTTCGTCAGTCAGTGATTGGCAGAAAGCTCATCTATTTTACTCAAATTTTACTCGCAGCCTATGAAATCAACTAGTGAAATTTAAACTTGCGCCCTGGCAGTCTTCAAATTGTCTTTGTTTGTAGGTATATAACAACTACTGTAAACCTTGAAAATGTCACTTAGGAATCGCGAAAAGACAGCAATTTGGGCAGAGCGGTAGTCTTTAAAATGTTTTATGTGCCTATTTTTTGGTTTATAGACTTTGAACCTCTGCCTATACGTATGAGCAGACACTATTTTTTTAATGTCACTGAATGTCACTTTTACTGCACCGTCATTGTCACTGTCACTGTCATTGTCAATAAAATGACAAGCCTATCTTTTGCACAAGGGTCCCAAGATTAGGAGGATTAGGTGTGTTGTTCGAATTGTCATTACCTCATTATCGATTCCCGTGCAGTACTCTGGCAGATCACAATGGTTGACTTCGGCGCGGCAATGCACGCCAGCTTCCTTCAGTTGACAATCCTCGCAACACTCTCCCCCTGCGCAGGTAGCGTTCATATTCAAGATGCACCGGTCAGGTACACAGCACTCATTCCCACACTCCTAACAAGTCAAATAGATGATTGTGTTAATCTCAAGTTGTTGCAGAAACTGGTCTCATGGCCGGATGACCAGGGGTCATTTTAATTGTATAAAATGTTATATAAGCACCAAAATATTTGCAATTATATTTATTATGCTCCCCACAAACAGATGATACTCAGACCTAGCCGTTTCAGATGTTAGCGTTTCAAAGTTACGGTTATTCGTACCTCTACCGTTCCGCAGTCGCATTCTTCCCCTTTTTCCAGAAAGCCGTTACCACAGTGCGGTCCTTGGAAGATGGCCTTGGGGTAGTTGAAGAGACAAGCCCCAAGGCCTCTGAGTAGCGCTTGCCGCAGGTCACCACGGGAACAAGAGGAGAAGACAGTGGGTGGGGTAGACCTGATGAAGAGACAGAACAAAAAGATATCAATGAATTCAAACCTTCCGCCAAGGTAACTAGTTTTTTTTTTTTTAATCTTTGCTTTGTCTTTGGATTCGGCTTTCGAATTCTGAATCACGCACAAGCAAATACAAATGGAAGCAAATGGAAATATTGGAACTTTTGGTTCATATCAACCGATTGGATGTTTCTGAAGCACAACAGGCACCAAAATGTGGGTAGAGTTCTTGTAGTTGGGAGCCTAAAATCGCCTTAAGCCAAAGACTGAGACTAAACCAGCGATTCGAAAAGGCACATACTGCAAAGTGCAACCTGTTTTGCTTAATGTTATAATGGGCTCATTCAATCAAGTTGAGACACAGAGTGTGACATTCTGCTAGCCTGTAGCTGCAGGCCATCTATAGACTCATTTATTTCAATATTCATTCCTGATATTTGTCTTGGATGTTGGACAGAAGTTGTCAAATTTATTACCATTCAAATATTCGTTTCCAAACATTAGTGACATGTTTTGGTCGTGTTGCACGATTTATTGTACAAACCCCTGCATACTACTACATTTGTATAACTAACTGACCACAAAATGGTACCATACATAGTTTGGGTAAGTTTTCCCATTGTCAGAAATAATTAGATCGAGTCGGAGGACTTTTACCTGTCCTCACAGCATCTTTGGTCCCCATAATAACTTGCCACCACATGTGAGGTCCTCACAACTACAGAAATGTATGGAGTGCTTTTACAGGTAATTGGAACAGTCAAATAATCATTACGATATGATCATTGTAATGAGATCCGTATGTACTGGTAGCCTTGACGGTTCCTGTTTTAAACTCAAACAAAGAATTCACATCCTATTTCCTGCTAATCATTTGACCATCGGGGGTGCGGGACAGGAAGTACCAAACCTCACTTCCTCAATGCTCTCATCTTTCCCTGAACACAACCAATCAGATGCCGACAGATCAATCTGCACTGAAAGCCACACCCTTGGAGTGAGAACGCAAAAATACATCTTCACACTCAATTTTCGTAAATTAGAATAATACAGTTTAAAGCCAAGTCTAAAGGAGATATTTGGGAAAAACCTTTCACACTCGTTAGAATCCAAATACACAACCAACCAAACCTGGTACTCTACATGGGTAATATTCTACCGGGGTAAAAAAAAATCAAAAATCTACAATCGACCAACTCAGCCTAAATGTAAATGATACTCCTTTCCTACCCGTGTCCTGAGAAACCAAGTTCTGCTTATGGTTAGCGAGATGGCAGTAAGAAAAGATCTAATGGGACCAATTTCATGGAGCTGCTAATCACAAAATGTTGCTCAGCACGAAAATTCTTTCCAAGCCAAAAACAGGATTACAAACATATTTTAAGGTGATGTATGTGACTGGTATTCAGCTGGTTTTTAATAGCATAAAAAGCACATAGAGTTTTGGCTGTTAACCAGTTTTTACTAAGCAAGACTTTTTTATGCTAAGCAAATTTTTGTGATTAGCAGCTTAATGAAATTGGCCGCAGGTCTTGAAGGCGTGTCACATGTTACTCACCCACTGGAGGGTTCCATGACACACCCAATGCTAGATGGGGCGTCACATTGGCAGTTCCTATCTTCGGTGTCGTGCACAAAGCCCATGTTGTGTCCCATCTCGTGCGCCATTGTGGAGGCTACGTCTGCCGCATTGACCCCATGGTCCTTATAGAAGGTAATAAAGAATGGCGTTATACCAGGGTATTACAGAGAGAAATTTGACAAAATGGAAGACCGCGGGAAAGGTAATCCGGAGGTCGTAAGATCAAAGAAAACCCTCAGGAATTGGAACTACTAACCTCATTCACACCACCAGAACGATCCAATGAACACATGACTGACAACGAAGCCATGCCAACAGTACTACCATCAAAAGATTTGCCCCTGTGAAAAAAAAAAAAAAAAAAAAAAAAAAAAGGATAATATGCAATGTAATTTACAGAAAAATCGATACAAAACTTACTTTTATTGAAATTGACAGCACACCTGGGGCCAATTTCATAGAGCTGCTAAGCACAAAAATTTGCTTAGCATGACAATTTGTCCTTGGCAAAAACAAGGTTACAGACCAAATTTTTACCTGATCTTTATTGTTCTGGATTGATAATCAGCTGTTTTCTTGCTTAGCATGAAAAACATGTATAATTTTGGCTAGTAACCTGTTTTTAATGAGCAAGACTTTTTGTGCTAAGCAAATTTTTTTTTGCTTAGCAGCTCTATGAAATTGGGCCTAGGTGCCATGATTTCACAGAATGCTTAAGACTATTTTTCGATTACACCCAAGTAAGGTATTGCATAATACAAATTAGGTAGTTTTGCTTGTTGGCGCTTGCAAATGTTATAAAACGAGTCTAAAATTCTTACGTGACAAACTGGGCGTTATCGTTGTACACGGCTGGCAAGAGGATATCTTTCCGCCAACGATGAAAGGTTTGCATGGCGAGGGTAGGGTTGGTACTCACGACAAACTGGTCCCCTTCATCCCATACTTCTACCCCTATTAGAGCCACGCGCATGTTCAACTGACGATAAATCTAGGGACGACAAATATGTGTTTGAAATTAGACAAAACTAGTTTTGATGTTTGTTAAAATTGGATTTTGGGGATCTGCCAGTGCCTTGCATTTTTATTTTGCAAAGATTCAAGGTTCAAGCTCGTCTGTAACGGGAGCAAAAAGTTTAACTAAACTTTTACTAACATGTAGATTACTAATTGAAATTGCAGAGAAAATAATGTGCTTTGTAAAACCTAAATGTTTAGGGGAAAAAAACCCAATTAAATTCGTAATGTTTTTTTTTTTTAAACCCATTTGCGACAGAATCTGTGTACAAAGTCTAACCTCCAATAAATGGCTATGTGAACCGCACTGCAAAATGCACCTGGCCATCAAATGACGTCAACGATTTTCAAACCGAATGTTACTGATTTTTATTTTATTAAACATTGATACCAAAACCACGCCAAGTCGACAGTTTCTATTTGTACTCACCATATCCATTGCATTAGCCATCTCCTTGCATCTCGCGAAGACCAGATCTTTGTCACGTCCTTGTTCTATAAACTATGCACAACATGTAATAAAACACCAAACAACAATGACAGGCATATATCAACTTATAAATATGTTTGTTTTTTAAAAGACGCCCAAATAAATCCCATCATTTGATTGGTAGGTCGTTATCACATGACATTAATTTGTCGTCTGAACGCATGACTAGGTAAAATATATAACATTCCATCAATCACCTCGTGAAAGTATTCTTACCATTGCAATCACAAACATTCATTAGTTGCACACAAACTGGTCGGTGACCCTCCCCCAAAAAAAAATAATAATAATAATAATAACAATTTAAAATAAATAAAAAAATTAATAAAAAATTAATAAAAAAATAAATAAAAAAAAAATAAAAAAAAATAAAAAAATTTTAAAAAAATTAATAAAAAATAAATAAAAAGTTACCATGATACTGTTTTTGACTGAACATATACAAAATGACCCAAAGCAAAAAGGTCAATTATTCTACCGGTCAGACTATTTATGTCTTGCAGCAATCAAGCATGACAACTAGGACTAGACAATGGTTCTATATCCTGTCTTTAGTGTCAATAAGTCAAGGCCGTGCACATGATGGGGACCAACCAAATCTCAGACAGTTATATATCTCTATAGCGATTTCAAGATTATTTTCTTTAAAAGAATTGCTGTGGCAGTTTATGACTTTATAATGTTAGGCACGGAAATTCTCTTTCTAACAAGTTAATTACATTTTTTTCACTTTTTTTGTAAATGCCTGCCGGAATTCAAGTCCAAGTTACTGATAAAATTGTACGGCCAAACCACCAGAAATTCATTTAGTTGGGTTTTGTATTGTACTTTTGTCAATTTAGAATTTTTTTGTAAGCATAATCTACCCAAAATGCTTGGACTATATAAAACAAAAACAGAATTGATGGAGTAATAATTAAATGTAATGCAAGTTACTGTGGAATTGCGCAGCTGCAAATAAGAAAATTATTGCTTAGCCAATTTATAATCTAAGTAAGAATCAGCAGACAACCAGTGACAAGCAGTACAAATTGGATGACATTATAGCTGGTGACCATTTTACGCTATGCAAAGTATTTCCGTGCTTACCAGCCCCATAAGATTAGTCCCAGATGAGGTGATTGTAATAACGTTAGTGCATACCTCTGTGTTATCGGCTACGATGAACAGCTCCACGTATTTGGTTTCTTCAAAGGCGTCTCGTCTCGATCGCGTCCGTTGATTCATGGAGTCTGCATTATCGCTCTTTATTTGCTCTTCATACAGACCAGTGTCGTATACTTAGAATAAAGGTAAAATCAAGTTTCAGTGATTAACAAAGTGATCCTCAGCACGGCCAATGAGCTGTTTGGGAGTTGGGACACAACATATCTTTCTTTGAGCTCTTGATCACAAAATCAATCCTTTGTAAATATGACGTCATTGGCAAAATAACTAACATCGAAACAATGAGTGTTGTGCGTATATACAAATGTAGTTCAGAATCATGTCAACAAGCACATAAATCCAATCAGCCATTTATATTTGGTCTTAAAATCAGTTATTTAAAATGTTGCGTTGCGTCAACCCTTTATTTATACATGTAATCCTACATGTACATGTAACCCTGTGGGTATGAATGCACAAAACCCACTATTTATAAACATCGATACAATTCGAGCGATTCACAATACCTAGAAGCTGCCGTTGGAGGCGCAAATCCTGCTATACCCGCAGTGCATCATGGGAAAAAGTCGGCATCAGTTTGAAAAACGGTATTGATTTTGCATAAACTCATCAGTTTTTATGTCTTTTTGGACGCGCACGATTAAAATTCCAATTTTTTTCTGCAAATAACAATGTTTTAATCAACGACGCTTCGGGATACATTTATGTTTGTGTTGTAACTCGCGTGGACAATGAAGAATAGATATTTCACTACAGTATGATATACGGAAGAAGTCGACTGTGAAGTTTAAAAGTGGCTCTTTTGAGTCAAACGCTTGGTGGCGCACTGCATTGTGAATCGCCCGAATTCACACACAAAAAGCCAATCATGTAGGTAGGTACACGCATGATTAAACTGCTTCTTCATGATCAGACATGTAAAACGTCCATAGAATACAACTTGTCAATATCCGTATTACAATCGGTCTACTCTCAGTATTACAAACATCAAAGTTCACAAGCAAAGCCACAGCCTAATCTCGTCTGAAACTATTGCCTAGGTCTTTGCCCATTCCAACTATGTGGGAACAAGCTGACAATAGCCTTAGCCGTGGCTCTGAAAGCCTTATGTGGCTTAACTGGTACGACAAACATGTAAGTCTCGTCTGCTATGTGTACAAATGTAGCAAAGTTCAATGATGCTATTGAATGATGATTTTACCATCTGGCATAGAAAAAAAACTGCATAAACAGAATCCCCACATTAAACTACTACAGTGTACATGTACGTTTCTCATTGAATAGCAAAATAATTATTTTAAGATAACAAATTAGGGTGGGTGGGTAAAAAAAAATAAAAAATTGTTGATACAATTTTTAAAACGAAATTGTAAAACATTAAACATTTTGGATGGCTTCATAAACTACATCCATGTTATGTTTATATTACATCTTATATTTAAGTAGTTTCTGTAATATAATGTGCATGACTCCCCCACGCGTGTTACTAATTTTCAAGCCCAACTGATGATGAAATATTGAATATTTGATGGGGATATCGGATGACGCTTTCTCACCCCATCTCTGTTTTTTCCGCCTGATGTTGTCCGGTGTATAGACAACATGCTCACTTTGTGAGTCGCTCAGCGGCTCCAGGTAATGGCTTTTGCCGTCAATGATGATTAGACCGCTAAAATGGAAAAACAAAAAACAGAGCAATCAATGGTGAATCATGAGAGGAGGCCATTACAAGAGGCAAAATCCAGTCTCAGACTGTATTTTGCCAAACTATTTTGAGATGAAGATTTGACTGAAGTAACCCTTGCTCTTGTTTATATGTACCGGTCCCTCTTTAACCAGTTCGCGCCGGATGACTTATATAGACGCACAAATTTTCCCAAATTCAAAACGGATGACGCATAAACACGCCAAGTTCAAGTTCGTAAATGTATGTCAGCAGCGAGCAAGGCCGGAAATGCGTGGGTGTGCTTCCCGGCACTATCAGCCTGAACCCGCTTCGGATCGAGTTTCGTTAAAAACAATCCCGCCCGTGGGCTCAGCGATGTTAAAATAATCCCGGCGCGAACTGGTTAACATGCAACCCCCCAAAAAACCTGTTTATAATCCCTCAGTGCATACAGCTGAAGTGAATTGGCACGTACCACTGCCATGCAGTGATCTGCCCTCATAGAGGGAGGGTTCAAGTTAAAACAAAAAAATGATTAGCATTGACTACTACACCGTGTTGAAGTCGACATGATTTTATCCATTGGACAAATTAAAACCAAAAGTTAAACCAAAATGTAAGGAATAAATTCATGGTTGTGGTTGATACTTTGTATTTCCTTTATACAGACATGTGGTTATCTTTCCTATCCATGCGGATAGTTTATGAAATTGAAATGAGAAAATGGAAACAATTTCAAAGAACTGAAACTGGATATTCCGTGTCTGGTTTCAACAAAACTGAGATAGATTTTGTAATAACCACGACAAAGATTGCCAAAGTGAGATGGATAGTTAATATATTAAAAATGTTGAATAGAACCATGCTAAAAAAATATGCGAAGTTAAAGTGGAGAAAGCGTTTGGGAATTACGATCATTAATATTCTTTGTTTCCATTCGTGAATGAACTGTTGTTCCGAGATCTGTTTAACGGAAACAACTAACAAGGTTTTGGTTCCTTGTTTCAAAAACTTGCTTTTTTGTTCATTAACGCTACCGTGTATGTACACAAATTTAACCAACTGTGCTGAATTCTTAAATATGAACACAAATTTTCACACACGATGTGGTCCAATCTACACCCAAACTGTTGGACTTTGTCAGATTTCAACAAAACATGAAATGAGATTTTGAAGAGATGAAGATGGTTAACACGTAGAGACCATCACACTGAAGATGACAGGCTTACCTCAGACCATTACACGTGCTCAGCGCAACGCTAGATACATTCTGGCCTCTAACTTCCCCATGGTAATAGCAATGATGCTGTCAAAATAGATCACAACAAGAGAATTTCAACAGATAATTGTAATCAATTTATACTGGATCGGGGAATTAACTTGGCGCGTAGAAATAAAATATCTTTTTCGCTGGTTAGCAGCGTCGCAATTCAACATTGCTAACTCCGTATGTAAAGCACCGGAACACAAACCTGGAGGTGGCAGGTTTAAACACCGCTCAAGTTAATTTCTTTGAATAATTTACAAAGTTTTAAAGGACTTTACAGGGTTGACAAAGGACACCGATTAACTACCGGTATTACTTTACATGGTTCATAATATCTCTTGAAAGTTAAAGGACAAAGACTGGGCCATCGTTATTTTCTGTGTCATAGCAGGTGTGGTTCTAGAGCCAATATTTTAGGGAGCTAGACTCTCCGCACGTGACGTCAACTTCTAACTTTCGCTACACATGTATTTTCTATTAAACAATTTTTTTTTGTTTTTTTGTTTTTTAATTTGTTTTGGGGGTCGCGCTAGAAAAAATAAGCCCTCTCCCCCCTTCCCTAACGAGAACAGCGCCTGTGTTGTAGTGACATTGTTTGGGGAGGATTTTAGACTTACTAATCTGTGAGGTTTTCTGGTCAATAGACGACCATCTGGTAGGTATGAACGCTGGATGTACCGGGCAGGAAACAGGTCTCTGGAAAAGAAAAAGACAATCAAAATGTGAACTACTGGATTAGGACAAGCATAAAGCAAGGTTATCAGCTGCAGAAACAATAAAGGAGAAGGAGGTTGAATAGCGGAGGGTCACGTTTGCGTTTCCAGGACAGTTTTAGCATTTTTTGTCAAACAGCTGCCTTGCACAACCTGTGTTATAGTGCCCCATAAGGTGATTCAAACACTAACAACATTGATTACAGTTTTTCCTAACGAAAAAGAGTAGCATTTGTTAGCAATCTCTCTGTAGAATGGAATTTTTTTCCTCGACAAGTTTGTCTGGAAATTAAGTTTTAGCAGACAATTTTAGACAATTTGAAGTGTTTGCAATACCATCATATTTTTCTGAAACTTTTTCATTTTTGAAAGTAAATTAATAAACAGTTAATTAAAAAGCATTTACAATTTAAAAAGAAATCACAACTACTATAGGTAATTGATTCAAATCCTTTTTTTTCTTCAATTAATTCCCACATTGAATCTTTCCAACACGGAATCATCCAGACCTGCTGAATTAAATCACACTACATAATGTCCAGTCACTTGGGATAGTCATGGCTACTGACCATCCACAGGCTCTGATCTGTGTATTCTAAATTCCCACACCAAACCATGCAAGAAGTCAAGGTTGTGGGGAGTGCTGTACAAAAAACTACACAAACAGGGACTTCACATGCTCCCTAATGGATTCTCAATGTGTTTGCACTATGCAGCTAAGTTTACAAACACAACCTTTGCACAATAGACAATGGGGATAAAACATTCGTAAAGGATGAAGCATTCGTAATTATGCCTAGTAATATTCCAGTGTGAATGGAGTTTATTATTTGTTTTGTCTGTACAAATGTCAAAAATGTTACTTTTCCCATGAATGTTGTGTTCTAATTTTTATATTTTTGTGTCAAAACATTTGCAAGACATCAATGTACAGTATTACAGACTTATAAAGGCAAACACAAGAAAAATTGTTTGGAAACCAATTGCACAAGAAACCAATTGCAGGATATGACCGATCCTTGCACCATTCCACGCCATTTTGATCATGCAAACGACAATAAATTATCAATATATTGGCACTTACTCATTTAATTTCAAGTCTACCGTGATTTCCTCCCCGTCCACTTGCAGCACAAATGTCGCTTCTTTGAGATGCCCATCCTGCAAATGATCAACAAAAAAACAAAAAAACAAAAACTCCTTTTAACTAATATTCTTTCAAGTTTGAAATATTCCTGTCACTTAGATCTAGTATAATACAATTTTCTAGAGTGGAAGTTAACAGAATGTGGATTTTTTTGGAAAGGCCCATGTTGGTCATCTTTATAAAGACGGCATCTTCACTCTTTCTCTGCTAACAATTATAATTTAAAATGTATTTATTACATGTATATATATAAATATTTTTATTTTTTAGGGGTATTTTTGGGGCATTTTTTTTTTGGGGGGGGGGCTTTAGGTAAGATGATCCCTGATTGGTATCTGTACATACCGGTAGGTTCCACAGTACGCGTACATTACAGAATGGGTCAATTTTTTACAAGTATCACAATCCTTGTAAGCTTCTTTGCATATTTCAATTTTTTTCAAAGTTTAATTAACTGCTCGTTTTCTTTACTTTCACTATAAATAATCATTTGTCTGAATGTAACCAAGCAGGAAAAGGAAGAGGTACAATGTTGGCTAACCCACTCCTCATTGTTCAAATGCCTGGCACCCTTATCCTAATCTAAACAGACAAATAAGGCAATTGTTTCAGTTAATTCATAGTGCATTGTTTTAGACCGAGTGGTGGGTGTTCAGAATCACTTCCTGTTCTCTGTACTGATAACCACTTTATGCCGTCTACTGCAGCCCATTTCACGCAATGACGTAAGCACCCTTGCGCCACAAATTATTGCGTAAGCTGCGCTACTTTGTTTGGCTGCGCAACATTTCGCTTACGACAGTTTCACGAAAGTTTGATAGTGCGCAAGTCCGCGGCTTACGCAACAAATTATGGCGTAGCTTGAGCAGTCAATTAAGGTGGCGTAAAATGTGAAGTAAGATGTGGCGTAGCAACTGAAAATGACCTATTTTACTAGCAAATCGTAAATTGACGTGGAGCCCGTCATTGCTCAACTTATTAAGCTAGATAAAACACACTCACAGCTTTATAATTGAAGTAAAAGAATGACTATTTTATTGGTAAATATTTTGTATTTAAAAAAAATTATGAAGTTGGAGATTAGATGACGTGTTTTGGACCTTCATCTTTCTAACCTTATTTTATTCACACACAGCGTCCTACACAAATTGTTCAAAAACATAATGTACCCGTCCCGATACAAATTCAACAAAGAACATATTTTTGTTTTAAGTTGGATTATAATTTTCTCAAAAACCCATAGCCTAGTCCGATTCTGCGAAATGACCTCATACATATGCCAGCTGACATGAAAGCCCTCAACTAATCAGAGTTGAGAGACACGCTTCATTTGATCCCAGTAAGGGGGATCACAGCATGCATTATTACACACACACATTACTGAGTCAAAATCATGGTGCAGTCTCATACGTCTGCTGAGACGTTTCTTTAGGTGTGCAGTCACTTTCGGGGGCTGCTGTTAAAAGGCAAAATCAAGAATATATGTAAATTATCAGAAGCGGAGGAATCAAACGGGTTGGCGCTAAACATGCGAGAACACCCTGCGCCGAGATTGCATACATATTTATGGCCTTTCACCCAGATCTAAAATGTGTTGGAGTTTATATAACACCAAGCAACACAGGCATGTGAGCTATCTGGCATCAACAAAAAAGCGACCAAAAATAAAAGGCGTGGCCAGGGTAGGGCAGAATCATCCAAGCAAATCACCTTAGAGGCAAAAATACAGTCTAAATTCTTGACATTAATTTCGACATGTTTTAAGATCACAAAGTTATTCAACACTGAAAATTCAAAAAAAAAATCACTCTCCACATCATTTGTTATTAAGCATCTGGCTTTGTGAGGACAGACCATGATTACTCCAGTGACTGTGGCCACAGCAGTACACAACCTCTATAAGACACACTCTGTCCATGTCTACAATACAAGGTTCTGTGTCCATATTGTCTACTGATGATAGATTAACTTGGAGCACTAGGGTCACAGCCGCTAGCCATTAGCTTATTAATCACCGACTCTCAACTTGTACTCCAGAGACACACTGTGGTTCCATTACAAAGCAAACATTCTTTACACATCGATTTCATGCCTGTATTGAGAATAAAAATCGGTTCTAGAACAAATTTATTTTGGCAAGATTTAAGAAAATGGAGAGGTAGTTTGGTGAAAAATATATGTACAAGTATACCAGTATGTTGATAATATATTACATTTGTTACATTTGTTTTTGTGCATGGGGAACACAATTTTGGGCATAACATTTGCATTTCTTTTTTTTGGGTGGGGGGGTGGGGTTAAAGTTAAGTTTTGATATAAATTCTCACTGAAAATATCTGCTACAATAACCCAATTCCTCCACCTGAATACATTGCTTGCCGGCTTAACCCTAAGCCTACTCAATCCCCCAAAATTAACCAGGAGATTTTGGAAGATTTTAGAGGATTAAGGCTGAATGGCAAAACGGTGGTCAATTTTAATGGTGCATGAGTCAAGGTCTTCGGGCATTTCTAGGTCACATGTACATTGTATTATTGCTTATAAAAACTCAATTGCAATGATATTGTGCAAAGGTCTTATCTTTTGCAAAATCTTGCTGCATGGGGCGAAAGGTTCATCCGTGGGTTAAAAGTTGAAATGTTGGCTTCCTGAACACCCAGAGAGTCTAGAGCACTGTCCTACATCCACTTCGGACTGATACTAGATCTGGATCCGCCCTACAGACCAACAATTACTTCCAGGAAATACGACTGTAGATCGTCAAGGAAGATTGAGGTTTTTGTGGGACGAGTTCATCAATTGATGGATTATTGTGGGTTTGGAGAGTAAGGAAACCCCAAATGACAAAGCTACATGGAGCCTGTAGGCCTATACTAAGTTTTTTTCCCCAAGTATTTTGAATCAAAAATGGTTTCCTATCAGTATACGAATACATGTATTTTTATATGATAGTACAATTTTCCCACACATTTTGACACAGTGTACTGTGATGCATGCACTGTACTTGTATGTATGTAGACAATAATGCAAGTTTGATCTTTTTACATCATCAAATCACACTCCATACAGGGCAAGCATTTATTTAATCAATAATCTGTGACTGCTGCAATGCACTTGAGTGCGTTCATTCCACAAAGCCTCTATTACAAAATGGATGTACCCTTGTACATTTGTACGGCTATGTACTGTTCAACGCATACACAATGTACATAGCCTCAAGATTACAGGTGCATTAATTAAGAAATGGCAAACAACCTCGAAAGAATCAGAAACGCTCACCGACTATAAATTTAATTTAAACCATCTCCGGGCGATATATTTTAGGTTGGTTGATTTGTGAGTCATCCTTCTCAAAAGGAAAGTCTCGCGTTAATTTTAGGCCATGCCCAAATAAGGACCAGATGTCTGTATCACACTGTCGACACACACCAGATGTTAACGTAATCTACACTGCCACTTCAGGTGAAGACAAGTACAGTAATATTGTATCTATTCTATCTCGTACCGAACTTACATTATACATTTATGTGTACTATTGGGAATTAATTTCATATAATATAATTTTTATCCCAATTCCGCCTTTCTTAATAACACAATTCACAATTGGGCAATAATTGGTAGTTGGGCATCGCTAAAACAATAAGTCCGCTTATGTTATTTATGTATGGCGACCCTAGGTCAGACAATTTGCAAATTACATGTATGGGAGCGGGTGTCAAATGTTGTCATGGTTACAATACAAGAACCATTTAAATGCAGCTCAGAGTGTGGAGTGTGTTTATATTTGGCAATGGATTTTGTTTTTACTGATTGTAAGCAAACAGTGCATGCAAAATAATAGTCCCAAAAGTACTGGGTATATGATTAACTTTAACCTTCCAAAATCAATCAAAATTCTAGAGACCTGGCTTGACAAATTTTTTGATGGGGTTTAATGGACTTGGGCCAGGAGACCCGGAGGGATAATTTTTTTTCATTTCAATTTTTTTGCAAAAACAAAAATTCCCTTTTCAACCACTACTCTGCCTTCTTGTACAACCTGTCATTTGGCAAAATGCCAACACATTTCCACCCGTACCCCTGGCAACCCCCTTCCTCCACCACCTACCTCTGTCAGGGTGTTTGTATCCCTCTGTGGACGCCCATCCAGGCGGTAGGGTATTGTGATGTCATAATCAATTAATTTCCCAAGCTGCTTTGCTCTTCCTGCCCGATCACTCCATTCTGCCAGAGATAAGAAAAGTGGACAGGAAATGAAGACAATAAGCCGACATTTGGTGCCTGATAAAAGCCAGAAAAGAGAGTTGCAGTCAATAATTGGATTTAATATTACCCTAAAAACTGAGACAAAAACAAGGAAGATGAAAATTGTCGCAAAAACTACTAGCCTCACTTTCAATATTTAAAAAATGTGGATTAAAACAATTATGGTATGTTAACCCTAACCACCCTGAGTCCATCAAAATCCATTTCCTGTTTTGGAGGATTTTAGCGGATTCAGGATACCTCCATATTGAACAAGCTGGAGGAGTGTGATGGATTGAGGATTTTAAGCCTAGCGTTACTGCAGGAGTTTGATGCATTCAGGATACAGAAATTTAGGTGATGGACCGTGATGGACTCTATAGAGAAACACACTGCAATTTGTTGTATGCCACCTTGGTTTCCTGAATCCGCCAGAGTACATCAACTTTTGCTGGTGGATTATTGATGGACTCAGGATCTCTCCAGTATGCATACTGGTGGAGTCTGATGGACTCAGGACACCAGCAGTTTTTGCAAACCAAAATTGGTGGACTGTGGTGGATTCAGGATACTTTCTAGTAAAAGGGGTGAGGGAGTTAGGGTTAATCACAAACTTTAAATTATTCATCAGAAAAGACTGGTATTCCTTTCATATCCACAAGTTCCAAAAATGAAGATTTTACCTCACTTTCAATTTAATATGAATAAAGCCCATTGAAGTGGTGACCCAGTAAAAACATATTACATACTTTTTCCTTAGCTTTAATAAGGCCAACCTTTGTGCTCAAAGGGTTACCAATAATGGCACAAATTTAATGCAACAACAACTGCAATTTACATCAAATACTGCATACTATTATGGATGTCATGATCACCCATTCAAATTTGTTTACAATGGTTCATAGTACGTTCAAGGACAAAGTGTATACATGTCACACCTTTCTTGTCACGGCATAAATATTAACTACAATTCATGCTTGCAGCAGCAGGAATGGATCCATGACACACAGTCATTGCTAGTATTTACTTAAAATTGTTCTGGTACAACAGCAGACAGATTGATTTGCCATCATCAACAGTGGTGATATTTCCAACTGCCTAATAAATCCCTAATTTTGACTGAGTACCACTTATCCATTTATTAACACAATCAGGATAACTGTAACCTGCATCCAAAATCTTATTTTATACAGTTTGTGGAGAAGATTTTGGAGGATTGAGTTTGTATCCAATTTTTATGTGGAGGCAGCTGGGCAATATTTCAGAATTAGGAATGCATCCAACTTCCACATTTAAGGTTTTTAATTTTAATTTCCGGTTTTTGATGTTTTTAAAGTCCAAGGGTGAGGGAATTTTAGTCACTCGCTAGTGTTTTTACCTTCAGCGCATAAGAAAATAGAAAATCCTGTTTTTTACATTATTTCCAAAACATCAGAATTTTAATTCATGATATCAGATATCTATAGGCTATACCGGTATATAGGCCCAATCCGATATAGGTCCACAAATGATGCTGTAATTTGCTCTTTTTTCTTTTGTCGTCTTTTTCGTCGTCTTCTTTCAAGTTATGCACCAACAAATTCATATAATTGAAGACTGAGGCACGTTATTGGGAGCGCTGCTTGTGGATGGAGTGGATAGCCTACTGATTTGACATTGGAGACCCATTGACTAATAATTTGCTTAAACTTTGGGGGGTTAAAAGCCTTGACAGTAGACTCGAGGAGCTTGTTCTATTGAGTTGTTGTGCGAGGGAAAAAAAGACATCTGTTAATATTCTCGGGAGCAAGATGGAATTTTGTAAGCTTGTGAATTTTCTGTTTTCGAGTAAGAGCATCAAGATTATTGGACTCAGTTGACATGTTGACAGCAGCCAAACCACGATGAAGACAAAACAACAGGCAAAATACAGCCCTATTTGTGGAGATAATATAGGTCTTATTTATTATCAAAGATATATCACAGATATATGGTCAGATATCAGATATAAAATTTAATTTTTATCTTTCAAATGAAAATTTAAAAGACAAAATAAAGACAAAAAAATTAATAAGAAATGAAAAATGTAAGAATGTGGACAAACCTTAGGCTTATGTTCTGTTTATCAAACAAACAAACCTATAATTCAAGTATGTTAATTTTTTTTAGAAGCAGTATTAATCCAGTATATCGTCTGGCACCGTCCAATTGTATCGACGACTGAGACTTTTACAAACGTGTCCAAGGCGACTATAAAGGCCCGCTGTGAATGAACGGGACTCCCCCTGGTCCCTCCGGCTCTGCATGCTGTCGCACTCGCCGCAGCCGTGGTTCCGTTTACTGGCAATGTTTGGCCGGGCAGAATTAAATTAGCCCTAGGACGGAATTAAAAATCACGTAAGAAACACTCACCTGATAACGGTTGCAAATTTAGGTCAAGTCCTTCACTGATTGTAAATTGAGATATGTACAAAATAAGAAGAAAATTCGTGCAGAATTCTCGCCACGACATCTTTCCTTTCCAACCCACGACCGGTCAATACAAAATACAGTGTGCGCACTAGCGCATATCATAGGCCGGCCGCGCACGTGCACAAGGCAAGGCCGGCCGTACCGTGTCCGAATTACATGGCTAGGGCTTAAAATAAAGGCTGCCAATTGCCGGCCCCACAGAAATTTCAAGCCGGCCGTAGCCATGTAATTCGGACACAGACTGATAATATTGAGGGCGCTAGTAAACAAATGTGGAGTGCAACTGCAAGGTGTTCTTTTGGAAGCTAATTAATTTTATTCATGCCGTTCGCTCATATCATAATAAACGATGGTTTTTTTCTGTCGAAACTAAAATGGGTCAATTTGCATGTTTTATTATAACGAACAAAAAATACAAATTAGTTTTCAACTACCTTCAACATCTTCAACTGGCTTTTGTTATGGTTAAGGCCTCTGAAATACAAACAAAGATCGGCCTTTCGGCACGCAAATAATTCGAATTCGAAATTATTGAGAATCGAATTCCAATATTTGTTTTAGGGGTTAGTTCATTCATTATTTTAAGCGCTTTGTTCTAAACTGAAACTATCGAACATTTTTGTATCCGAAAATAGGATTTTTTTTATTGGATGTAAAATAAACTGTATTGGACCATGGAGGAATTTTTCCTCCATGATTGGACGTAAACAAATGTTCAGTCGATGTATTTTTGTATTTTTGTACAGTACATGTATTATGACCACGATGAACGACCGTCCCAGCAGAATACCGCCCTCTTGCATCAGAACGACACGCAAGGGAGATATTTTCGAAACCTTTGCTCCGTCTTCGGTTCGCCTCCGACCTTCAAATCACTGAGAATTAGCAAATAGAAATGGAAGCAATGGGAAAATCTGAACTTTTGAATCCATAAAATCGCCTTAAGCCACATACGAAGTCATGGGTTGGAAAAGGCTCGTTTTATGAGCAAAAAAAAAAAAAAAAGGGGGTGGGGAGAGGGGGCACAGTTTTCAGGTGGGAAGATGCCATTTCTTCTCCGTTGTCTAGATTAAAGATGTATATATTTCTAGAGTCTGGCTTTACGCGACTCTTCCAATTGCCCAGATCAAGTGTACAAAGATCAATCAAGATGTATAATATTTCTATGCAAAATAAACAAACAAACCGACAAGCTGACCAACACAAGAAATTGTTTCCATTATTTTTGTATTAATGTATACTTTCTTTGGCATGACATTATACAGGGAGAATACTGTACGATATTATTTACATTTATTTTATAGATATATACAAACTAAATTGTTGCCAAAGCAATCCTGACTTTCGATATTTATGATGACCTTGAACTTCGATCATAGGTCACCTATTAAATCAAAAAGATAAAACCCTTCACAAATAAACTTTCTTTTTTAGAAACTCCAATGCTATTTGGAAACCAAACGCCACAATATCTTAGTCTGTTTATGCCAAGATCAGCAGGTCACAATCAATTTTACAATTTTTTTCTTTCTGCGAGTGCTGCAATAAGCTTTTACTTGACACTCGTAACCTTTTTCGTCTTGGCTTATGTTACAACCAACAGGTTTACATAAACATGAACCAAACTGCTCCCCACCTCCCAGAGGACAGTTGTATGTGTACCTTGAAATACATACATTCAACCTTGAAACCTGTTATCAGAGTTTTCAACTTGACTCAAGTTTCGTCACTGCAACTTTGTATACCCAGCTTCACCATAAATCATGCATCACCCACATTTACATGTATTTTACTAGGATCTCAGAGTAAAAAGGTACATGCCTCCTATAATGTGCGCAATTTCAGCCCAAACATTTTTTGTCAGTGGCCGACAGCAATATTTCTAGATTGTCACGAGTGACGCTTGTTCTTCCTGAAAAAAAGCAGACTTGTCTTTAACAAGTTTACAACTCTTAAAAAAACGGCTAAATCTATGCGTTGTTACAATTTTTACACTTTGAAGAGAACAAAAATTGTTTTCAATAACGTGTACGACCAACTTCGTGGTGCAACACGCGTACAAAAATAGCACCAATGACCCCAAAAACACTGATGCATTTTAATGAGATGAAAGTCCCTGTATATAGAAGGGGTTCATCTAGCATTAGGTGGGAATTATTCTTTTGAGCATGTCCAATGATTGAGTTTTATCGATACCAAACTCACATGGGAACTTCAGCATGTACCGATTCCATCTAAAACTAAACCACCCCCTTTGTGTACAACTTAAAAAACACCTATAGGTGGTTTTTCACCAAAAAAATGATGAAAAGCAAATGTATGCAAAATGTAGGTTTTAACATCAAATTTAACAACTAAAGCGTCTGTAAGTAACAACAAAATATTGGTCAAGATAATAAATTACAAGAAATTGCTCCAGCATTTTAAATGCAAACTCAACAAATACTACATGTAAAAGAAAAAAGGAGATTAGACGGACTCCAACTGGAAAGGAGCATAATTGAAGAAAAACACATTTTCTCAATGAAGGTGCTCTTTAAAAAGTGTATTGAAAGACTTAAATATAAGCCATTTTGAACTGCAAAATTGTTTCAACTCTACATGTACATGTACATTTTACAATTCTTAAACATCTCTACTGTTTACATGTTGATCATGCACTAGTTTCCACATTAAATTGTTGTCTTGTTTTTATTATCCAAGTCTAAATAATTATATCAGTGACAATTTTTTGTTTGAATATTATATACATCTGTCGCTTTTAACAAACAAATTGTTTCCCCCAATTATGAGCACTGAGAAATCTAAGCCCTTAAACTAGTTCATGCAGACAAAGGGAACTTACTAATTGTGTGAACTAACAGGTGGATTATTTTCATTAAGACAAGAACGAATGTATTCATGTTAGGCACTGTATTAGTTTCTTCTTTATTCATGAAGAACACGTTAAAATGTAGAAATAAATGCACTCTATATGCTTTGTAACAATGTACATTGCACTACAGCCTACAAGGGCGAAATAGTCAAGTTAATAGGAGTCTATATTTCAAGAACACTTTGAGCAGATTTAAACATTCAAAGTGAAGACATTTTCAAAAACACCAAACGGTGCAGAAAGCCTGCAAAGATTTCAAATATGCAACATTTCTGATAAACGGAAACTTGTTGGCTAGTCATACTTATGTACGTATTTTACATATAAATGAATGCCTGATACACACAAAACTAACAATGAAGACTTTTTTTGACACCAAAGAAACAACCACTTTCTTATGAATATTCATAACATGGTGATCCAACAGGCACTGGCCAAACAAATCCCATTTCAGTTTGGTGTGAAAAATGCAACGTGCATCCCACCGAAACTGGGTTAGGAAATATAAACAAAGTTAATTTGTGCATTATATGCACAGTAGTAATACTTTGTATTTCATGGACTCCTTTTCCCCCCACCCCTGTTATATGCTTTTCAAAGACATCACAATCCTTTTTTGTTCTGGTAACAAAAACAAAATGTTAACACACACAAAAAGAAATCTTTGGAAAGGAAGAAAACCAACAAATTCTACAAATAAATATATCTACAGCTGCTCCAACTTGCATTGCTAAATTTGGCTAATTACTAAATGACCAAACATTGACTTCTTTCGCTTAGCAGAAATTAAGGATAACAATTTGGTTAGACATGCATGTAAATAAACGCAAGATTTCAAACAAAGTTTGTAAGCAACCACCGCCCATGACTTCACAGAAGTATATTGAGAAGTTCAGCGAACATTTGCGAACAAAATGAGTAACTGAAACTTCTTACAAAAGTGCAGAAATGAAAATTGTTAAACAGCCTTTTCCGGGTTTTACACTGACACACTAAATGATTCTCACCATCATTCAGGGAGAGGGATGGGATTATGGTGGTTCTTCAGATGACCTTTGAGGTCATGACAGACTGACATTGAAGAGGCACCAGATTGGCTTTTATCTTGCATGCATCTCAGTGTTCTGAGAATAAACTGACGCTGTCTGCCACATGCAATTTTGGCCTTGTGACCGGAGTTTATCTCACGTCAACCTAGTTACGTAGTTTAGCGAGCCTTTGTCGTTGATCTGCAAGTCCACTATTGTTGAAGTCACGACCCTGTCCACAGAAGACGAGTTTCCCGAGGATGTGAGATGGGAGGGTGTGGCTGTAGGTGTGGTCATGCCACTCCTAGTTTCTCCCGCATGTTCATTGCACTGCCTCATTGGACTGGCCGTAGGCGACAGACGCTTGGGTGTGCCAGCCGGGGAGAAGGATTTGGGCGATCTGGACACCGCTGGTGTTGCACATGGTGTTGGTCGGGGCGTGGCAGAGGGCGTGGCTGCAGGCGTTGGTCGTGGAGTTGATAGGGCCGGTGTCGCGGGCGGCGACACGACTGGTGTGGCACTAGGGGTGGCAGCAGGAGTACGGGATGGTGTAAGAGTCTGTGTCAGTGCCTCAGCAACGGCACGCATTTCTCTTTCGCGAGATGTCTCCATGATCTGTGCATAGCTGGGTGGGGCGTCACTGGAATCTGGAGTCTCCAGTCTGCTCTCTCCATCAATCCTAAATTTACAAATTAAATGGCAAAGAAAAATAAAATCTTGTTATAATTGTATTTACCTGAAATAACATACTTTTTATAGGGTTAGAGTTAAAGATTTCCATGTGAAATGGTCGCAGTCAGGGCCATGATTGGTCAAAGCTTAGAGGGGTTGGGCCAAAAAGTGTAATTAAGTGCCAACTGACAGGTTACATGTACATTAGATTGTGTTGTTTTTTTAGAGACACCTGTAAAATGTTGGCCCTTTATTTGAATCTATGACATGGGATAAATGCAAAAGTGTCAAAACACCAACAACATGGGGTTCATGATTCATTTGTTTAAAAGGTTATCTTCTCAGTATACATCATCAATTCATTATATTTATAAAACAAACTTCAACAGGTGCTTTTTTAGATTCGGACTCTAGACCACTTATAACCCAGATAAACATTATACAATAATCTAAGTACACAATACAAATGATCTTAGTGTGAACAAGTCTAGGTGTGCCTCGATTATGCCTCGATTCCTATCGCCATCTGTTTATTACACGAACTTCAATTTTTATTTTTTAATACAATGGACCCCGAACAGCACATTTATTTTTGTTCCTTGTTAGGCAGAACTAAAAATCTGGCCAATAACGTTATCAGATCGGCAGGAGACTTTGGAATCTGACACCGGCCGTTTCTTTGTGATATGACTTTATCAAGATAAAGCTGTTGAACTAGTATGATAGCAAACTCTTTTTTTTTTGGACCGGACTGTTCATAACCGTTCGGACATTTTGTTATCAGTGAGGAGATAGAACCATTTGCGTCATTCGTTGCCAAGGTAGAAATTATTAAGGAATTGAATTAATTTTCATTGGATGATTATTGCCGCTGCTCATCTTAATCATAATCCTCTAGGCTTTTGCACTAGAAAGCAAACCAAACCTAACAAACTTCAACAGCTCACACAGGTTCAGTAATTATTGGCACACTGTACTGAACCTAACAGTACTAAACCTGCCAAACTTTAACAGTTGAAGTTTGATTGACTTGGTACAGATGGGTCTATGAATTGTGTAGTATCAGTGCAGTTCTGACTGGCCATGTGCTTGAGTGGGGACACACAGGGTGTACATTTACATACACAAGTTTACAGTTAACCAGTCACCTACCCTATTGTTTCTATTGCCACTTCTGTCGTCAATCTCGGTGTCAGCCCGCTGCTGCTACCACACATCTGACACCCTGACCCGTTTCCATTGCCGAAGCCTGAGCTGGCAGCCTGGATGTAAAAGGAAGTGTATGGAGGAGGCGGCGTGTTGTAGCCCACCGTGTCTCCTATTTCAGAGTAAGATGGCAACTTGCATGGTGGCACTGAAAAAATAAATTAAGGGTAACGGTAACATTTGTACTTTTGTGGTTCAGGTGAGACAACAAACCAAGGACATGGAACGAATGAGCCGGGTTAATTCAAAAGCATTTAAATAAGTTTTTATGTTTGAACAAATGAAGAAAACGGTATATTTCCAAGTAGGATAACAAAACCAGACAGTAAGTGTGTGTACCTGGCGTGATATTTTCAAAATTGAAACCCCTGAGAAAGTCCTGAATTGAGCACGTGCGGTGGTTTGTGTTCCCTCTCCATGGATGGAACCTCTTCCGCTGCCAGACACAGAATCCAATGATGAAGACTATCAGGAACCAGACCAGCCAAAACCCTGGCAAAAGAACAAACCAGAAAAGTGTTGTTATTTTTAAAAGAAAATTGTTAAAAGGGTCACATTTATAAAAAATTGTTACAAGAAGCTACCGGTTCGTAGAACCTACATTTCCAACAATGCACACTACTGCGCAAAATTTAACCCTCCAAATAAATTCTTGCCTCCCATTTGCCTAAACTAGTTATAACAGCACCACGGGGCAAATGCCAAAGAAAATCTACATCTCAGCGTGGGCGGGCGGGCGGCCGGACTGGACACTAACCAAATTTTCTATTTTGGGTTATTTCCACGGAATAAAATAAATGACCACGCTGTACATTTATTCCTGGAAACTACAGTCATGGAGGGGGAAAACAGCAACAAGACTGCATGTGGAGCGCAAGTCCTCGCCAAATTCTTCTGGGAAACTATCTGGACAATAGCGCATCTTATTACGGCACAGGAAGAACATTATAGAAACAGCTGTTGACAAAGGAGACGCAGCATGAGACGGACATCATCAAGATTCATATATGGGTCATCAATTTCCACAGATAAATTGTAGCCATTTTTTTTTATATTCACCAACAGAACGATACAAATAGGACGATTACAATTTGTTATTGAAATGGCACTAAATACTTCCATACTTCTACTAAATACTTAAAAAATGCCGTCATGCAAGACAATGACTAATTCTGCCATTCAAGAAACTAGTGTCAGTTGAATTATTTCTATATACAGGGGTTCTGAACACAAATGTTTACAGCTAATAAGCGGTCCTCGGGTGCAAATGTTAGCACAAGAAAAACAAAAACATAATACCCCCCAAAAATTTAATGACCAACAGTGATCCAGATTTTCCTTTAAGGAAGCAAACTGAAGTATGTGGGGTGATCATCAAAAACAGTGCCTGGGGAAAAAGACAGGTTCATATCAACAAGGCATTAAGCTGCCCTGGACAGGCCACAAAGCATAAACCAAATGGCCCTATTCACTTCCAACGACAATTGATGGTTTCTTTCTGTGAGCCACAGAAGACGACCCAACCAAATTCCTTAAAGTTAGCAAACAGGTACCTCACATACATCGTGTTCGATTACTCGACAGCGCTTACTCGTGCATCTAATAGTAATATCTAAATCGGGGAACGGTTGTACATGTGCAATATATGAGAATAAACGAACAATCTCGGGTCACTCGACTCAAGGATCAACGTAAATTAGGAAGCATTATATGTAAATTATGCAGCATTATACGTAAATGCAGCATCACAGATTTCTGTTTCACCCAGAGTCAAACAGCGATCTTAACACGCTCCAACTTTGAACTCGACTCTCAAGGCCATTTTATTGGACCAGGGCTCCTAACTCCTCCATAACTTCCCATATTACACATGCAGGAAGCCACATAAAGCCTCGCATAAAGTCAATTTCCTAGAGCTTAGCAATTTTTTCCTAAAAACCAAACACCTCCACAAAAAATCCAGGGGACTATTTGTGACATTGCTCAACAGTTTGCAGAAAGTTTGTAGAAACTTTGCAGAAACTTTATCATTTTAGGCATTTTGTTGTGTTGATGTGCTAACAGTTGCTCAGGCATAGAGATTTGCCTCCGAGGTTAGTGTGCCCGTTGCTGTGCTTACAGCCTGTCTCCATGTGAAATAGACAAAGGGTCATTTGCTCAAAAACTTGGTTGATTAGAAGGATCTTGTAGGGTTACACCCCCCCCCCTTCCTTTCTCTAGTATCAAGGAGCTTCACCCCACTTCTTGGCCCCTTCCCAAATGACAGAGTGTCATTTGACACTGGGAGAGACCTTGAATTCCAGGAGAAAGAAGGGTAATAAAGGTCGACAGTGGTGAAAGATGAGTAAATTGATTGCAGGAGTTTGCCAGGGCATAGATCACGTACTTCAATGAGTCAGATGCGTGTTTCTCTAAAGTTTTCAATAACGCTTGGTCAATGGCTGACAACTAAACCACACTTCCTCAAATGTATCTCATGATGGTTAGGTCATGCATGCAGGCTTCAAATTGCACGCTCTTTAAAACGGTGAAAAATGTAAAAAAAAAAATTGATGTTTGTTTCAATATTAGATTACTTTTGTATTGTTATTATAATACTTACACCATAGTTCATAGTAATATGTGCAGCAGTCTCCATTCCCACAACAGTGTCCTGTGTCACACCAGTAACCTCCCGCTGAACAAAACTCCCTAGCCTGCAAAACAAAATAAAAAAATATACAATTGAAAACAGTTTTATTTCAAGATTCGTTCCTAATTCTTTGGTACAATGTCAGCTTTTTTTGTTTTGTTATGGGGATAAAAAGGCTATTGTGTAAAAGAGGTTTGCAACTTCTTGGCATTAGTATGATTATTGGGTTTTTTGGTCCATTTTTTTCCTTCAGATTGGCCACTTCAGAGTTCAACTTCAAGGGTTAACTCCTGGTTAAAGTTCACACCAATTGTTTTTAACAAATCAGGCAGACTGTTGGTTCTCAAGGCAGCCCAGCCCTGCCAAGTTTCTTCCATCACTTGCCATAGGTTATCTGAATGTGTTACATTTTAGGGCACAAGAGGGGCATGACTATGTAAACAAATTCAAGAGGGTAGCAGCCCTTTATTGAATTGTGGTTAACCACCTCATGTATCTCCCCATGATTGAAAACCACAAGGCATGAGGGGGACAGCCTTTAGTTTGACAATTCAAGTGGGTTTAGAAAACCACATCATCTGTGATTGACAGAATGCCAATTTCTACAGGTTTTATCATGGAGAAATAAAACACTTTGAGGACAATTAAACAACATTTACCTATTTACTTTTATCTCTTTGCCCCAATACAAAAGATTGCCACTGCCACAGTGAGTAGATTACACTGTATTACCCTACCCTATGTACTTCAGTACAAAACAACAAACCGTTTGTGCATCTGGTTTTTAACTACAGACTTGAAGGAACCATGGTAAATGTATTCAAACCCTTACTACCAATACACAATGGAGTATAGATTGTACACAAACAACAAACCAACCTTGCGCAATTCCCAGAGTGAGAGGTTTTACCTTGATCTATTTAACAACTTGTCAAGGACTGGCCTGTTTGCTTCAGGGTATTTACAATTAAGAGACCCTTTTCCAGGCCATTGCTAACTAACATGCTAGATATGTATCCAATATATATTTATAAGCTAATTAAGCACATTGTGTACATGTAACAACATGAAGCAGTGAACCTTACTCTTGACAAATATAGTTTGCAAAACTTGTTCGAAAATGATTGGGCAATATAAACAATTACAGCCAGTTAAACTGTTGCATGCAACTTTCAAGTAACAAATTACTGACAAATTAGGATGGATTATAATTCAAATTTCAAGGTAGGATACACCATTTGCAGATATTAAATATTTTTACTACCGAACTATTACAAATGTCTTACTTAATATTAAAAAAAATACGGTAAATAATTATTCTAGGCATCCAGCAAAACGATTGCGCTAGATAGCCTGTAAATGTTCTAAAAAATTAAATTATATAAAAAAAATCACGATCGAAAAAAGAAAAAAAAAAACCCCAAAACTGCCCGATGCCGGTTAACCAGTTCACGCCGGGATTATTTTAACATCGCCGAGCCGACGGGCGGGATTATTTTTAACGAAACTTGATCTGAAGCGGGTTCAGGCTGATAGTGCCGGGAAGCACACCCACGCATTTCCGGCCTTGCACGCTGCTGACATACATTTCCGAACTTGAACTTGGCGTGTTTATGCGTCATTCGTTTTGAATTTGGGGAAATTTGTGCGTTTATATACGTCATCCGGCGCGAACTGGTTAAAAACGAAGGGCGTTTTTGTTCGTCATCCATGATTGTAAAACTTCAGACAGGTCAGTTAAACGATGTTTACTATAAAACACAACCCCTAAATTCAAAGAGTTTTGAGATTGGCAAATATGGTTTAAACCAGTAAGATGACTGTCTAGATTGTTGTTATAGCAAGTATATTTTAAATTGAGAAAAAAAGACTACAGGGTTTACACAATTTGAGAACCCAGACTTGGCCCAGAGTTTACAAAAGTTGAGTACCATGTACGTACATGTAGAGACTACAACCAACATTTAAATTGACCTTCAATCATTGCTGCACACACACTCCAGGCAATTTTAATAATCATAACATGGAGCTACCAGTATCTTTTTTCCATGATCATAACAATCTTGTACACTGTGTTCGCCTGCTTGCTGAACCATTTGCTTAGCTTTGTGTGGCAATCTTTAGCTCGATTTGGAATAGTTTCTTTGTCTCAGACTCATTTTCAGGACAACAAAATGACCCTTGCACATATGACAGGGATGCCACCATTACCCACTTCACAGTAAACAACTAGCAGGAGGAACATGAATAATAAAAGAGCAGACCAATACTACAGGCACATCCCACTAGTGCGCGATTGGATGAGCAAACTCATTAGCATATCACCCCATCAACCAGCAGGACCGATGCTATTTATAGCTCGGCAAAGGTCAGAGGTTGGGAAACACTACTTGCGGTTTCACCAATCAGCTGGGCTCTTACAAATGCTCAGCTAGGTGAGGTGTATTCCTTAGTAACCGTAGGAAAGATGGATCGTGATTAGGAATGAGAAAGGGACAGTAAAAGGCCCGACGCTTATATCTATTTTCAATAACATTTTAAGGGTGTGATTAATTCTCAAAGGCTTAAATATCAAATTGCGTGACTGTTTTAAATAAATACCCACAGGATCATAAAGTAAACATTTTTAATTACTTGTGGGAAATTTAAAAACAATTTTTTCCTACAGTACAACATGAGTACAACATTCAAAATTATAAAATAAAAACATTATGTATGGGTTGACTCCAAAATCCAGCAAATCTGAACTGATTTTGGAGAATCTTCAAGTTCAAGGGTATTTTATGTACCAATACCAAATGAAAAACAAACAGTATCATGAACTTCATCACATCAATCTCTTGGTCTAAAAACAGGCATGTTTTTGTCTCCAACCAAAATTGAAATATATCTCTGAGTGAACGATACTAGTGCAGGTACGGTGTATAGGGGAAAGCATAGGTCCTAGCTCTATGGGGAATGCCAGGTTAACGACCCCAAATCAAATTCTTTTGGCTCAAGCTAGCTCAAGCTAGCTCAACTTAGCTTCAACAGCTGGCAAACGCTGGCGCAGTCATCAGTATATGCCAGTTGAATTCAGTGAAGCGACGCCATGGGTACGTATTTTGTATGTGCCTGGACTTTTGTGGATTCACTGAGCTGGCCGAAACTGATTGTATGCTAATCAGGTCACGCCCCCAAATCTATTCATATTCTAATACAACGGTCACAAACCCTGCTAGCTGAGTATCGGAAGGAAGTGTAAACACGTTCGGATAGAGTAAACACGTTCGGATAGAAAGGGGGCTTTACTAAAAACACGACAGGAGCAAATAGGGCAGGTTACATCATGTTTTTTGTGGATTTTCATGAATGAAAACTTGAGGCAAACTTGACAGGTTTCTTTGTACTTTTTTATAGTAAACTAAAGATTAACTCTGTATACCCACCATTTCCTCATCTGTTTACGACTAACTTGAAGACAACATTTTGGAAAACAATAGTTTAGAGGAAACTCAAACGGACATGGTTTGGCGTTTTATTTATTGCTTTCATAAACATTTTACAATTTAAACAAAATGGCTCAACTGAAAGTTGAAATGTTATTGTAAAATGATCTTTTTAAATGAATTTAACATTTCATTTCTTTAAAATCCAAAACTGTGGAAATAGATTATGAAACTCAGTGATTTTAAGCTCAATACCTTCTGGTTGCCCAAATGACCCATGAATGAACAGTATTATTTAACATTATTTGACGTACAGGTAATTTCAGCACTTATTCTAAATAAAGTAAATCCAGCAGTATTCTTTTGATTATGAATTAATTTCTGATCACAAACCATCAACAAGTTAACATTTAATTCTTCTACTGATTCTAACTTAGTTGTTTTTAATACAAAATTTGGAAGAGTAGTTTGAAGAAGTTTTTCTAAACGTCGCCTTAGTTCAATTTTTTTGTATATACCTCCTTTCCTTTAGTTTTATATCCCCTTTCACTCACATTTTATTTCTGTCCTAAACCAAGGTAACATTGTTTTCGGATCAGCAAAATAATTGTGCTAGATATCCTGTAATTATTCCAAAAAATATGAATTTTATTTCTAAAAATCCTGATCGTCGGTCGGTGATCGCGAAAAAACAAGAACAACAAGAACAACTGCCTGACACCGGTTAAAAACCAACGATGTTTTTCTTGGTTTTTTTCAGCATTCATGATTGTAAAACGTCGGACAGGTAAGTTAAACGATATTTACTATAAAATACAACCCCCAAATCTACCCATTCCTGATAATTCAATCAATTACCAATGGTATATCCTACCTTTAAAATAATGTGACTGCAAGTTGCTGATTTTTATTTTTAAATTGATATTTTTAAATTTCAAGCCCACTACAAGTATAATTTTGGAATGTTTTTACAAAAACTTATTTATTACTCTTGCCCTCTGTCCAAGTTCCAGGAACATTGAAGATAGAACTAAGTTCATCAACTATGACATCACTGGGGTTTCTCAAAAAATTATGAAATTATTGTCCGATAGCGATACTTCATCTGTCCATTTCTTTTTAATTTTGGGTGGAGTAGCCAATTGAATTTTTTAATATTCACAAAAAAAATTGCCTCCCTAAAAGCGATACTTTCCAAACCTGCTTGTAGCCATTTGAAAATGAAATTCAATTTTTCTAAACAATTATAGAACATCTAGCGCAATAATTTTAGGGGGAGATGCCTACAATCTTGATTTACTTTCAAAAAAGTGAGATATTTTTTAATAATTCGTTAGTAAAAATTTTTGATATAGTGTATCATCAGGTATCCTACCTTTAAATCTCAAGCTATTTTAAAGCAATCTTTAACACGATAAAAAAGTAGGCCACAGACCTACTTTATTTTATCATGTTCATTGCCCGAATTATTTTATTCATTTCTGAAACAAACAAAAAACCAAAAGGGCAGAAGCATTTCATTTAATTGAATGATAACCAAGTAATATGAAAAGAATTTATGAATGACTATTAAACAAAACCACATTGTATGCTAAACGAGAAATTAATTGACATACTTTAATGAATATATAATAATACATGAATAACTCGATCAGCTGATTTTGCGAAAAGGACTGCATTGTACAGGACTGCATAAAACGATTTAAACAGACTGGGCCTAGATGAATATCCAACAGCAAGTTTATGTGTCCTTCTCGAAGAAAAAAGAACTTAGAATTTTGAAATGCGAGCAACGGACGATAAGCAAACTGAATAACTAGGGCCAAGGCATTTAGCCCAACCATGGAGGAATAAGAGCAGTCCTCCGTGACCCAACGTACAATGAATTTAAATGACCAACTTGCAAAAGGATGACCCCCAGCAACGCGATGTTGCAACATCCCATCAGAATTTCAGCTCGGGCCCTACCCAGCTTTGCAAAATATGAGCGAGAAAAACACCAAAGACGGGCCAGAAAACACTAAAGTAGCCCTCGGATGTGGCTATCTTACCTCTGAAAGGCTTGGGAGACCGAGAAAGGCAAGGCAGAAAGTGACTCCAAGCGCCGCCATCTCATCCATCACCGCAGAAAGTTGCGGAGAATCAGCTGCACCGACCCGTTCGACGTTCGTATCGCGATAGTGGTACGGTAAATATACGCTACGGTGGCTGCTGCGCTGCTGGTATACGTTTCGTGACGTGAACGTATTTCGAAATCCAACCGCGCCGCCCTGCTGCGCTACGTTGCAAGGCAATCCCGACCTGCTTTTTTTCAACGGCAACCATTTTTCATAAAGTGGGCAGTGAAATATTATATCCTTATAAATAAACAATAACTTATTTTTATAATACTCTTAAATGAATAAATAAATATAAAAATACACTAGATATAAAAGTAAATCTTTGTTAGAACACTAAAATGTGGACAAACTAAATGTTCAGTTTTTGTGTTATAAACAGTACACCCCTAGTGAAAAGTCCTATAATCCAAATCAGGCCACACTGAGTGACGTCACCTGTTTATCGCAAGTGGAAACCGCTCATGAATATGGTAATCATCGACGCTTTGTGGCCCCATACTATGGTTAAAATACAATCGAATCAGCTGAACGCTGGCATTGTAGTAGTACGTGGTGTAACTGCTTTAATTTTTGTTCAGATAGTAAACAAGTTTAAAAACTGCTATTTACGTAAACAACCCCGTTTCAAAATATTATTCTGATGCAAGATCTCGGTTAGGCGAATGACCTAATGGGGATCCCCGACTGTTGTATAGGAATACCGGGGAAGTACATGTACATACTTGTGGTTTTGCAATCGCCTGCAACACAGACAAAAGATTATTTACAGTCAAAAGCTCAAAAGACTCAGATCAATAACAAGTTCCCGCTATCATTATATGATCTGTTTCCTAATATAGTTACATTACAAACATTTTCATCCAGGAATTTAGACACATAATATTGTTTCCAACTTTTCCCCACACTCATTCACGCAAAAATAAGCAATTTTAAATTATTTAGGGGCAGACTTCTCAATTTTATTTAGAAATTTAAATTGATGCACTTTAATAATATATCTCTGACCCTGCATTTTTTGCGAAATTAATTGATGAAAGAAGGAAAATATGCACCCCCCCCCCCCCCCCCCACCTCCCCTAGTGTCTAATGAGGCCTTCTCTCTAGTAAACTCCCACCCATTATTATTTGCGTACGCAGGTCATTTAAAGTAGGTCACTCAGTTGCAATGATCGTTTGGGCGAGATTGCGTCTTCTTTGTAGTTGGTAAACTTTTGATACATGTTGATACATGTTGAAACATTTTCTGGTTGGAGTCCAATAATTTGTAAATGTTCAGTAGATAGAAAGAAACCAAGGTCCACCTGGATTTGTTCGAACCACATTTTGTGTTTGCTTTTTGCCTCTGAAAAAGATCTGTTTGTTGTAAATCTAGATATTAGGCCCTCTAAATTTATTTGATAAACTTTTTTCGGAAACTATATGTGGTAATTTATCATAATATTAATTCGTCAATAGTTCTCGGATTTAACTAATGTAATTCCCTTAAGTTAAAAAATGTCTCCAAAAAAACTCCATATACAGGATGACAGCGATAGAACTTTAGAAGTAATTTATAGGCAATTTTATTCAAATCACGCGCGACATAAATAAATGCACAACTAGACTCCGCGTGAAATTAATTAGCTATGGTTCACTTGAATGGCGCCCTCTTGGCCATAATAACAAGATGGCCGCCTCCATGATGATGATTGTGTTTTCTCACGACCCCTTTGTTTGGTATTTATGTGAAGATTTCGTGCTTAATAAATCAGGAAAACACATCCCTACAAAGCCTTAACCTCAGTCCTCTGTGCAGTTCGATCTAAGATTGTTTATGTTTTGATAATCAGAAAATAACAGCCTAGACCCAGTTACTATAGACAGACGTGACGTTACGATAACAAACGCCACAACTTCGTATACCGGCGTTAGCTAAACTTTAAAAGGGTACTAGTACTACTTATGTACAACAACAAGTATCATGTTTTGGATTGTTTACTTATCCTATTTCAAACATATGGTAGAAAGGAAACCTAATGTCTTAGCGTTCCCGTGAAAAATAAGGAAAAAAAACCTGTTTGTTTACATTTGATTTTGACACGGCGTGTACGCATATGTTTTTCATTTAATTTTTTTTATTCAATGTTCGATACTCGTTGTGTGTTTCACATAAATTGTACACAGCAACAGGGCAGAAATGTGGTTTCTTACACATTCACACAAGGCGAACACTTTTCTGGGGGGAATCAAACAACACCCAAACAGCTCGAGTTTCGGGGTTCACTTTTGTGACCCCTGAAACTCGTTATACACAAGAATTAAAATACCAAAAAAATGATGGTTGTGTGAATGTTTATATCCTACTTTTAAATGATCTTACTGATGAACATCATTTAGTTCGAAACTTGTTTCTTTCTCACTTTTTGTAAACAATTTAATCTCTAATTTCAGATTGGTTTCATCAAACTTGAAGCAACATTTACTTTCAACTAATAATTTGGGCAGGCTGAATTTGGGTAAACTGAAAAAAAACTAAGGAAAATCCTGACTGTCTGTGTTTGCAGACATTCTTACTGCATTGCCATGGCAGTGAACAAGAACTCCAAGGACAACAGTGGAGGAACAACCAATGCAAACAGTTTGTGCGAGAAGACATCTATCAGTAATTGGGTTCGGAATCGGCCCACGGCTCACCCGGATTCAGTCTGCGCTGGGTCCGCAATTGGCTTCCATCACAGAGCAAACGTGGGATCGTGTCAGAGAAGGCTACTCAGCGAGATTAAGTGTTGTCTGTACGGACGAGTTGCTCCTTCTGGCTTCTCAGACTTCTCCAAGCAGAATGGGCACGAGGCAATCTTTAATTTGGAGTTCTCTCCAAACGGGTACGAACAAAAATATTGAAACCGTTCAAATCAGGGTCCAATTTATTGGAGACAATCATTGGGGAGGCAAGGAGGCAGAGGGGTGCACAAAGGAGGGGAGGGGGTGCACTGCACATCTCCCCTATGCGCCCACACCCCCTTAGTTTCATCACTGTCTTCAACTCTCCTTGATGCTTTATAAATGGAAGATTTTGTCGGATGTTATTTTTGCGGGTGACTCGTGTCATTGTGCAATTGCACAGTTTGAATACCCGACAGGCTTACTTTGGTAATTGTTACCTTATTATGTGACCTAAAAATGGAACTCCTCCTCACTACTCACTCAAATTCTCCCTACTGTCTACAGTGATACCCTAGTAGCAGCATGTGAGGAGAATAGCATGTTGCTCTTTGATCCGCTTACAACCAAGCATATAACAGCGGTCCGCAATGCCCACTCCGACTGTGTCAACTGCATTAAGTAGGTGAATTATATTTTTGTAAAAATATTTCTTTACCTATGATGGCATGCTGGCATCGTTAAAAAGTTTAAATTTTGACCGTACATACTATATATATTAATGAATTAATTAAGAAGTTAATTAAACATTATAGATCATATTATCTTTCAATACTTGAATTATAGATTTTTGGACAGTAGGACATTTGCTTCCGGGTCAGATGATTGCACCATTGCATTGTGGGATATCCGTAACCTAAAGCAGAAGGTTCGATGCCTGCGTGGTCACACCAACTGGGTGAAAAGCATTGAGTACTGTCAACGAACCAAAAGGCTGGTCACGTCGGCATTTGATGGCAACGTTTTAACTTGGGACATTAACAGGTAACCCTCCCCCCTAAAAGCTAAATATTCCTACACTGGCAGTTTTGTGTAAGCTGCTTAACCAGTTTGTGCCGGGATTATTTTAACATCACCGAGCTGAGGCGCGAAATTATTTTTTTAACAAAACGAGATCAGAAGCGGGTTCAGGCAGATGGTACAGGGAAGCACACCCACCCATTTTCGGCCTTGCTCGCTGCTGACAGCCATTTCTGGTTTTGCTCGTGAGGTGTTTATGCGTCATCCGTTTTGAATCTGGGGAAAACTGTGTGTGTATATATATACGTCCTCCGGTGCAAACTGGTTGAGGTCAAAAATTGCTTAGCCCCTTTTTCTGCTGATCCAACATCATAAATTAAAAGGGAATGGATGATCTTAAGAAGAGGCAATCATATGCTCAAGTACCACATCCTTTTTTTGTTTTAGCTATGAAGAGAAAGGCACTCCTCACGAGAAAGTCTTCTACATCGAATCTCTGATGAGGACACGGCTCACGCCCGACTGCACCAAACTGGTCATGTCCACAGCCCGTGGGTTCTACATCATTGTCCACGACCTCAACCTTTCCACTCTGAACTCTGACCTGGCCGGGTTGGACTTAGCGCAAAGCTACCAAGGCGTTGGTCTGGGGGAGGAACTGGGTGAATTTGACGAGGAGCTAGTCCCACAAAGAATCTGGCGGGGACGGCGGGCCAAGAATCGTGTAGAGCTGGTGTCAGATTTCCCCGATGGAAGCAAAGCGTCTTGCATTTCGTCCCTGGTTGTGCATCCTCAGGGATGGACTATGATGTCTAGATACACCACACGAGATAACGACGCTGAGGTGAAAATTACTTCTGTTTGATCTAAGAGATGATCCAATCAAATTAAACCATAGCCTGATTTGCTCAAATGCTGGTTGACTGTAGGTGGAATAGTTGAATCAATCAAGACTATAACTTGACTTTCTTCGCTGAAACTCTTGTTGACAATAGGTAAATAAGTGGAGTCAACTAATTAAACTATGAACCAGTAATGTCTGAAACGCTTTTGTTAGTGTAAAAATGTCTGAAACATGAACAATAGACTTACTTAGATTTTTTCGGACATTAAATGTCTGAATTGTAAGTATCGATTATGTAAGCTTAACTGATCATTGACATGTTTCTTTTTCGCATGACAGTGGACGTGTGTTCATGATCTTCAAGATCCTATCCCAGAAACATCACAGGGTGACACAACGGTGACCAGCCCCCCTCCCAAACGTCTGATGTACTACACAAAAGAACCCACGGACGGCCAGGGTTACATTAAAGAACTCAGCGTCAGTCCCGACGGTCGTTTGATCTGCTCGAGTTACGGTTACGGGATCCGCCTTTTGGCATTCGACGACAAATCAAGTGATCTCTGCGACATCCAGCCCCACGCCGTTCGGGAACTGCGACAGGTTAAATTCCTGGTGCGACACAAGAGCACAGTGTTGACGTCGCGGTTTTCACCCACGCACAGTCTGCTAGTTTCTGGGAGTATGTGTGGGAGGGTCGCATTCTATCAGCCTAAATTATGAACACTAGTGCCTCTTGTATTGAATTTATACCCAGGTTTGATAAATGGGATGCTATTTCACACGATGCATTCTGGACACGAAGCACTATGATTTGTTTAGTCTCTTGTCCCTGGCTCAGTAAAGCCTTATTCCTACTCAGTGGGAATGTCTGAAAACATTTCAACTCTTCACACATTTTGCTGTAAAAGTTGGTTTGCAGGTACACCATGGAAAGATTTATATATATTTTTGTTGAGGTAGTATTGGCTTTGAAGAGCAGGTTGTGCAAGTGTGCTATCAATTTTTTCTAACAGTTTGCTCTGTTCGTCATCAGAAGACAGACGGTTTTGTGACGTCAAATTTGCTGCGCTCACGATGAACTGTTTCTAAATGAGAACATAATTTCCTGACGAAGATTGAGTTTGGTGTGTGACCTGAAATAGTATAGTGAATCACATTTTCTCAACTTCAATGTTTCTTCTTATATACACTGCATGTTTTAGCAAGGTTTGCACTTTGCACCATCTACAGCTTGTGAAGGAATCCAATTTTATCCAGAAAGGATTGTCGGATTAAAGACTCTCAATATGCTATCTCGGTAGCATTTAACTCCAGAAAACTTGGTCTTCATTATATTAGGAAATGTTGCATTGTTTCAATCTAGTATTATCTTACAATTTATGTTTCGCCGGTTCACATTATTTTTTCAAACACTCTTGAGCAGAGAAGGGGAATGTGCACCTAATTTTTGTGTGAAACTAAAAAATCTTAGCATGAGCATTAGCATCGTCAGCAATGCATTCAAATGCCTCGCCCAGTGGTCTCCAGCAATTCTTTCTTTGTTTACATTGACGCGACTCCGTTGCTGTGCCAATAACAGGTTTTGGCAGATATTACATCATCATTTTGATAGTAAATACAAGCACAGAGTTGGGCAACATGTTACAATCATCACACAATAGGGAAAATTTGGGTTGGATTTGTTGCTTTGATGTTTACAGGTGTATAGGATATATATATATTATCTTGCAGGATCATGATTTATTACGAAAAATGCATGGTTTGAAGTATAGAGCGACACAAAGAAACAGTTATGCACTGTTGTGATAAGGTATTGTTATATTTTTTAAAACTAATCAAGTGACTTGGACAGAATGTTTCGATTTTGTGTTATTCGCATTTTATTCGAGTCAAACCAATCGTAAATTATTCACAACATGCAAATGGTTTGCTCTGTAGACAGATTTGTATCAATGTTTTATTTAAAATATTTCTAATATATCTTTGGAAACCTGTATTTTTCAGAACAAATGATACTTTTAGGGTATTATGAAAAATTGAAATTAAAATAGAATCCACAACTCAAAAGTGTTTTTCGACTTGGTTATTGTTTTATTTATTAATTAATCAAATAAAGATCAACAATATCTTGTCTATAGAGAGTCAAGTGCATTGTCAAAGTATTTTCTAACAAAATTAGAGACGTTTGTCAAGTCCCAGATTGTCTTTTCAACCTTTTTGCAATGACTAACCGTCACCAAGAAAGTATGGATGCAACCCTTATTCCTCAGTTTATTTGAAGTATTATCTAATTGTTTTTGGTCATTTAATTGGTAAAACGACTAAATATCTTCAGCTATTGATATGATTTTTGAAACCATTTAATATTCTAATGAATACGCCGATTTATTTATGCGGTTTATTTATTACAATTCAAATCAACTTTACTTTTAAAATAAACAAATCAACACGACAACCTAAGAGTACTTTTCATTTTATTACCCACAAAATGCAAAAAAAAATACAAAACTTTTTTTTAAATAACAAGATTGTCAATAATTGCACAAGAAAGGACTTTATCAATTCTCATGAACAAGTAATTTGCAACTGAAGTTTTACACAGACAGACAGATTTTTTTGAAATTTACAAATTATGCCCTGTTTACCATATTTAAATGATCATAAAGATGTTAGAGTTCGTTTCAAAGCTATAGATAAACTTTTATCAACGTTTAAACAAAATATTAACATAATTTGTGACAACAAAATCTACATGTGCACCGGTACGGTATATGCTGTTTATACATGTAAATAACCCAATCTTTTTTTCCACATCAGCTACAACATAATATATGAGACAACTTAAACATACTCTCTTACCATCTTAAAATACTCAATAAAATACTTTATAATTTTACTTTCTCTTTGCAGTGCGCCGACTGTTTTTCCAATTTAGCAATATCATTAGGAAAGGGCAACGTTCAAGTAAGATATACTGATATTGATTTGGGGCCTAATGAATTAAACTGCCTTGCTTCATGCAGGATCACCAATAGACTATGTCTACGTACGAGAGCACACGAGTCCTTGCACTACTTGTCTACATGTACGTGTGGTTTCTCTATATTACTGACTTGCATAATGAAACTGTAATGAATATTTATGTCTTGTGGATAACATGCCAGCTCCGATATATGGTTATTCAATTAAAAACATATGCAGTGATTTAATTTCCAACCGGTTCAGATATAGGCATGGATAGGACACAACATTGGGACTAAAGTGATATAATAAAAAACCACTTTAGTATTTGTTAATCAATCTGGTTTCATATATACGCACCCCTCTCCATTTCCTTCCACCACTACCACAAAGTGCTGTGTTTGGACACACTGTCTAACCAGGCAAATACACATGTACACAATGACAATTGTCCGCTATTCAGTCAACTTTATATAGTATATGTATATGGAGGGGAATACGATACCCTGTGGAGACAGGGAGACAATGGGAATAAATGTCTCCACGTGGTCATTTATATAGGTGTAAAGGTCTCCACAAGGTTTTTCACGAAATAGATATGGATGGACTCAAAAATTACTCAAAAACTAGAGTTAGGATGTGGGTTAGGGTTAGTATTCGGGTTTAGGGTATAATGGGTCAACGTTTCAAACCGGGAAATTAATTGTGGTTGAAGTAGGAGCATTTGGAACAAAGTTGTAGATTTACTAACAATTTTGTTTTGTATTTACAAGGATACAACAATGCGAATGTGTGTACATGTACATGTAGGTGTTGAAATTTAGATACACAATTGTAAGAGTGCTAAATGTTTGAGAAATACATTGTATATTTGTATCTGCATTTTGGTTAGTCTACTATCCTTATGAAAATGTCGAGATTGAGATGTTTAAATACAAGAGTGCTAAATATTCCAGAAATCTAGAGTTGCTTTTTTGGTAGGCAAACACTGTTAAATTTTCGTTAACCAGTTCGCGCTTTAAAAAAAAAGAAGTATTTACTGGACCCAGGCGCGGAATTATTGTTCATGAACATTGACCCCTGCGGGCTTAGACCGGCAGTTCGTGGGCAGCACACCCACACATGCCAGCTGTGAGTCGGTCGCTGACAGATATTTTCAGCCTCGCTGGGCATACTAGACCAATCTTATGGCTGAGGCTACATGTATGTACATATTATTGTCAAAACATGACAAAACCGAAGAAAATCAATAGACCAATATTTCTTTTAACTACTTATTGTTTTTGATTAATATTATTTTTATGGGGGGCAAATGGTTTATCCTACCTTTAATTCATTCTTTTATGGTAATCTTTTGATTATTAACGTTTTCATTTTTGACAAGATATTGAATTTGAGTACATGTGCAATTTCTTTGCAAGTGCAATAAAAAATTAAATTTAAAGATTTATTCCTAATCCTAATGATTCGCTTAAAAAAACCCGAATCATTTCACTCAATGTTCTCTACTGAAGAAATGATCCTAGATTTCTCTTTTTTTATCACAACATTTTAACCATTTCACAAATTTAAAAAAAGTCACAAAAAAGTACAAAAACTTAGTATAATACAAATGTATTAATTTCTCAGTGGAAAACGATATAAAGCCCATTCTTGCATTTTTTTTACTGTCTGAAAAGTTAGTTAGGAATTTGTAAAGTTGATAATGGTACCCGATCTCATAATCTGAAATCGGTTCCTAACATCAACGGTCGAACAACTGCACACCCCCAAAGCAAATGTTATGGTTTGGCTTAACCCCCACCCCCCCCCCCCCCCCCCACTTTTTCCCCTATCAAAATATCATAAAGCATAGTTGGCGTGTAATCGTGTAATGGTTGTTATTCTGTTTATGTTTAGCACCAGAAATTGCAACGTGTTTGGTGTCCGAGTGATACTTTTTTTTTCGAAAAGTAATGAAATCACAAGTAAATAACAAACTTTCTGTCGTACCTTTTCTCCCCCGACAGGCACTCCCATATATAAAACCACAGGCTCTATAAGCATAGAGCTAGCTCTGTGGTTATAGAGCTATATAACCATAGAGCCGGCTCTATAACCATAGAGCCGGCTCTATAACCATAGAGCCGGCTCTATAACCATAGAGCCGGCTCTATGGTTATAGAGCCAGCTCTATGGTTATATAGCTCTGTGGTTATAGAGCTGGCTCTATAAGCATAGAGCTAGCTCTGTGGTTATAGAGCTATATAACCATAGAGCCGGCTCTATAACCATAGAGCCGGCTCTATAACCATAGAGCCGGCTCTATAACCATAGAGCCGGCTCTATAACCATAGAGCCGGCTCTATAACCATAGAGCCGGCTCTATGGTTATAGAGCCAGCTCTATGGTTATATAGCTCTGTGGTTATAGAGCTGGCTCTATAAGCATAGAGCTAGCTCTGTGGTTATAGAGCTATATAACCATAGAGCCGGCTCTATAACCATAGAGCCGGCTCTATAACCATAGAGCCGGCTCTATAACCATAGAGCCGGCTCTATAACCATAGAGCCGGCTCTATAACCATAGAGCCGGCTCTATAACCACAGAGCTATATAACCATAGAGCTGGCTCTATAACCATAGAGCTGGCTCTATAACCACAGAGCTAGCTCTATATAGAGCTATATAATTACCATAGAGCTGGCTCTATAACCATAGAGCCGGCTCTATAATCATAGAGCCGGCTCTATAACCATAGAGCCGGCTCTATAACCATAGAGCCGGCTCTATAACCACAGAGCTATATAACCATAGAGCTGGCTCTATAACCATAGAGCTGGCTCTATAACCACAGAGCTAGCTCTATATAGAGCTATATAATTACCATAGAGCTGGCTCTATAACCATAGAGCCGGCTCTATAACCATAGAGCCAGCTCTATAACCACAGAGCTAGCTCTATAACCACAGAGCTAGCTCTATAACCATAGAGCTATGTAACCATAGAGCTGGCTCTATAACCATAGGGCTGGCTCTATGGTACAACGAACATGGAATGCGAACATGTATACTTTTTACTTTTAAAGGAACTCAATATAATTTTTATTATAACACCTCACTCACAGATTCTGTGTCTTGATTGGCCGAGAGCGCGGCACGTGTCACTTGCTATTTTTACTATTTTGTACCATGGAGAAATAAGACTATCCAAAAAGACTATACCACGCAAAAAGGACTATGCGCATAGCATGCAACACACAAATATGCGCATAGCAACGAAAGCGTGACTGAAACCCAGACGTGTGTTTCGGTGCATTGCGTAAACATTGCTCTATCACCTTCGCACCCGTTCATCAAGGCAACAAAGTACACGTATGATCGAGAGACGTATAATTCTGAGATTTTTTGTCATTACTATACTTTCAGGAAGCTTAAATTGTGCAGAATATGTGAGTGAGGTGTTATAAAACAAATATTGACTGCTTTATTTCGCGGTATAGTAAAACTAGCCTCCCTCGGTGATCCATGGAGCATTCTATTTTCCCTCGGCTTCGCCTCGGGAAAATAGAATGCTCCATGGATCACCTCGGGAGGATAGTTTTACTATACCACTCAAAGCAGTCAATATTTGTATAATATACAATCATTAAATAAAATATTTATCACCTGTTCTACAAAAATACTTTTAACAACTGATTTAACATTTTCTGGTTTTTAAATTTTTATTTTAATACAAATCGCTTTGTTTTTCGAAGCAACTAATTACCGGAATCTGCTAAATACACCAAGAATGAAATTGGAAAATACCAACTAAAATAAAAAGAGTGGTCACAGCTAGTTGGTGATTTGTGATAATAACAATAGTAACTTGTATTCATAAAGTGCCTTTGCCAAAGGGTACTATTTTTCGGCAGCAGATCAAGATCAACATATTCTGTGCCCAATTTTATAGCACTGCCGATTTTGTGCTTAACCAGTTCGCGCCGGGATTATTTTAACATCGCTGAGCCCACGGGCGGGATTGTTTTTAACGAAACTCGATCCGAAGCGGGTTCAGGCTGATAGTGCCGGGAAGCACACCCACGCATTTCCGGCCTTGCTCGCTGCTGACATACATTTACGAACTTGAACTTGGCGTGTTTATGCGTCATCCGTTTTGAATTTGGGGAAATTTTTGCGTCTATATACGTCATCCGGCGCGAACTGGTTAATACAGCCTCCATCATTCCATAGAGACTGTTAACAGTAACTGTCCTATTCTGTAACTGTCCTATTCTATAACGTACTCTCGCTTTTGGTGTCTTTTTCACCCACTCCAAACTGGACGCTACGGATGTCCACCCCGTCAGTTGCTGCCTCTTTGTTTAGCAAGGCTTCTTTGTTTGTTACCTTCTTCCACTCCTTGTTGAAGATCTCTTTCGTCTCGGTCAAACTCTCGGCTTTTAACTCGCGTTCCATCTTCGTGGCTGACCGAGCTGCGGCGTACTGGGATCGTGTCACTTTCAGGTACTGGACGTCGGATAGAATGCGGACAATGAAGTCTGGGATGAAGGGCGTGGTCGGAGTGTTAGAGCTGGCACTCATGCTGCTACCGACGCTGGTCCTACTACCAGAACGTGAGATGGTGTTTGCTGCGGAAAAGTCAAAGTTTGGAACTGAATTAGTAGAGGTCCTTTAGAGGAATGAATTGCATTGTGGTTTTTTTATATGTACTAAACGAGTAATGAATGCTTCTCTGTTATTTGGTTTTTGGAATACATTGGATATTCAAAACCTTGACTTCACCCATGCAGTGACTTTCATCTCTGTTTTTTTAGTCATTTAGAACCCAAAACTCAAATCCAAAGGAGGCTAAATTCTGATGTCAAATTCAGAAGTGAAACTAAAGCCTGAGCTTCATCTTCATGCAAAATATCAAATTTTGGACATTGGTACCCCCAAACCCCCCTTAAATGTTCTTTTCTACTAACCATGTATTAAAAAAAACCACACTCATTCAAGTAAATGTTAATTTGGTGACCAGAAAATCTTCTAGTGTCAAGAGAAATGTTCCAACCATCAACTCACCTCCGGGAGTCATCAAAGCGTGCTGTCCATAAAAGGCAAATGGACCCTGTTCAAAGACCAGGTTCTCTTTACCGATGGTGACTTCTACTTTGCCCTGAAGAATGATGATAAAATAATCGGCTTGTTTTCCCCGGCTGTACAGGAACACGGGGTTGTGTTTGCCTTCTTCTTGCCTGGCAGTGTGGTAAATATCCTGCTCAAGGAGACGGTGTAAGACGGCCTCTGAGATCAACTCAATCTTGAAAGGTTCCACGGCTGAAAGGTGAGAAGAGAGTGACAATGAGAGAAAATTAGTTAAAAAATTGTACATCACTCAAGATTTGAGTTGTTTTACTATTGAAACAACGCTTGCATAACCAATTATATAAGAGTCAGGTTGGCGTAGCAGTTCTTTTCTTGCCCTTCACCACTGTGACCAAGGATATTCTTTTGGGGTTTTCCTCCCACCTCTAAAACTGTACCTTCTTCTCATCATTTTCTTTCTACAGGTTTCTTCAGGCTTACGAGCTACAGTACCAAAGACACTTTTGAGGAATCCTTGGTTTCATTACCAGAAAGAATTAATAATAATTATTAATAATAATACCATCAACAATTAAGAAAAGGACCTGTTCTAAGTCAGTATCTTATTTATTGACCCATTTTCTAACTCTAGTACCAACCTGTGTTCAGGAACTGGAATATAGCGAGGGCTAGCTGGGGGGAGACCTTTGCACGAATGACATCGTCCTGCTGGGCAAAGATCGAGTAATCACGGCGCTTTGGGTTGTTAATCATTTTCTTTGACACGTTGTCAGCTGCAATAAAACAAAATGAAATGTTCATTGTCACGTTAATGAACATTTTAATATTTGATCAAATACAAAGTATGTTAATACTTTTTTTTAGTATTAATTGACAATTCAGAAATAAATGCTGTTGCTTTTTATTTGCTAAAACCTTTTTTTCATGGGGGCTTAGGGGCTCTTATCCCCCCTGGCTCCCATAGGTAAACACACTTATCAATCAACCAAGAAGCTCGACACCATTGCGCTTCAGGGCTGTTCCTAATCTATTTCTTACTGTATATGTCGGTTTCATCCACAATTTCTGACTTCAGGATTTCTTCAATGACATCTTCCAAGGTAACGAGACCCAAGACTTCGTAGAAGGGATCACCTTCGCCCTCGTTGTTGACGCGGTTCACTATGGCCATGTGAGAAGAACCTTGACGAGTTAAACAAAAAAGTTCTGATGAAAAGAATTTTGTTCAAATACAAATTTTGTATTTGATTTATTCGGAGTAAATGCTTATGACTTGATATACATTTATTGGTGTAATGGTTGATGTACTGAAAATCTTGTCTATTACTTTTGTTTTTACATGAAGTTTGAAAAAACACTACTTTTTCCTTCCCCGACATTCTTTTTTCATTTGCAATCATTTGAGAAATTATATGAATTTAGATTTTTACAATGGGCCCTTAGGCTTTCAAAAAATACCTTTCTTGAATTCTGTGAGCATGACGTCCAGTGTGGTGTCCTCAAACACAAAGTTGATCGGATGCTGGTAAAACTTAATGACTGTCTTCAGCGGTGTGCAGTCATCAGGATCCACAAACGCTAAATCTTTGACAAACAGTAGGGCGACTATGTTATCCCTGGTTCCTGCATACACCGGTATCCGTGTGAAGCCTTTATTCATGATGTCAGTGACCGTGTTGAAGTCGAGAACTGCTTCCTCATCCAGCATGTAGCAGCCTTCCAACGGCGTCATGACACATTTCACCGGCGTCTTTTTCAACTCCAGTGCGCCCGATATGATGTCAACTTCTTCCTTTTGCAGATCCGTGTATTCATCTGTGACTTTAATCAACTCCAGCAGGCGTTCCCTGTCATAGACGTTGCCAATTTCCTTGCCCAGAATGAAATTTAGGATTTTACTGATTGGGTACGCCACAGGAAACGTTACAACCATGAAGAAGTACGTTAACCAGACTGTTTTGGCTCCCACGGCCAGCCCGTGGCGGGAACAAATAGACTGCGGGACGATTTCACCGAAGATAACAATCCCGGCGGTGGAACCGATAACCGCCCACAGTCCGGAGGACAAATCACCAATAAGGGTTGTCAGTGTGCTGTTCACAAGAACATTTCCAAGCAGCAAGGAACACAACAGATAGTTTCCAGCTTTGCGAATTGGGGCAATCTTCTTAGCGTACTGCTTCTCACTATGGTTTCCACAATTCTGGAGGATTTTCAGCTCAGTTGGATCGAGAGCCATCAGGCCCAGATTTAAACCACTGAAGAGGCCTGATAAGGTCAACAGCAGGATGATGAGAATAATTTGCAACCACAGTGGCAAGAGTGGGGAAACGGTGTGAACTTGAAGCCAGCTGGCCGTTCCCAGATGAGTCAAGCGCTTACCATCCAGCTTAACGCACATGTAGAGGGGATCTAGTAAGGTGAACGTTGCTTGCAGCAGTCCAGTTGTGTGATTATTGGAGTTAGCTGGGTCCGATTCGACGGCTTCCACCACTGGATGGTCTAGCTCCTCACAAGAATCTCCTTTCTCCGCCTCCGTCGAGGTGAACCACACCACCATTCCGACCCTGATATTTTCTCCAAGAAGTTTCACGGTTACTTCTTTATCCTGCGGAACCATCAGCTCTCCCCCTGCACCTACAGATACTGCATCGCTAGTTTTTAACAGCGCAAAGATACGAGTTGAATTTCCCCCACCACCACCAACATTTACCCCCGATATGACCGGTACATTGGCCAACAACACTAATAAAAGGATCATACTAGTGGGAAACGTCCTCACTGTTATCCTTGTAGTTCTTAAACACTCCCGTAAAACTTGGCGAGCTACGGGAAAGAACCGTGTAGTTCTAAATGAAGAGTAAACAACGCCCATGGAGGCCGCCATCTTGGAAAATGGACGTCCGGTTTTGCGGTTTTCGTTGCAACGCGTACGTGCGATGGAGATGTCACCTACGCAACCCGAAATAATTCATGAAATATGACATATTTTCAAGAATGTTGTTAAAACAAACATGCTTTGTCTTTATATGAGATTTATCCTGCCTGTTTTATTCGTCTTCTAAAAGCTTTTCTCCGTTTTCAAAGGAAAGTTTACGACACGTATACCGCCCCCGCGCCGATGGAGTATTGGTGGACTAAATTTGACCAAACAATAGATGGCGCCCTACAGCGCTAGCGCCCTCTGTAGTCAGGTAACCCGTTTGTTTACAGATTGTAGCCTGTTTATGGAACAATCGTCGGAACAGCGTTAAAATGGTGGGTACTACTAATAACGGGAAGTATTTAATCGTTATATTTTCATTTTCGATCCAATTCCGATTTAGTTGAAATTCCGATTTTGTTGAACTCACTTACAATACCTTGCATATAGCGCCATCTTAGAGGGCATATTGCAAATGTAGTAGTCTGTATGAGTAGAACTATCTGAGTATCTGACTATCTCCGCCAAGGCCAAGCCGCTGGTACGGGTACGGGTCTAGTGTAATCTTGGTACTGGTAGCTCCATGGCTGTAATTAACATTTTTTTATATATTGTCTTATTTTGTCGCTAAAAAATAAATGGCGAATAGATATTTAAGACAATAGAATAGACAAAAGATAGCTAATTAGTAAATTACACAGCCCCATTTGTAGGCCTGATAGTACTAGCCTATAACGAGTGAAGGTGCTCCACTCCTCCACAGTATATGCACCATCTAGTTTATGGGACAAATTTACGTGCATATATTGCTGTCTACACATCGTCGATTAAAAACTTTTGCGCTTCCAAGTCATCATGCGTTCATTCTAAAATGTGTGCGCGTCTAGCAACGCGTGTTCTTTTTGCCCCATGAACAAAATGACGCATATATTACCATGCCACACCTTATTAGAGCACATGTCTAATGGTAGAGTTAGCACCATTCTTAGTCCAGGTTGGACATCCTCTTCATTGTAAGATTCAAGAAGTTTGTAATCTTTGGATTCTTGTTTAAATTTGATGTATTTTGTTTAACAGGGCCTTTTTGCCTTTCTGAAGTCTAAACTTGGTAGCAACCCAATCAGCAAGTTGCGCATTCTTCTACTCGGATTGGACAATGCTGGAAAGACGACTCTCTTACGAGGCATGGCCAAGGAAGATATCAGTCACACGACACCAACGTTGGGATTCAACATCAAAACAGTCGCAACGCAGGGAGTGCACCTGAACGTGTGGGATATTGGAGGTTGGTTACCAGATATGGCCCTCATGGGGGCGGGGCATTTGGGAATGTAAGGCTAAACAAGAATCATGTTCCATCTGCTAATTCGGAACATGAACAAATCAGGTGTTAGTCTCCAAATTGTAGCCGTCTGACAAGTCTTCTACTTTTTACATTTAACTAACTGCCAATTCTACTTCTTAACAACCAACGAAAGATTTGTCCAATGTGATTCGAAAAACTTTTCTTCTGTTTTGCAGGGCAGAAAACAATCCGTCCATACTGGAAACAGTACTATGAGAAAACAGATGTTCTCATCTATGTGATAGACAGCGCGGATAGCACTCGCTTGGAAGAAACTGGAGAGGTATGGTATATTGACTGGTAAAGAGGACACTAGTGACCCCTTTGCCAGTCAAATATGTATGAATTATAGAGGCCAGTGGTAGTGAAGTGGCTGGAATCACTACCGCCCCACTACCATCATCAATTCAGATGTGTTATATGTAGTTCCAAGGAAACTGACTTGTGTCTCTTAAAAATCCACCTTTTCAGGAGCTGAGCCAGCTACTGGAGGAAGAGAAACTATCGGGCGTTCCCGTGCTGGTCTTCGCCAACAAGCAGGACCTGATCAGCGCTGCGGCAGCTGCTGATATTGCAGAGGGTTTGAATCTACACACCATCAGGGATAGAGCGTGGCAAATCTGTGCATGCTCAGCCATGACCGGGGAGGGCGTAGAGGTAAAGGTGCTATTCGGAAAAATTATAGAATGCAGGGCCCACTGACAACTCTCGACTTGATTTACCCTAGGACATTAAATGGACTGACCCTGACCCCAACCCTTACCCCAACCCTTACCCCAATACCCATAGAATACAGGGCCACTCCATTTTATGTCATAGGGTAAATAAAACCAAGAGTTGTCAGTGGGCTCTGCATGGGCCCTGCATTCTGTAGTTAAGCCTGCTATTCATTTCTCACAAGCTGACAGACAGACACTACCAGTCTCTATGACATTTAGAGCTTATTATGTCACATTCTCTTTTCTTCATTCAAACTTAACACCTCACCATTCTTTACCGTTTTGTTTTTGACAGGCCGGCATGGATTGGATAGTGCACACTGTCAAATCTAGATAGCACCCAGCGCATCTCTCATTTACATCATCATGCAACAAAGCCTCGGGCTGAAATCTCCAAGATATCATTGCCTGTTAATCTAAGGGTACACATTGACCAATTGGATCATGACTTAGGGGTCAGGTGACTGTGATACCTCAGTGAAACTCGGGATGAAGGCTGGAGCTGAAGGCTATGTCTTGGACATATAACAACCTGGGTTGTAGTCGAGTCCCTGCAAGTCCGTTCACAAGTCCTTTCATGAAGCCAGTCACAAGTCCCTTCATAAAGGCGGTCCCAAGTAACTGGATGAACAATGACAAAGGAATGCTTTTGTCCAAGCTGATTTGAATAGCTTGTGATTTGAATTGGAACTGTAGGACTTGTGATGGACTTGCAGGGACTTACAGGGACTTGCAGGGACTTGTGATGGACTCGTGATGGACTCGACTACATCCCTGTAGAAAATTGTCTTGACTCCTATAGACTTTATACACAACCACTGAATTTGCGCCAGGATACTACATTCTTTCCAAGCCTCAAAGTGGCACCACATGATGGACTACTGGTATTGCAATGAAGCTATACTATCCAAACCCAAATCAAAGTCTTTAGGAAAAAAATGAATTCTGTAAAAAAAATCTTTGAAGAGAGTGTAACCCCTGTCTGCGAGTCTTACTGCATTGCAGATGTGTTTCTGGATTTTAAAGTATGTACTTGACTATTGTCATGTTGTCCTCATGTTGGCTTCATATGGCCTTTGGCTGGATTTACTACCAGAATTAAAGAAGTGAAGTTTAGTTTGTTCCATGCGTCTCTTGCCATAGAAATCTTGGTTTCAATAGCCTGTACACACGGCAACAATGTGCTTAGAATTCAGAACTCTGGTGATGTTATTTGTGTGCTGGCCCTGCCTGTGATGTTAATTTGTGGCCAGTAATTTTGACTATTCAATATGTGTAATTGTAGAAAATATACGGTCATTTCTTTTCATTTGCGATTTGATAACCCAGCGATGCATTTAAACGAAAGTATTTTTAATGTACAGTATATCTTAAAAAATTATGTATCTTTTCAAAAATGTAAAAAAAGGGCAATTTTTAATGTTAATTGAAAGTTAGTGTGTGTACTTGTGTAAAAGGTTTGTTACTTGTAGATTGTGAGTAAACATCTGTTTTTAAGTTTGAAAAGTCCCTAAAACAGAGTATTCTTTACCTTGACACCATTAAGCATTAAACATTGTATTTTTGCTATTCAGCCAGATCATAGGTGATTCGCTTGTGAATTGTATAAATATTCGGTGAAAATTTGTCAAACATTCTTATTCTTTAGATGTGTTGCTGTATCAAGCTTTCTTTTTTATTCTGCCTTTGCTTATAAACACAATGCCTGTGTAAGAAAGTGTGTTTTTATTAATAACTAATTATTACAATTGTTTTAAAACAACTTCTAAGACTTTTTTGCAGCTGATCTCTTGAAATTCCACCAAGGTTTTGAAGTAATTTAAATGAAGTAATTAAAACAATGTGGTCGCGTCTCGACAAAAATGTGTTTTGTGATTTTGCTCGTAATATATGTCAGGCGCGGATCTAGGATTTTTTTAGACGGGGGGCACAAAAAAAACTAGAAAAGTGCGAGCGCGAAGCGCGAAGCCCTTACGGCGTGGGGTCCGGAGCCCGCTTAAGGGCCTCGAAAAAAATTGGATTCTATGTGCTTCGTGGTGCAATCTGAGGCGATTCCTGGCCTCTTTCCTCAAATCTTTTTAGCAAAAGTTTAAAAAATGATATGGAGAGAAAATGAAAAATTCTGGAGATTTTAATGGAGAATATATAAATAAATATATACTTTAATATATGAATGTGGGGCACACCCAAAACTGGAAAATGCGCGAAGCGTGGTGTTTGGGGCCCGCTTAAAGGCCCTGGAAAATTGTAGATTCTATATGCTTTGTAGGGCAATCTGAGAAAAAAACTACGAAGGATTCGAACCCACAACCTTTGGACAAGGAGGCTGGTACATTATCCATCAGAGCACCTCATATCGTTAACTTAATCCAATAAACTCCGTCTAATATCCACACACTACCAGAATCGTGAAAAGGCGAAGTATATACACAAAATTCCATACACATTTAGGTCTATAAATTCATCCACAATTACTTCCGCGTCAGTTTATTGGGCTTTATTTTCCCTTTATTTTCCCACCAAAACCACAAAGTAGAAATGGAAATAAATTAAAAAAATACAAAAAAAATACGGAGGATTCGAACCCACAACCTTTGGAGAAGGAGGCTGTTACATTATCCATTAGAGTACAGCATATCGTTAACTTAATCCAATGAACTCCGTCTGATATCTACTCACTACCAGAGTCATGAAAAGCTGCCAAATTGTACAGCAATTTACACCGTTTTACAGTATGCACACCGTATGCAACAACATTTAACTACCGAACACGAAACTAGATACACATTTAGGTCCATAAATTCATCCACATTTACTTTCGCGTCAGTTTATTGGGCCGTATATTTCCCTCGTACAAAATCCACCAAAACCACAAAGTAGAAATGGAAAAGAAAAAAAAAGTAAAGAAAAAAAACCACACAGAGGGTTCAAACCCACAACCTTTGGACTAGGAGACTGGTACATTATCCCTCAGAGTACAGGATATCTTTAACTTAATTCAATGAACTCCGTCTGATATCTACACAATACCAGAGTCATGAAAAGTTGCCGTACACAATTTTATTCACATTTAGGTCCATAAATTCATCCACATTTATTTCCGCGTCAGTTTAATGGGCTTTATTTTCCCTTCGTACAAAATCCAACAAAACCACAAAGTAGAAAAAGAAAATAACAAAAAATACAAAAAAATATATAAACAAAAAAAGATACGGAGGATTCGAACCCACAACCTTTGGACAAGGAGGCTGGTACATTACCCATCAGAGTACATCATATCGTTAATTTAGTTCAATGAACTCCGTCTGATATCTACTCACTACCAGGGTCATGAAAAGCTGCCAAATTGTACAACAATTTACAACCGTTTTACAGTATGCACACCGTATGCAACAACATTTAACTACCGAACACAAAACTAGATACACATTTAGGTCCATAAATTCATCCACATTTACTTTCGCGTCAGTTTATTGGGCCGTATATTTCCCTTGTACAAAATCCACCAAAACCACAAAGTAGAAATGGAAAAAGAAAAAAAAGTAAAGAAAAAAAACACACAGAGGGTTCGAACCCACAACCCTTGGACTAGGAGACTGGTACATTATCCCTCAGAGTACAGGATATCTTTAACTTAATTCAATGAACTCCGTCTAATATCTACACACTACCAGAGTCATGAAAAGCTGCCGTATATACACACAATTTCATTCACATTTAGGTCCATAAATTCATCCACATTTATTTCCGCGTCAGTTTAATGGGCTTTATTTTCCCTTCGTACAAAATCCAACAAAACCACAAAGTAGAAAAAGAAAATAACAAAAAATACACAAAAATATATAAACAAAAAAGATACGGAGGATTCGAACCCACAACCTTTGGACAAGGAGGCTGGTACATTATCCATCAGAGCACCTCATATCGTTAACTTAATCCAATAAACTCCGTCTAATATCCACACACTACCAGAATCGTGAAAAGGCGAAGTATATACACAAAATTCCATACACATTTAGGTCTATAAATTCATCCACAATTACTTCCGCGTCAGTTTATTGGGCTTTATTTTCCCTTTATTTTCCCACCAAAACCACAAAGTAGAAATGGAAAAAAATACAAAAAATACAAAAAAAATACGGAGGATTCGAACCCACAACCTTTGGAGAAGGAGGCTGTTACATTATCCATCAGAGTACAGCATATCGTTAACTAAATCAATGAACTCCGTCTGATATCTACTCACTATACCAGAGTCATGAAAAGCTGCCAAATTGTACAGCAATTTACACCGTTTTACAGTATGCACACCGTATGCAACAATATTTAACTACCGAACACAAAACTAGATACACATTTAGGTCCATAAATCCATCCACATTTACTTTCGCGTCAGTTTATTGGGCCGTATATTTCCCTCGTACAAAATCCACCAAAACCACAAAGTAGAAATGGAAAAGAAAAAAAAAGTAAAGAAAAAAACCACACAGAGGGTTCAAACCCACAACCTTTGGACTAGGAGACTGGTACATTATCCCTCAGAGTACAGCATATCGTTAACTTAGTCCAATGAACTCCGTCTGATATCTACTCACTATACCAGGGTCATGAAAAGCTGCCAAATTGTACAGCAATTTACAACCGTTTTACAGTATGCACACCGTATGCAACAACATTTAACTACCGAACACAAAACTAGATACACATTTAGGTCCATAAATTCATCCACATTTACTTTCGCGTCAGTTTATTGGGCCGTATATTTCCCTCGTACAAAATCCACCAAAACCACAAAGTAGAAATGGAAAAGAAAAAAAAAGTAAAGAAAAAAACCACAGAGGGTTCGAACCCACAACCTTTGGACTAGGAGACTGGTACATTATCCCTCAGAGTACAGGATATCTTTAACTTAATTCAATGAACTCCGTCTAATATCTACACACTACCAGAGTCATGAAAAGCTGCCGTATATACACACAATTTCATTCACATTTAGGTCCATAAATTCATCCACATTTATTTCCGCGTCAGTTTATTGGGCTTTATTTTCCCTTCGTACAAAATCCAACAAAACCACAAAGTAGAAAAAGAAAATAACAAAAATACAAAAAAATATATAAACAAAAAAGATACGGAGGATTCGAACCCACAACCTTTGGACAAGGAGGCTGGTACATTATCCATCAGAGTACCTCATATCGTTAACTTAATCCAATAAACTCCGTCTAATATCCACACACTACCAGAATCGTGAAAAGGCGAAGTATATACACAAAATTCCATACACATTTAGGTCTATAAATTCATCCACAATTACTTCCGCGTCAGTTTATTGGGCTTTATTTTCCCTTTATTTTCCCACCAAAACCACAAAGTAGAAATGGAAAAAAATTGAAAAAATACAAAAAAAATACGGAGGATTCGAACCAACAAACCTTTGGAGAAGGAGGTTGTTACATTATCCATCAGAGTACAGCATATCGTTAACTAAATCCAATGAACTCCGTCTGATATCTACTCACTACCAGAGTCATGAAAAGCTGCCAAATTGTACAGCAATTTACACCGTTTTACAGTATGCACACCGTATGCAACAATATTTAACTACCGAACACAAAACTAGATACACATTTAGGTCCATAAATCCATCCACATTTACTTTCGCGTCAGTTTATTGGGCCGTATATTTCCCTCGTACAAAATCCACCAAAACCACAAAGTAGAAATGGAAAAGAAAAAAAAAGTAAAGAAAAAAAACACACAGAGGGTTCGAACCCACAACCTTTGGACTAGGAGACTGGTACATTATCCCTCAGAGTACAGGATACCTTTAACTTAATTCAATGAACTCCGTCTGATATCTACACACTACCAGAGTCATGAAAAGCTGCCGTATATACACACAATTTTATTCACATTTAGGTCCATAAATTCATCCACATTTATTTCCGCGTCAGTTTAATGGGCTTTATTTTCCCTTCGTACAAAATCCAACAAAACCACAAAGTAGAAAAAGAAAATAACAAAAAATACAAAAAAATATATAAACAAAAAAGATACGGAGGATTCGAACCCACAACCTTTGGACAAGGAGGCTGGTACATTACCCATCAGAGTACAGCATATCGTTAACTTAGTCCAATGAACTCCGTCTGATATCTACTCACTACCAGGGTCATGAAAAGCTGCCAAATTGTACAACAATTTACAACCGTTTTACAGTATGCACATCGTATGCAACAACATTTAACTACCGAACACAAAACTAGATACACATTTAGGTCCATAAATCCATCCACATTTACTTTCGCGTCAGTTTATTGGGCCGTATATTTCCCTTGTACAAAATCCACCAAAACCACAAAGTAGAAATGGAAAAGAAAAAAAAAGTAAAGAAAAAAAACACACAGAGGGTTCGAACCCACAACCTTTGGACTAGGAGACTGGTACATTATCCCTCAGAGTACAGGATATCTTTAACTTAATTCAATGAACTCCGTCTGATATCTACACACTACCAGAGTCATGAAAAGCTGCCGTATATACACACAATTTCATTCACATTTAGGTCCATAAATTCATCCACATTTATTTCCGCGTCAGTTTATTGGGCTTTATTTTCCCTTCGTACAAAATCCAACAAAACCACAAAGTAGAAAAAGAAAATAACAAAAAATACAAAAAAATATATAAACAAAAAAGATACGGAGGATTCGAACCCACAACCTTTGGACAAGGAGGCTGGTACATTATCCATCAGAGCACCTCATATCGTTAACTTAATCCAATAAACTCCGTCTAATATCCACACACTACCAGAATCGTGAAAAGGCGAAGTATATACACAAAATTCCATACACATTTAGGTCTATAAATTCATCCACAATTACTTCCGCGTCAGTTTATTGGGCTTTATTTTCCCTTTATTTTCCCACCAAAACCACAAAGTAGAAATGGAAAAAAATACAAAAAATACAAAAAAAATACGGAGGATTCGAACCCACAACCTTTGGAGAAGGAGGCTGTTACATTATCCATCAGAGTACAGCATATCGTTAACTAAATCAATGAACTCCGTCTGATATCTACTCACTATACCAGAGTCATGAAAAGCTGCCAAATTGTACAGCAATTTACACCGTTTTACAGTATGCACACCGTATGCAACAATATTTAACTACCGAACACAAAACTAGATACACATTTAGGTCCATAAATCCATCCACATTTACTTTCGCGTCAGTTTATTGGGCCGTATATTTCCCTCGTACAAAATCCACCAAAACCACAAAGTAGAAATGGAAAAGAAAAAAAAAGTAAAGAAAAAAACCACACAGAGGGTTCAAACCCACAACCTTTGGACTAGGAGACTGGTACATTATCCCTCAGAGTACAGCATATCGTTAACTTAGTCCAATGAACTCCGTCTGATATCTACTCACTATACCAGGGTCATGAAAAGCTGCCAAATTGTACAGCAATTTACAACCGTTTTACAGTATGCACACCGTATGCAACAACATTTAACTACCGAACACAAAACTAGATACACATTTAGGTCCATAAATTCATCCACATTTACTTTCGCGTCAGTTTATTGGGCCGTATATTTCCCTCGTACAAAATCCACCAAAACCACAAAGTAGAAATGGAAAAGAAAAAAAAAGTAAAGAAAAAAACCACAGAGGGTTCGAACCCACAACCTTTGGACTAGGAGACTGGTACATTATCCCTCAGAGTACAGGATATCTTTAACTTAATTCAATGAACTCCGTCTGATATCTACACACTACCAGAGTCATGAAAAGCTGCCGTATATACACACAATTTCATTCACATTTAGGTCCATAAATTCATCCACATTTATTTCCGCGTCAGTTCATTGGGCTTTATTTTCCCTTCGTACAAAATCCAACAAAACCACAAAGTAGAAAAAGAAAATAACAAAAAATACAAAAAAATATAGGCCTATAAACAAAAAAGTTACGGAGGATTCGAACCCACAACTTTTGGACAAGGAGGCTGGTACATTATCCATCAGAGTACAGCATATCGTTAACTTAGTTCAATGAACTCCGTCTGATATCTACTCACTACCAGGGTCATGAAAAGCTGCCAAATTGTACAACAATTTACAACCGTTTTACAGTATGCACACCGTATGCAACAACATTTAACTACCGAACACAAAACTAGATACACATTTAGGTCCATAAATTCATCCACATTTACTTCGCGTCAGTTTATTGGGCCGTATATTTCCCTTGTACAAAATCCACCAAAACCACAAAGTAGAAATGGAAAAAGAAAAAAAAAGTAAAGAAAAAAAACACACAGAGGGTTCGAACCCACAACCTTTGGACTAGGAGACTGGTAAATTATCCCTCAGAGTACAGGATATCTTTAACTTAATTCAATGAACTCCGTCTGATATCTACACACTACCAGAGTCTTGAAAAGCTGCCGTATATACACACAATTTTATTCACATTTAGGTCCATAAATTCATCCACATTTATTTCCGCGTCAGTTTAATGGGCTTTATTTTCCCTTCGTACAAAATCCAACAAAACCACAAAGTAGAAAAAGAAAATAACAAAAAATACAAAAAAATATATAAACAAAAAAGATACGGAGGATTCGAACCCACAACCTTTGGACAAGGAGGCTGGTACATTACCCATCAGAGTACAGCATATTGTTAACTTAGTCCAATGAACTCCGTCTGATATCTACTCACTACCAGGGTCATGAAAAGCTGCCAAATTGTACAACAATTTACAACCGTTTTACAGTATGCACACCGTATGCAACAACATTTAACTACCGAACACAAAACTAGATACACATTTAGGTCCATAAATTCATCCACATTTACTTTCGCGTCAGTTTATTGGGCCGTATATTTCCCTTGTACAAAATCCACCAAAACCACAAAGTAGAAATGGAAAAGAAAAAAAAAGTAAAGAAAAAAAAACACACAGAGGGTTCGAACCCACAACCTTTGGACTAGGAGACTGGTACATTATCCCTCAGAGTACAGGATATCTTTAACTTAATTCAAAGAACTCCATCTGATATCTACACACTACCAGAGTCATGAAAAGCTGCCGTATATACACACAATTTCATTCACATTTAGGTCCCTAAATTCATCCACATTTATTTCCGCGTCAGTTTATTGGGCTTTATTTTCCCTTCGTACAAAATCCAACAAAACCACAAAGTAGAAAAAGAAAATAACAAAAATACAAAAAAATATATAAACAAAAAAGATACGGAGGATTCGAACCCACAACCTTTGGACAAGGAGGCTGGAACATTATCCATCAGAGCACCTCATATCGTTAACTTAATCCAATAAACTCCGTCTAATATCCACACACTACCAGAATCGTGAAAAGGCGAAGTATATACACAAATTTCCGTACACATTTAGGTCCATAAATTCATCCACATTTTCTTCCGCGTCAGTTTATTGAGCTTTATTTTCCCTTAGTACAAAATCAACCAAAACAACTAAGTAGAAAAGGAAAATAACAAAAAAGTGAAGAAAAATAATCAGACGGAGGATTCGAACCCAGGCCCCTGGACTTTATTTCCCCTTCGTAAAAAATCCAACAAAACTGCTAACACTGGACAAACTCCCACTCGATCTCCAGGTCAACTTGCAAGCGGGGTCCCCTATATATTGTACATTGGCTCTTTCACAGACATACTTACCTTTCACTACACCAAAGCAAAGCTCATTGTTTTCACAAGTCAGTTTGCACGTTAAATCAACGTCCGAAAGTTAATTAACAATTGACAATCGTCGTCTGTCCTACTTCAAAATATAAATGTGACCGGTCACCACAAAAATGAGAGTAAAGTCGGAAATATTGAAAATTGAGATATTGGTATTTTCAAATTCTTGAGAAAGAGAGCTTTCCAATGGTACATAACAATTGGGGGTTTTGCGATAAAAACTTTTTACAGCGCTCTAGAAAGTTAGGGTGTCACAAAACGTGTTTGTGAGAAAACTTACTTTAAACATCTTAAACAAAACACGCAAAAGATTACAAAACGGGACAAGTAAGGTTCGGTTGAGCATAGCAACGGCTATGTTTCAATCATTATTTCTTTTTGAAATTATCCACACATACAAACTATTGCATAAACAACAAAATATCAAAAGTTCGAAAACGTGGGATACTTACGAGGACCTGATTTGCATATTTATTTACCGTGTTAATTAGACCACTAATGGACTTTAATCCAAACCTGATTATCTGATATCACCCAAAAAATAGGAATATGTAGAGGAGGACTTGGGCTTTTCCAATTACGCAAAATCTTAAAATTGACCACCACTTCATATTTTGACTTGAAATGGCCATGGGCCAATTTCACGGAGCTGCTAAGCACAAAAATTTGCTTAGCATGACAATTTGTCCTTGGTAAAAACAAGGTTACAGACCAAATTTTCACGTGATCTTTATTGTTTTTGATTGATAATCAGCTGTTTTTTTGCTTAGCATGAAAAAAACGTAGAATTTTGGCTGATAACTTGTTTTTAATGAGCAAGACGTTTTTGTGCTAAGCAATTTTTTGTGCTTAGCAGCTCCGTGAAATTGGCTCCATATCTCTGAATCACATAGTGCGACTTTACTCTCATTTTGTGGTGACAGGTCACAAATAGGAAACAGAATATACAAGTAATATATTTTTTCATTGAAGTGGATGTCCGTTAAGGAGCACCGTAGTAGCGAAGGCGCGTTGAGTTTCTGCACTTTTCAAAAACAACGTTCGTGGACAAAAAACGTGGCAGGAAACCTTCGCATCGGGATCGGTAATCACATTCTTTTTGCGGTAAAGTTCGTATAGCGAGAAAAAAATGTTTATAATTTAAGTTTGGAGGAATGTGTGACCTTCACTGTTTAATTTAGGCTATGGTATTTATTTGGTAAATATTTTTCTTAACGTCGGGGTTGCGTTAGTGTTCCGGAATGGTTGTGCGTGTAATTCCGACACGCCAGTGCTCCCTTCATTTTGTAGTGAGTAGTGGAACAGTAGCAGTGGCTATTGTTACGGCAGTCAACTGAAAGAAAATCTGGACTTGATAATATACATGTACTACATAATATACATGTACTACTAGCCCATTTTGTGATGGGAATCTAGTAGTATTACTGGTATAAAATTGGGCTGGAGCAATTGCACTTAAGTTGCAGAATAAAAAATAAAAAATTAAAAATCTCTCCGCAAAACTTAAGTCTTAAGCCAGGGATTGCTATTTTTGTTTGTGTATTTTAGCTTTCTTTGTACGATGAGGTGTAAGAACTATAATGGCAGCCAGGCATTCTTTCATGTCAAAATGGTTAAGGGAAGTTTTTTCTGACGTTGGTGACAGTTTGAGTTTGTGCCGCTGTTTGTAAATGTAATTGTACTTGTTGTACAAAGTGGTACTGGTAGTACTTTTAATTTAGTGAGTGTGTAGTTTTTTGGGGGGATGCCAAAATTACGTGCAGAGGTCAGACTGTGACTCGAATTTTGGCACGTGATAAACATTTCACGAAATCAATATTTAGCTTGATAACCATTTTTAATTTTGTGGGGGACATATATAATACTGGTTGTAAATATTACTTTTACGGGCATAAAAATATGACTTTTACCCCCCAAAAACTACTTAAATAAACGTGTGAGTAATGCAACACCCCAAAATTCCTCATTCATTTGTTTTGACTGTTTTTCATTGTCAGCAATCCACCAGTACACTCCCATTCCACCATGCCTGAGGTATCTAATGAGTATAAACTAAACCAGTGTGCTAATGATGGCATCTCATCGGTCAAGTTTGGTCCTAACACGTCTCAGTTCCTGCTGGTGTCCTCCTGGGATGAAACCGTCCGCTTGTACGACATCGAAGCTAACGTCATGCGCACCAAGTACAATCACACCCACGCGGTGCTAGACTGCTGCTTCTATGTAAGGCTCCTCTCGGCTCAAGTTAATTAGAAGGACTTGTGATGGATAACTAGCAATCACAATATGTCTCAAGTCAATCACAAGCCCTCGCAAGTCCTCAAGTCTCAATTAAACTCCCAAGCCATTGAAATGAAATTTAAAAAAAATATTCCTTTATTGTTTTTCTAACTACATGTACTTAACTTGTGACTGAGCTTGTGAATTAACTTACTTGTATGTTTTTCTTAACACTGAGCTTGTGATGGGCTCATTCTTTCTTTCTAATTTATACCTAAAACCTTGAAACAACATTTGGTATTGTGGTTGTCAAAACTCTCATTACTTGTTGCCATAAATTATGTTTTTCTTTTCAAACACAGGACCAAACACATACATACAGCGCAGGTCTAGACCACACATTAAAGACATTTGATATCAACACAAATACAGGTAAGATATTTGGCCAATGTATTGTTTCCTGCTAGGGCTGGGATGGCAACATCAAGATATACACTTAGGCATAAAAACAAATGTTATGTTGGCAAAACCCGACCGACCCTAAAAATACGGCCGACCCTGGATATATTTTTTTCAAGGGACGAAATTTAATGATTAAAATCTATATAAATCTAGTTATAAATACGTTTGAAACCATTTCTGACCGTTTCTCATTGTTGTGTGTGTGGATTGTGTATATATTGAACCTGGACACGCTATCGTGTATCACTACCGGCTTAAACAATTAGAAAACATCATTTTCATTGCTAGAAGAAAAAAAAAAAGAAAAAAAAAAGAATCCCTACCTATCTACCCTATTTTTTTGGGCCCGTTACGCCAACATAACATTTTTTTTATGCCTTATACTCCCAAGGGAGCTGAGATTGTCTTTGGAATGTTTATTGGCCCAATGAGTAGGGGTAATAATGATGTAGCACCTTAAATTGAGCCCCTGTCTGGTGGATATGTGCGCTTTATAAATGTCTTTTATATTATTGTTGTTATCATAATGCAAGTGGGGTATATAGCAATGAGGCTTAAAATGACATTCAACTGAAGGTTTAACAGGTTATTTTCTGTTGTTCCCGTACAGAGACTGTGGTTGGTACCCACGAGGCACCGGTGAAGTGTGTAGAGTACTGTTCAGATGTCAACGTCATTGTGACGGGCAGCTGGGACCAAACAGTCAAATTATGGGATCCACGCACACCGTGCAATGCTGGCTCCTTCTCACAGCCAGATAAGGTATGTTACAGCACCTCTAAACATTTAGTTTATTTATTGATTGAAAAGAATGTTGCATCCTGACGCTACTTATTAAATCATATATGTTTTCAAAAAACATGAGAAACATTTCTGATTTTGTTAGAAAATACTTTGAAATCGTTCCTGACTCTCTTTGTAATAAAACCACTAAAGTCGCGGCAAGATACTCCATTCTTTCCACCTTACAATCTAGTAATGTTTTTGCTCTGAACAATATTTTCTAGTCAAAATTTTAAGTAACTCAAAGGTTTTTAAGACCATTTGAAAATGAGCCTTCATATTTACTTGATCTGCCGTTCAGTTTTACTTGGATAAAGTATAAGCATAATTATACCAAATAAACTTTGGTGTCCATTCTTAACCAATGTCTGCCTCTCTTTGACAATGCAGGTTTACACAATGGCAGTCTGTGGTGACCGACTCATTGTAGGTACGGCCGGCCGCAAGGTCTTGGTCTGGGACCTGCGCAACATGGGCTACGTCCAGCAGCGTCGCGACTCCAGTCTTAAGTACCAGACTCGTTGCATCCGTTCCTTCCCCAGCAAGCAGGGCTACGTACTGAGTAGTATCGAGGGCCGGGTGGCCGTGGAATATCTGGACCCTAGTCCCGAGGTGCAGAAGAAGAAATATGCCTTCAAGTGTCACAGGCTAAAGGTAACCGGTTTTACTTGATATTTATAAATTTGTCGGCACTTGGGGTTTTTACAAAGAGAGAGTTAATTGAGTGTGACTTGTGCTGTATCTGCACAAACCACCCTGGGTATGCTTTGTCACTCCGACAGAGCTCATATGGGTCAATAAGTTATCAAGAAACAGTTCAAACCTACGATGGTATTTTCAAAAGCAAGTTATATTTTTAAATGTGTCCCGAATAGCCATCCATTTTCTGCATTTGAGCAAAAAATGGTTCTTGTTGGGTACAATCTGATTTGATAAAATGTCTCTTGGTCTCGATTATTGTCAAAAACCCTCATCTCTTAGGTGGATGGGATTGAGAATATCTACCCAGTCAACGCCATCGCATTCCACAATCTCCACAACACATTCGCCACAGGGGGCTCGGACGGATTTGTCAATATCTGGGATGGATTCAACAAGAAGCGATTGTGCCAGTTCCACCGCTACCCAACGAGTATATCCTCGCTGGCTTTCAGGTCAGTAACAAAACAAAAGTAGATTGTTGACTGAGAGGTTGTCAAATATTATTAATTGCTGCTTTGATCGTGCTTTCTAAAGAAATAGGTATTGATACATATAACTTTACTTTACAACAAAATATTTCCTTAATTTGAAGAGTGCAGTAAGTTGGACTGTTGACCTTTGTCACCAAAATGTTTTAAACAATTACTGTCATAACTGCACAACAAACGACCCACAAAGGGTCGACGTATGTGCCAAGTTTGAAGTTGCACACAATGTTGTGTGGCATTGGAGAGCTCGGATGCAAGTGTTGCTAGTCAATATCCATAAGTATGTGGGGCTTATGGCTTTTGATGGCATATGGATACTGACTTTGATTTCTGGCTTCTCCCCCTTTCCTTTCTGACTCCTCCCCCTTTGATTTCTGGCTCCTCCCCTTTTCCAGCAAGGATGGGTCAGTTCTGGCCATCGCGTCATCGTATATGTTTGAAGAAGGAGAGCAGGATCACCCAGAAGACGCTATCTACATCCGACGAGTCACTGACCAAGAGACCAAACCCAAGTAGGAAAACATGCCCAAGTAGGAATAGGAGGATTAAGATCCAACAAATGATGCGAAGGTGGTGTACAGGTTATCCGTTACAACTGAGGACTACAAAGGGTTTATTTTTGATAATGACCCCGAGGCCTTAGTAGTTTTCTTGTACAAACTTCAAGTCGTGTAAAAAACAAATAAGAATGTCAGACGGGTACAGGATTACAAAATAGAAATGTTGAAATATGGTTTGCAGACATTTGCTTAGGACTTTGGGCTATTATACCCCGTTCTCACTTGATCAATGTTCTACGCAAATGCTGTGCACCTACCAAATTGCACAGAGGTATGAGAGTCGCATAAAAGTCCGTTGATGATTCACACAGGTTTTAGGGGTGTCGGATGTAATTCGGACTGGTCGCATGCCCGTGCAAGTTTTTTCAAATGTTGAAAATTTCCATGCGGCAGTCGCATTGAACTTCAACTGTTATCAGATGTTTCGGAAGGAAAAGTCGCACGAGAGTTTAACGGCAGTCGTACAAAAAAATCATTCAAGTAAAAACAGTCTTTTTATTTTTTACTTAGTTGTAAATAAATATTTGTAGTACTTGTTTATCATGATAAGTGGTATAGTTTGCTTCAATGCCTAATATTACAGACTTTTTAAAACCCTCAAATTGAATGTTTGAAATTAAATGTTGATCTCTTCCAGCAGTTATTTATTCTAGTTGTGTTATGTAGTCGTGTTCGATTTTCCCTTCAAATGGGCCTTTTACAATTGTCAAATTGTTGGGAAGCCAAATTATGCAAATATGAAGTTTTTCAAAGGCCAAAGTCCCCCTCAACTCCCCTTAAAAGGCCAAATAATTTAAAGATAATCTTAACTGCTACAGCTTCTGGAAATGTTACTGAAAATTAGGGAATTTTCTTGTCTGAACTAGTCTGAAGTAAAAAAAAAAACACTGCCAGAAAAATTGAACAGCTTTCAATAAAAATAACCTGATAAATGCAGGTCTTGTAAACTATTGTAAAATAATCAGTAAGTAGTAGTATGGGTTGTTGTAAAAATAAAACAATTTTATCACATTTGTATACACATCTGTTTGTGTTTTGTCAATTAAACGTACCTTTAAACATAACTGCATCATTACTGTTTTCAGTTTGGTGCAAATCATTTACATCCCTGTTTATTCAAATAATTTCAAGAAATACAATTTTCCCAATAATCGATTATTTTTTATTTACTACTTATTTACAACATAATACAGCAAAATTGGCGTTGTTTTGGGTATTGGTACACTACTGCAAACTCTAAAATGGCTCATGCAAACACATTAGTTGACAAAAAATAATAATCGGACAACGAAGTAATTAACCATGAATTTGCTAAAGTTTTACACATTTCAACTCCTGCAAAATCACATGAACCGGCTTTTAATCAGGACTTGTTCTATAATGGTTTGTGCTTGATTGAAATAAGTAAAATGTACACCTACTTAACGCAACCATTGACACGATGCGTGCAAGTGGAAATAGTTTGTTTATACTTGTACAACTGCTCAACAATGATTAAAGGATTACAGAAATAGAAAAATAAAAAGTACTTATATGATATAAAACATAGGTTACAGTATCAATACACCCAATAAAAAAAATTGTGTGTGATTTTAGGGTTATTTGAGCCATTACAAATTTCAAATTTCTCTTCGATCGCCCCGCCCAGAAAAATTCCTCCTGTCGAAGTCGTGACGTCACGTAAAGAATAGCTTTCTTTACGTGACGTCACGACTTCGACATCCAGGCATTCTGTCAAAGGAGGAATTTTTCTGGGCGGGGCGATCGAAGAGAAATTTGAAATTTGTAATGGCTCAAATAACCCTAAAATCACACACAATTTTTTTTATTGGGTGTATTAATACTGTAACCTATGTTTTATATCATATAAGTACTTTTTATTTTCTATTTCTGTGATCCTTTAAATGTGTAATGCTAGTGATTCTATCCAAATTAAACTCATCCTCGCAGATTCTTTACTGTTATTACATTAGAAAATAACCAAAAACGTACAATACACCAAGGTTGTCGTGGCAAGAAAAGATCTCACTAAAGAATATGATGGAAATTGAAGGGATCCCTAGCCTCATGGTTTTTATAGATGTCACCAGCATAAATCAACTATACAGTTTGTACACAGGAAACTAACTAGCTTTTGAAAGAAATTGTTACAATTGCTTTGTTTTTTTCCCTCTAAACTTTGACTCTTTTGCATTGGGGATACACATAAACAAAATTGACGAAGCAGAGTAGAAGAATTTCGGATGAAGGTCATTTCATAAATTGTTTTTTTAACCCTAACATTTTATTTCCACTGAAATTCCCCGTTACATGTACATATTAAAATATCCATTCTTCAAGACGACATACATGTATTTAACCAAAGAAATTTAAAACACTAAGTGTGGTAATTTAATAGTTTTTTGTGTGGTTTTGTTTAAATATTTGTTTAGGGGGGGGGGGGGGTTGGAATTTAATTCCGCTTCCTCATAAAACATCTACATGCAAAATAAAAAGATGCACAGAAGCAAGGCAGGCTAGACTGGGGCCTCAGACAGAGGAACTCACTTCATAAACAATCCATAGCCACTGGGCCTTGGAACCAGACCAAGATGGCCACCACCTTTGCAAGTCTCAGTGATTCACTCAATACGCCGTGATACATCTTCCAACAGGGAGGGCCAGTTTACATTATTGTGGAATGTTTGTGATTCTGACGGGTATTCCACACTGATCGATAAAGACTCTCTCTCCATTCTTTTCTACTGGATGACACAACAGGAATTTGTCTTTTTCGCCTGCGAATAGAAAAACAAACATGCAGTCACATACCTACATTACAACACAATTTACCTTGCCTGAATAGTGTATTAAAGATGACATCACACTAACGATGCCTTCTGATAAAACTTTAAAATGTTTAAAAAAATCCACTTGCCAACAGTTTTTACCAAAAATAGGCCATCTCAATGATCTCAGTTTTTATACATTTGAGAGGAACGGGTATTTGCTACAAATATATTTCATGGATTATTCAACAAAATTTACTTAAAGGATTACAGAAATAGAAAAATAAAAAGTACTTATATGATATAAAACATAGATTACAGTATCAATACACCCAATAACAAAAATTGTGTGTGATTTTAGGGTTATTTGAGCCATTACAAATTTCAAATTTCTCTTCGATCGCCCCGCCCAGAAAAATTCCTCCTGTCGAAGTCGTGACGTCACGTAAAGAATAGCTTTCTTCGCGATTGATCGCGATCGCGTGCGTACATACGTAACCACGCGATCGCATTCAATCGCGAGAAAGCTATTCTTTACGTGACGTCACGACTTCGACATCCAGGCATTCTGTCAAAGGAGGAATTTTTCTGGGCGGGGCGATCGAAGAGAAATTTGAAATTTGTAATGGCTCAAATAACCCTAAAATCACACACAATTTTTTTTATTGGGTGTATTGATACTGTAACCTATGTTTTATATCATATAAGTACTTTTTATTTTTCTATTTCTGTGATCCTTTAATACCTGAAATTGTGTGTGTAATTACATGGACATGAAAGAATGGACATGGAAGAATGAACATGAGGAACTTACCGTCTTATAGAATGTCTTAGACTGTACACTGAGGTCGTTGGACTTGGCTACCAGATCGTCAAGCTTTTCCCCACGTTGTAACATGGCGTCTATTGTATTGTGCTGTAGGCCAAAATTAATGTTTTAAAGTGAGACATTAAACGGAGCATTTGATGTTGACGTAGCCTAGGAGTCTCAAATTTAATCTGGGGTACAATTGAATGGCAACCCAGGGTACTATCTGGGGTACATGTAGTTTGTGCTACTTTGGACTTCCCTGATGATGTATTGGATATTTGACCAATAAAAGTAGAGCATTTACTCATGAATATGCACGAGGTGCGATGATTGGCCACTCACCATGATGACCTTTGTTTCATCCAGGTCACTCTGTAGTCTCATCATAGGGTCTGCTCTGGATGGGTTCTAAGGTGAATTAGATTATTTTGTGTTAATGTGATAATCTTACGAAATTAATTTAAAGAACAATGTTTATCCTGCTAATTATTTGTCACTAGATTAATTTAAGGAAGCACATAATTTGTTCATTTTTATTTTTCATGAGAAAAACTCACTTGGTAATTGTCAAGGTATTCCTCTAACTTCTTGAATGTTATCGAGTTCTCAGCGGCGCTTGGCCACGTTTTGACAGACACTTCAACAGCAAATTGCTCTAGAATCTGCAAATAACAAGCAATGGACCATGACATAAGGCAGAGAATGGTGGCATCTACCATATTATATTAGATAACTTAAAATTAAAAAAAACAGACCTTGTTTAATAACGTAAACGCTACTCTGGAGGGATACTCATGATCTGCGATGACAACTCCCGATAACGAGTCGTCACGGATATATGTGTGGCAGTTGTACTCTGCAATAAATTAAAAAACATAACAAAATTATATATCACAAGTTAGCAAACAAAGCAGATTTGATTATGACTCTAAAACACGTGCTTTGAAAACACATACTTACTATGGAAAATAAGGCCCACGTGTGAAAACATCAAAAGTAAACAATAACATTTACAATTTAAAATTAAAAAAACATATCCAAGGAAAACAGATGTTCACAAACCTTGTTCTTTCACCGTAGACCTGAGGCCGTGTTGTGTCCTTTCCACCACAATTTTGGATGTGAACTTCATAAACTCTTGAGCGCTAAAAAAAATACAAACGAAATCAGTCTACAATACAAGATGGATTGTAATGCATGTTTACAGCGTGCACGTATCCTCCAATAATGGTGATCAAGGTGCTACGTTACTATTACCCATGCTCATTGGGCCAATGAAATATTCCAAATATCATTTCTGCTTCCTGGGAAGTATACAGCTCGATGCAGCCTCAATCAAATATACCATCTCTGCCCGTGCTAGGTGGGGACAAGCAATTCGTGATAAAGTACCTTGCCAAAGGGCACATGCACCCTAACCCAAGGTTGGATTCGAACCCACAACCTGTAGATTTACCTGCGGACCACAAATTTAGTGGTCTCCAGGCCAAATCACTCCAAAAAGTGTAGTCACAAAAAAAACCACAATTTCTTTCTCTCCCAATAGCTTCGGACATACGATGAACTTGTGATATATGATATGGGCTATACAACACTGCTTAGAACCAATCATAATTCAATACAGCATTCATTTGGATCAGTATCAACATTGATGAAGATATTACCTGCTTTTCTGGAAGTAACCGAATGATGTTAGATTATAGGCACTTGATAAGGATACCACTTTGGGTTGGCCCTTGTACAGCACAGTGATGGCAAAAAGCTTCATCCTAGTACTGCCTCCAGACCTTTTACTTCTAAAACCAAGTCTAGATGAATGACTAATCCCGGGCGTTACCGAGCCTTTGGGAATAATCGCAAAGTTACTGTTGAGACAAGAAATAACAAAAAGTAAGAGTTGCAAGGCACTGGTTAATAAAGGGGTTGCATTGACGTCACGCGCGCTACGCGTACGCGCTAATCGCACTAGCAACCGGGCCGAGTGGCTTTTATTGAGGTCAAACAAAGTGCAGACAGTATATGCCGTGATTACGCAACTAGACCTCATTGGGGGCGCTGTCGTGAAGTGCGACGTGCGTGTGACATCATATGCATTAACTTTATTGGCCTTTAACAGCATCATTACGGAAAGACTTCCGTATAGGCATCACTTTTTTTACAGCATTCACTTGAAGTTAACTCTCTTATTACTTTTTTGTACACAACCAAAGTGGCCTACATTCTTTACGCCTACTTCTCTTATTGTTGCCGTTGAGGGCGGGAGCACTTGTGCATGCTGTTAATGTTTTGCGCAGTTTTCATGTTCGTGTGCGAAATTTCAGTGAATGCATACCGTACGCTAACCGTACGGTACATTTGTTGACACTTTTCTTATCAATATATGCAACTTTAAAAAACTCACATTCTTGTCCCTGAACGTACTGTGGAATATCATTAATTGACGTGTGCAACAAGTTTACGAAAGAAAAAATATCGAATCGAACACAAATTTGTGACAACTTTCCACCAACGTACAAGGAAAACACGTCACAAGCGGATATTTAGTTTGGCACCAAAGATGACTAATTCGCTGTCGTTAACTATTAGGAGAAGAGGCGATGGGACCCAGACCTAATGGGGTTGGTATGGACTGCGAAAGAGAAAACGAAGGAAAAACAGTAGCATTGCGTTAACCCTACGAGTGGGCGTGGCTCGCAACCTGCCATCGCATTAAATTTGGTCTTTAGCTACAATGTACGAGGGTGGGGCATAGTCCAAGACAATAAGCCTTAATTTAAATCAACATGAAACCAGCCCCCCCAAAAAAAATATATATATAAATAAATAAATAAATAAAGCCCAAGAGATAAAATACAAACACTGAAAGGCATTAACCACAATTTTGTTATCGTCTAATAAATTCTCTTTTCCATAGAGTTTTAGACTAAAGAATATATTTTTCAGAATTAAAAAAGGTACTGCTCATGGTTGCTACAAATAAACAAACAACAAGACACAAAACAAATGGATCATGCGGCAACATTTTAGTTTGTACTGAACAACAGTAAAGTGATCCACGCTTACGGCGCATGCCAAAATGTGTTTGCACAACTTTTGTCCAATCATCTGCTCGCCGATGATCCGTCCGAGTGAACCATTCGGGAATAATTTGTTATGTTGTCGCATGCCTCCTGGCCTGCATCTCATACCTTACCCTTTTTTTGTGTGATTGGGCGTTCTATAGCTTTATTAACCCGGAAGAGTAAAGTCTTATTACCTGTACCGCATACTGTACCGCAATGTTTAGTTATTATTATCTAAAGAACCAGACTACTCTCAATGCATTGCATGTTTGTATGTTGACGACAGACAACGCGTAACGACTTCGCCTCGCAACTTTTCTTACTTTGAAAGGGAAATAAAATTACAGACATTATGTCCGAACTTCACGATGATCAACCAACACCTAGAAAAGAAGAGGATGAGTTTCAGCTGCGAAGGAGAAGAATTGCTGAAGTGTTTATGGCAGCGTACGGAAAAGGTCTGATTACGATTACGAATACGATTTACTGGGGGGGGGGGGGGGGGGGGGGGGGGCAAGGAATGCAGATATGCCCACAATGAGGGCGCTCTGTGCAAGCACTCTATCATCTTGAATTTCTTTGCTTTTAGTAAACAATAATAATTTTGTTAGAAAAATATTGGAGATTTACGTAAGACTAAGAGGGCATATTATAAAAATAATTGCCATATTATAAAAATAATGTTAAACATTAACAAAAACAGCTTTTTAAGTAGTCAGAATTTGTTTTTTCATTCGACTTGATAATTTTATTACTTAATTTGAGTAAAAAAAATGGAAAACTATTTTTGTGTAGACAAAAAACATTAAATTGGTTGTAAAATGTCCTGACCTTACTATACATTCACCATGTGTATCGTTTTGTTGCACAGACTTGAAGAACATTGATCCAAAGAGATTGGAGGAGCTTCAGAGACGACGAGAGATGGGCGAGACGACAACGGAGACCAAGCCGGGATCACCATACAACATCCAGACATTGTTATGGATCTTAGGGTCTTTTGCTGTCATATACTACACGGATCTCATTCCTGCTATCAAAGAAGATCGCAGGATATATAGGTAAAAGGGAATGATGATGGTAGGGGGATCGGGTTTCAATAGATGAGACAAATTTGAACCTTACATTACAAATGTTCAATACATTTATTTATTTGCTCCTTTTCTTTAGTACGTGGCTGTATCTCGGTTTTATTCTGATGGCCATTCACGTCAGTATTGGCTCCTACCTCATTGTGTATCTGACATGGATCCAGAAGATCAGTGACTGGGAGAAGGCTTCCCCCATGGCTATTCCTCTGGCAACCGGGTCGTTTATCTTGGGCGGAATTTGGTGAGTTTTAAATACAAACATTCCTGATCAGAGTTCTCAATATTTTCCAGAAACTGAGAACCCTAAAGTGAAGAAAACAAAATTGGGGTTTTCCAAGTTGCAACCTAAAACCTGTAATTTATATGGAACATTCAATTTCATCATCCACAAAAATAAATATGCTGTACAAGTTGAAATATTTTTGTACAATATTTAATGGCTTATTTTCGTTTTTCTCATTTCCTTCTACAGTCTCAACATTGCTATATGGCCAGTGTATGGTTTCCTGACTCCACTTATGCTGTTTACATTGTTTATGGGGTTTGTTGTCACTGTTAGTCTCCTACCAAGCACGTGAATTAAAGTTTATAAATTGATATTATGTTTTTGATGTTATTGTACATAATCCCTTCTTTAAAGGCAGTTATGTTACAGACCAATGCCTTTAATGATTTCAGGAATTTTTGTGTGATTGTCTTACAGTTCATTTGGTTTTAAATTACTAGTTGTGTATTCCTGTACTGATACTTATCAGCCTATTCCAACAATGATTTGAAGACTGAAATAAAAAGGTATTTCATATTTTAAGAGCTTGGTTGACTTTTTTTGTAAAGCTGGATAACTCACCATTTCATTAATTTACAAAGATGGATTGTTATCTTTTGTTTGTAAAATAAAGTTCACACGTTACCAGGCAGCACTTTCTATTATACCTCTGGCATTGGGATACGTAAATCCAATAGTAGATTTTATAAATTTGAAGGGCACATTGACTTTATTTTTACCTAAAAAATATTTAAAATAAAAACACTTAAAATAAATGGCGCCATCTTGAAATCTTAATTCTGGTGACCAAAAATACCTTGAGATCTACTATTGTTTGCAGAAGCCTAATTGTTGTTCATCCTTCACGGATATATTAAAAAAGTTTAGCTTATAGATCTTTTCAGTGTCTACACCAAGTCCTTCTTGCATCACCTATCGCTCTTAGATGTCTGGGCAAGTGTCTCCAGCAAGTCCTCTCTGCTCATTAAGAAGTCGCTCTCCATCCATTCTTCCCTAAGTCGCTCCAGACATTTCCCAAATTCCTTCCCCTTTGGTACCCCTGCAGCAATGAGGTCCTTTCCAGAGATGGGGAACGTAGGTATCTTCCAATCGCTGAGTTTGTCCAGGTAGTCTTTTTCTCCTCTGTACCTCAAGACTTCTAGAGTGTTCGCCAGAAAGTTCTTTTCTTTGCTTTGGAGCTGTAAAAAGAAGAAAAAAATGAGTGGTTTTAGGGAAAATTATCATTTTACAGTGTGAAAGAAACACTAATCTAAAATACAGGATATATGTTTTATTGTGGCAGTTTCAAATTAGGATTCTCTCCCAGGGTCTACTTCTGAGACTTAAAGATGGTAAATAAGGAGAAGGTTGAATTTGGATTAACAATAAGCCATGATTATAACCAGGATTTTTTTCCCAGAGGTCTCAAAACCAAGGAGTACTAGGTAGGGTGGGGCAGGGCAGGACGGGGTCTAATGAGTTCCAGTGTGTTCATACCGAGACAACAAGGTCCTGATACGGCTTCAGTGGGTTGCTGGGATGGCACTTGTCTTCCCTCTCAGCAACGATGAAAAGTGCCGTCTTTCTCTCATCCGCTGAAATCTTGAGACGAGCTTCGATTTCCAAGACCTCTATCTCCGTCCTCAGAAGTGCCGACAAGAGGGTAATTGGCTTGGGGTCCAGCAATCGAGACCGCTCCCAAACGCGGCGGAAATTAGTGATGTTGGTTATTCCTGTCAGGCCTGGAATCGACATAAATTTGTTTAAATAGCCAATATAACTACTGCCTGATGCAAATGCATCTGTGCTTGAAATGAAGAAACAACCTTTTATGATTCTTTAACGAGGTGTTCTGCGTCAATTAGAAACAAATATAGAAAGGTTTACACATGTCTGTGATGACATGATGACATCATCAAGCATTTTTTTAAAGCTCAAAAACATATGACCATTGGGAGAAATCATATTCCTAAATCCTCACTGAAAGTTTCAAAATAGCATGGTTTTTTTTCGGTCACTCAATATTCATCAGTTTAAAAACATTGAGGAGAGGTTCCATTGATGAAACTACAAGGAGAGATATTCAGCATTTTACCCATGTGTTTGGTGAGTTGCAGATCATGCATGCATTCTATCAGGCTAGCGGCATGGCTTCCCGTCAGGATCTTTTTCAATTCGGACCAGATTCTTTCCCCGGAGATTCCCGCCAGGCCGTCCCCATTCTCCTGAATGGCCTGCAAGGTCTCTGCGCAGTGCTGGTTTGGCTTTTCCGCTATGCGGCCATAAAATCTGTTAATTTGCACAAGGGATTTTCAAATGGTAAACTGACAACAGGCCAATTTCATGTAGAGCTGCTAAACTCACAAATTGCTTAGCATGAACAATTTTCCTTGGCAAAAAACAGGGATGCAAACAATTTTCTAGTAAAGTAAGGCTTACACAACTTTTCTGCTAACTGTTATTAGTGCCATACAATGACTCCTAATGATAAGCAAATACGAGTGTTATATTTCTGATTTCTGGTTGTTTTTACCTGAAGTACCTCAGGATTCGGAGGTAATCTTCCCTGATCCTTGCTGTTGGGTCTCCCACAAATGCCACTATGTGCTGCTCTAGATCCTGCTGGCCATTAAAGAAATCCACCAGTGTGCCATCCAGACCTGGACAACAGCAAATTAATTATAACGTCATCAAAGACTACAAAATACTACTTGAGTAAACTGTACCATGCAAACATTTCCTTTTACTGCACCGGCGTAAGAGAATTATACTGTACCCCAAATGAGTGACTAGGATGTTTTTAGGGTTAACGACAGATGTAAACTTTAATAAGGCTGACAACAAAAATGTCTTTCCTTGTTTTATTAGCCATTTCTTGATCCTAAAAGAACCAGAAAAAAGGGGGAGGGGGATGGTTGCATCCCCCTCTACATATTATCTGATATTACCGTACAAGGTTTGTGTTCGACACAAATTTAATAATAACAATAAACATGGCTCTTAAGCTAAATGTCTCATTTTTGAAAAAATTTAAACACAAATTGTGGTGTACGAAAAGGCACCCTTTTTGTACTTGTTCACAAAATAAATGCTGTGTTTGATTGAGCTACATCTTTGCATGTAATCTTACATTTACAGGATCAGGAGGGGACAGTATCTCCCAGCTCTTTTAGGGTTAACCTACCCAGAAACATGGAGTTGATGGTGAGGTCCCGTCGTTCAGCATCCGTCCTCCAATCTTTAGTGAATTCCACCTCGGCATGCCGTCCATCCGTCACCCTGTCCACTCGGAGCGTGGTCACTTCAAAGTTCTCTCGGTCCTTGAGTCTGGCCGTGATGGTGCCGTGTTTCTCCCCCTTGGTGTTTAGCATCCGGATGCCTTCCCTCTCAAACATCTCCTTCATCTCGATGGGTGTGGCCGTGGTGGCAAAGTCAATATCTTGAGGTTGCTTCTGGAGACAAAGCATCACACATTCGCTAACTCAGCAACAACTCATGAGATTCATATAATATTGTTACAGCATGGCAAACAGAGGTAATAAATGTGAATTAATTTTAGACATAAGCTCCACACTGCATCTTCATTAGGCCGGCAATGACATTTCTGTTGATCCTAGTGTCAGTTGTAACACCTTTGTACGCACCCTCATGAGTAGATCCCTAACTGCGCCGCCAGCAATCCTCAACTCATGATTGTTAAGCCTGAAGATCTCGGCCAGTTGTCTCAACTCAGGCGTGAAGATGGCACGGAACTCTAGCGTGTCTAGCTTCATGTCGTCACTGACAGTACTCACTGGCCTTATGCTGCCAGGGAGTCTCAGTGGTTTAGCTGGACGGGAAGCCAGTTGCAAGGCTTTTTGGAAGGCTATCCTGAGAGGCCTCAGTGTAGTGGTACACATCTGCTTCAGTGCTTGCTTGTCTTATTTTACTATAACACAAAACTGTTAAAGGAGATGATTAAACAGATTAACGTTAGGATACACCATTTGCAGATATCAAAAACAATTTACTTCCGAATTATTAAGAAATATCTCACTTATTTTAAAGGTAGTATACACCATTGGTAATTTGTTGAATTATCAGGAATGGGTGGATTTGGGGGGTTGTATTTTATAGTAAATATCGTTTAACTGACCTGTCCGAATTTTTACATTCATGGATGCCGAGAAAAGCATGAAAAACAGCGTTTGTTTTCCACCGGAGTCGAGCAGTTATTCTTATGTTATCTTTGTTTTTTCGCGCTCGCCGGACGGCGAGAATGAATTTTGGTTTATACAATTCAATTTTTTGGAACAATTACAGGATATCTAGGGCCCTTATTTTGCTGGATGCCTACAATCATTATTTACTTTTAAATAAGTAAGATATTTCTTAATAATTCGGTAGTAAAATTTTTCGATATCTGCAAATGGTGTATACTACCTTTAAAGTAAATAATGATTGCAGGCATCCAGCAAAATGATTGCGCTAGATATTCTGTAATTGTTCTAGAAAATTGAATTTTGTTTGTTTTAAATCACTATCGCCAAACGGCGATTGCAAAAAATAACAAGAACATAAGAACAACTGCCCGACGCCGGTTTAAAACAAATGCTGTTTTTCTTGCTTTTCTCAGCATCCATGATTGTAAAACTTAGGACCTGTAGCTAGGCCAGTTAAACGACATTTAAAATACAACCCCCCAAAATAATCCACCCATTCTTGACAATTCAAGCAATTAATTTGACAGCGCCGTAGTATTAATAATTTTAACTACTTTACTAGGCTTGACAAAAATACTTCCACATAAAATAAGTTACAAGGCTATAAATAATATTAAAATTCATTGCCGAATTAAATGACTCCCTAAAATTTAAATCCGACAAACTAAATATTGCGTAGACGATAGAGATTGTCATGATTGTTGATTGTTTGGATGGATATGGAGCAAATCCTTCCGTGCTTTGCAAAATCATGTCCGTTCATAATTCATAATCCTACCACATAAAGCTTTCTTTCTTTCCTTTTCTTTTTTCACTTACGAATACGATGATACTTACTAGATTAAAAAGCTCAAAACAAGAGGTCTCGTCCAAATGGCCTTATGGGCGCCGCCATCTTGAATTAACCAGAAGCCCGCCCTCTCGCGCTTGTTATGCTTGACAACTCACGTTCAAGATGAATGATATTGTACATGTCGTTTGTTCTTCCTCTTCCTCTTCCCTTCACCCCAGCTCCCCCCGCTCCCCCCGCTCCCCCCCAAAAAAAAAACCACAAAAAAAACCACAAAAAAAACCCAACAATAAAAAAACAACCCGACAATTCGATTGCGGGCCTGGGAAACAGACTAATCAATTTGCAAATAAACTAGTTGAATAAATTTATAATCAAACACCTGCAACAATAACTCCCCCATGATGTTCAAGAGCATCACCAGCTAGTATTAAAGACACTTTCGGCATATTTAAAACAATTTAAATTCTGCACTTTATTTATTCCTGGCTATATACATGACTACATTAAGAATCAATATTTTACATTCATCGTTCTGCATTAACAAGGCACTTAAAATATTTATTCATAAGAAAAAGAAAGCATTTGTATTCTTGCCAAAATAGCCGACATTCTTTATAAATTCATATTACAGAGTAAATAAATTCCTTCTGTACAGCTTTTTCACTTTTTATGTGCTGTATATAATAGCTAGGGTACTCTCATAGGCTTCGCCTTTAACCAGTTCGCGCCGGATGACGAATATAAACGCAAAAATTTCCCCAAATTCAAAACGGATGACGAATATATACGCCAAGTTCAAGTTCGGAAATGTATGTCAGCAGCGCGCAAGGCCGGAAATGCGTGGGTGTGCTACCCAGCACTATAGGCCTGAACACGCTTCGGATCGAGTTTCGTTAAAAATAATCCCGCCCGTCGGCTCGGCGATGTTAAAATAATCCCGGCGCGAACTGGTTAAGGTGCCAATTAAAGCATCTCTCAGTTGTGATCAATTCCATGAACAAGACTCCCCCCCCCCCCATGTAAATGTCTCAGATCCAATCACAATTATAAAATGGCACATCAAAGAAAAATTGCAAGAACAAAATGGTAAATTTAAAAGTTAAATAATTTGCATGATTTGACAACTTTTTAGAAAATAAGAACATTAAAATGGTTGATAATACAACAGATAATAATTAATTGCTGTTAACATTTCTACACATTACGTACATTACTTATTTTTTGAGAAACAATTAGCTCAAAATGAAGTAGTAACTGCATGTATCCAGAAATACATTGCTGATTGTTCTACCGAATATATGAGAAGCAGGTTTATAAAAAAACCCAATTATTTAAAACCTTGAAATACTACAAATGTCAATTGAAATATTACAAATATTTTCTGAGTTTCTTTAAAACGACAGTGAACTAGGCATCTAGGTCACTTGAAAAATCTAAAACGTGCTCAAATCGAGCGACGACTCGATCGAAATGCGTCCCCTCCCAGAAGACCTTGCCACAACCAGAGCAGCAGAAGAATTTGGGGACCTTCTCTATGATGCCTTCAGGGACAGCCTCCACTAGAAGTTGGACATCATTTCCGACGGTCACCTTATCATAGTCGATGGTTCCCTCAAGGTCACAGTCAGTCGGAGGTTTGTAGTGCGGATTAGCATTCCTTGTCCAGAAGGGAACCTTAGCTGGCAATGTCTTTGAATCCTCTTTTGTGGATTCAAGAGAAGGACCCAACTGAGAATTTGCTGGCTGCGTTGTCTTGGACATTGGAATGTCTGCCAGAGAGGCAACTTGTGGCGATGCAGACGAAACAACCTTCTTGTCCGGTGATGCAGGAGACCAGGCAGTCCTAGATGATTCGGCTTCAAATGAAGGACGGGCTATGTGGTAGTAGTCTCCACCGCCACCTTCAAAGTCCTCTTCGAAATCAAGGAACAAACCTCCATCATCGTCATCCGAATCATACTGATGTAGAGAGCGGGTCAGATATTTGGCAGAGACACCAGTGCCTGTTGATGAATTAGCTGGAATCTCAGCGGCAGTGCTTTCTGAGCTAGCTGGAATCTCAGCGGCAGTGCTTTCTGAGCTTGCTGGAATCTCAGCGGCAGTGCTTTCTGAGCTAGCTGGAATCTCAGCGGCAGTGCCTTCCGAGCTAGCTGGAACCCCAACAGCAATGCTTTTTGCAGCTAGTAGTTCTTTCTTCTTGTTCCATAGTCTCTTCATGTTCTTATTGTTTAATTGAACGTAAATATTGTTGTTGCACATCTGAAAAATGAAAAGCAATGTTAACCGTCGCTTAAAAGATATATCTCAAGTGTTTGTGAAATACTTCAGTGAATCACTTTTCAAATGGAGCCTTGAAATAATAAAAATGTCAGGAAAAAAATTAGGCCACATCTGACACAACCAAACCCTCACCCACCACCGAGTGTAAACTGTATGGAGTTCATAAATTTTTGAAAAAATGGGTTAAGGATGTCATACAGGCAAACAATACGCCTTATGCATAGCGGCCATCTTAGAGGGCATATTGCTTTCTAAGATGGCTGCTACACATATAGTCTATTGCTGACTGGAATTGTTTGATAATCCTCACTACTTTGGAATCATAGTCTGTTTTACCTGACAGCGACTGAAGACGTCTTCTTGACGGACGCGGACATTAAAATGATCAAAGACTTGCACTGTCTGCTGTCTGGCATTACACTTTGTGTCCACGGTTAAACATCTTCCTTCGCCCACTTGAGATTTCAACTGTGAAAACAAAAATTGAATGCTTGGTGTAGAGTACATACAAATATTGACTGCTCCGAGAGTGATCCGAGAGTGATCCATGGAACATTCTATTTAGAACATTGGAGCATTCTAAAATAGAAAGCTCCACGGATCACTGAGGGAAGCTTTTACCACTAGTTTAAAATGTCAATAATTCTTTTTATAACACCTCGCCCACAGATTCCGTTTGATTTTAAGAGATGACTGAATAATTTAATCTACATACAATTAAACATATTTCTATTTCCTACAAAATTAATTCAAAATAATTCATTGAATTGAACATTTCTGAACCACTTATTTGAGTTTGAGCCCAGCTCTAACCCTAGTACTTTGTTTGTATGCATGTCGTACTTTAATTTAACACTCACAGTTTGGTACGGTGTTCCAGAAGTCAGAATCATACGCCCCTCCTTAAATGCAATCTGATAATAAATGAATATTTTTTGTTATTACATTAGCACATGATCCCAAAACAATACAAAGTATAAAGAAGTTAACAAGCGCACAATTGCTTGAAGTTAATGTGAAAAGCCCTTCTTTCTTGTAGGATGTCAAACGTCTTACCCGGGCTGCCTCGTCATGCTCATCTGAGGATTCCAAGATCTTGACGTCTACACCGCACGCCCTCAGCTGCCGTCCCAGACCCTGCAACATGGTGTCACACACCACAGACAAATCCCCAGGACGCAGGGACTGGCTAGAATCTTGAATCGCCCTCTGTATAAACATGAGATAGTGTCCGATACGGTAAACACAATAGGAATGTACTTCTGTAATGTTTACCTTGAAAGTGAATGATTTAAAAGCTGTTTGAGACGAAAGGAGGTATTGACTCCAGGAGGGGACAAAAAGTCTTTGAGAATGTCTCAGATCATGTGTCTAGGGTACAAGTGATGCACTCCGCGGGGTCTAATAGGTCATCATGCATGAATGTCTTAAATTCGTCAAGTGAACAATCCTTGATCAATAGATACAAGAGAAACCTTTTTTTGTTTCACCTTGAAGCCTTGCGAAACAGCTTTATTCTTCAGTGGCTTCCGTTCCTTGGTTTTTGATTTAGGTTTCTTGGTCGTCTTTGAGCAATACGTCGGTTCCATATCAATATCCAACCAAGCATCTCCGACTTTGGTCTTCAGGAATGTGTAGATTTCTAACAGGCAGAAGGCATCCAGTGCTGCCAAAAACAGACAAATTCTTAATTTGTAAAAAAAACAGTACGGTTCAGGTCATGGGTTCGAATCCCTCGCAAGCAAACTTTGATTTTTTTTAACACAAGCTCACAGACACTCCCAAGTGCACATACAGTGCTTATAAAATTACATCCCGAGTGGCAGAGCCTAACACTGACATCTCAAGGTTGGGTTCTTAACAGAAGATGAACAATAAAGGAGGAACGCTTTATGCCAAAATTCATTTGAATAGCTTGTGAATAGCTTGTGACTTGACTTGTGATATAACGTGTGATATCTTAGGAAGGTGAATTGTGGTAACTTGCGATTGGTTCTGAAGACTTGTGACTTACCTGCATACTGGGCTTGCGATGGTCTCAGAGGCCTTTTCTCCCAATCTGAGAGTTGCTCCTTCTTGTCCAAAGCTCGACCAAAGCAAGTCAACATAAGCTCACTCAAACCCTTCACAGAGGGACCACTGGAATCAGTTTCTGATGTCTTTACACCCTTTAGGAAGTCCGGATCAGCTTTCAAAATCTAAAAGAAATACATTTAAATATATATTTTGGGCCAATAAATACATGATTACATTTGTTTACTGTTTATGGTTTTGATCAGTCAAACAGGACTGATCATTTTGCATCATGTAACTTTTATACAAATTTCAAACTTTTAATAACCAACCATTAACTTGCTTTTTAGAACATTGGTCCAACATTTAATCTGCTTGATGCATAATGGTGGGCTAGATAACTTATACACCCTGCCTAAATGTCCCTTGCCTGCTTAGTGAGTGTGTCTAAATCCACCATTCTCCGGACAGCTGCAACAGGCCCCTTCATGTTGGGGTACGATTTGCTTAGCATCTTGAAATCACTGCTTATGCCAAAACCTGCGTCAGACAAAGCAAGATATTCAAATCATAATAAATCATTATAATCTTTATAGTGAGTCTAGCTGGTCTTGAAACAGGGCATGGATAATCAGTCGTCCTGATAAGAAGACTATATAGTCAGCAAGCTAACATATGTCTACTCTTGATTGACAGCTCATAGCATGGATTTGGACTCTTTACCCTAGTTTACAGTACCGTCTGATCATGGGTATAAAAGAGTGATATAGAGTTGAAGCACGAACATAAAGCTTAAAGTTAAAAAACAAAACAAAAAAATCAATGATCTTACCAAGTTTGAGAACTTGAGAGCTTGAAAGAAATCGAAGGAAGAAAGACGTGATTTGGTCAGCAGCGGTGGCCATCAGCGTTGGCATGTCAAGAAGGTAAATCCAGTCAAAGGTCGCCAGCTGAACTAGAGCAACCCTGTCGAGATTAAGGGAATGGGAACAGCCGTTAGCATGACCACAACAAGTGGCACAGCAAGAGATATGTTTGTGGGGTAGGAGCTCATTATTAGGACATTGATTATAGAGCACTATAAGAGCACTATATACCCATAAAAGAAAGGAGTAGGAAAACAGAGTAGGTCCTGGGGGAGGAATGCAATGGGGCTATAGACAGAACAAGTGACAGTTGGTTCAAGATTAGTTCAAGACAAAAAAATGCCAGAGCACAAATTCATCACATGTCATCCAGTTTTTAGTTTTATACCTTATCTAAGAAGCTACTTAAATGAACTGTGACCCAGACATTCCTTGTAGTTCCTTGTATTGTTACTTGTGACTTGACATATCAAAGGACCTGTGATTCACTTAAGACTCAATTTTTGTTTACCCATCTCAAGACTGAACCATACCTTGCGGTTTGGGTAGCAGTGAACGATGGTGTCCATTCCATGTCTATGCCGACTAGCTGATCATCCTGCACCAAAATATGTCCAAACAAGACAAGAGTCGTATTAGAATTTCACACCGTTCTTAAATTGTTGTTTATATTGGTTAGGTAGATTTGCAACTCTATGTGCTATACCAAAAAGGCATATTATATCTTGTGTGTTACACACATTAATTACACAAGCAATTAAAGGCACTTACTGCCAACATCAAATCCCAATCCTCCCACCATGGAATCCCACTCCTGCCACCATTAAATCCTACTCCTGCCACCAACAAATATAACACCTTAATGCTGTGACTAGGTATTAATTTTTAACAGGTCAATTTGTATGTACACATAACTTAATCCTTATACCAGTACCTGACATATATGCCGCTCACACACTTCTAGTAATCCAACGTTACCGACCATGACAATGTGCTCTAAAGGTAAGCTCAGTTGATAGAATGGAAACCGGGGTGTTTTGACATCGTCCCAGTTATCTGGTTCATCAGAGGGAGGAGGGCTGGAAACAAGAACATCAATTAAAACAGCCAATGATACCCCAACTGTTGCACTTTTGAAAAAAGGAACCACAAGGGAAAAGAATGGATGAGGCAATAGTCTGAAACAAATTATATTACCAAGTGGCAATTGCTCCGGCCACATATGCAGTGAGTTTACTCCGATCAATCCCATAATGCCCTGCCCACATAGCGGCAGCAGGGGGGTCGTTGTACTCTACGAGCAGGTTGATAAGCTCTTCTTGCAAGGCCTTGTTGTCTCGGATCGTGTTCTTGATCAGCTCGTCCCAGTTTTCAGCATCTAAGGTTAGCTGCATTGTTAAGTTGAAAACAAAGAGACTCCAAGTCAATATCCTAATCATAAAATGAATCTTATATAGTAAAGCCCTATACTCCATGCAAATTCAAGTGTAAAGTAAATTCCAGCGAACGTCAAAATGGAACTCCAATTGTCGGATTCGTGAAATTCACTTTGTCTATTGTTGGACAACTCAGGTCCAAATAATGGCATATGTGTTACCTCAATGTACTTCTTGTACAACAGGAACCGGACTGCTCCCAGGTCCTTGTGGTAGTTGGTATTTGGACAGATTGCCGAGTCTAGCTTGAAAAGCTTGGTTAGCCGCACAATCAGCTTGCTCAGGTACTTAGGTCGTAATTTATCTCTTCTTACTCCAGGCATGTCCAATTTACTAAAACAAAAATAGAAGTATATCTCTACAATGTAAAAGAAATGTATGTGTAACCGCTGGGAAAGGGAGGATGTGAGGAGAGGATGTGGGGGGAGGATGTGGGGGGAGGATGTGGGGGGAGGGGAGGGGTGCTGTGGGGTGGGTAAGAGTGGTGGCTGGGTGCCACCTGACACCGTCACGCACAATTAAAGGTTGACGAGAATGGACATTATTGGTCACAAGATGGCGCTCTTCAAAAATTTGGAAGCAGATTTATGTGATTTTGCTCACAATGCTCTACTTTGCTGACATGAACAAAACGGAGACGGAAACAATATCTCTGTCTCTGCCTCTAAGTATGCGAGATTACCCTGTGAATTATCTGTGTCGTGCATACACGTATGATGCCGCACGCCACCTGCCAAACCTCTCTAGTGTTTTGGGTCAGTTTTTGTTTTGCTTCAACTTACTCAATGATGTCAGGAAGCTTCGAGTCCTTGGCACAATATGAATCCAGTCTCTGTATCAGCTCCACTTGAGACTCCTTGCTGTTCTGAATGTACTTCTCGACAATATTTACTTTGTCTTGAAAAACAAGTGGCAGGCAAATCTAGAAGACAAAAAACAACCAAAACAAACAAACAGGAAGCCTCTTTAACCAGTTCGCGCCGGATGACGTATACAAACGCAAAAAATTTCCCAGATTCAAAACGGATGACGCATAAACACGCCAAGTTCAAGTTCGGAAATGTATGTCAGCAGCGGGCAAGGCCGGAAATGCGTGGGTGTGCTTCCCGGCACTATCAGCCTGAACACGCTTCGGATTGAGTTTCGTTAAAAATAATCCCGCCCGTGGGCTCGGCGATGTTAAAATAATCCCGGCGCGAACTGGTTAAGGAGTATCTTGAAACTCAAAGATAGTAGAAATGCATTGAAACTGTGAAAGTTCCATTGGAGTACCACTTGAGAGAAGACTATTGCCACGCTTATCAAACCTACATCAACCTACAGCAACAGTTCATGATTTTTAAAACAATGTCTTTTATCAACAACACACTTTTTCTTAAAAAAATACAAACTAACCTCTTCAATTTTGAAGCAGTGCTGGAGTTGAAGCTTATAGGCTGCGACGCCAGCCTGTAAGGAAAAACAAGGAAAGAAATGTAGTAAGCAAAGTATGCGTTGGAAAAAACACGAGTTTAAAATGCAACACGCAGAGAGTAAAGAATGAAACTTTCTTTTCCAGTGTCAAAGTTAAAGTCTAGGTACTTGTGACTGATCACAAGCCCATCACAACTCAATCACAGTCCATCACAACTCAATCACAAGCCCCACAACAAGTCTAACACAGGTTCATCACAAGTTTAAACTATGTCCATTACAGGTCTATCACAAGTCCATCACAAAAAAACCAAGTCTCCCCTGTTTACTTGTGACTGGACTTGTGAACTGTCTTGTGGTTTGCTTGCGACCACGCTTGTGATGGACTTGTGATCCATCATAAGTACCTTGATTACAACACTGGTCTGTGCTGCTGGCGTTTTATACCTCAATGTCTGACCGACTCATCACTCACTGACTCGATTTCTGTTTACCTCCTTGAACTGTTTCCTGGCTAGTAGTATTCTGAGATGTGTGGCTAAGTACTCATTGCCCTCATACTTGAGATGATACAGCTCACATATCATGTCAAACAGGTTGATGTGGGCACTTGTTGCTAGTCTCAAGGCATGCAGCTTCATGCCATCAGTGATAACAGCAGACGGGTCCTGAAATTTGAATTCAACTTTAAAAATGTTGTTAACAGTTCCCCAAAGGCCTATCTTCCCAGTTAAAAGTTAAAAGTCAAAAGGTTTTTGTTGGGTGGGCAAGATATACTCTGATTCCTTTTGTTCTTATTGTGCTTCTTAAATTCCGCAGATTTTCAGAAAATACATAAATGAATAATTGTCCCCATTTTTGACCGAGTTTACTTAATTTGTGATGAATTGTTCATTCACTACCAGGGGCCAATTTCATAGAGCTGCTAAGCAAACAAAATTGCTTAGCACAAAAAGTCTTGCTCATTAAAAACAGGTTACCAGCCAAAATTATACGTGTTTTTCATGCTAAGCTAAAAAACAGCTGATTATCAATTTAGAACAATACAGATCAGGTGAAAATTTGGTCTGTAACCTTGTTTTTGCCAAGGACATTTGTCATGCTAAGCAAATTTTTGTGCTTAGCAGCTCTATGAAATTGGCCCCTGCAGGGATACCTACTTTGGGCAGCTTGTGACTGTTTTTCTGGACCCATTGCAAAAATTCTTTCAAGATGACAAGAGCTAAAGACGATGCTTTCATTCGACGCAAATCTTTGCTTTTGTCCAAGAGGTGAAGGACAAAGGCGTGCAGTTGACGAGGTTCCACTGAACGAAACGCTTCCCCTGTTCGGTAAGATTAAATTATTATTATTGTAATTAAAAAAATTAATAATGGGATTTCACTGGTTTTCAATTTTTTTTAATGAATTCTGTTTAATGGCATCCGTAAAATGTCAGCAAAGCGACTTTTTTTATTTTGAGTTTTCCCAAAAACTTTCTGTTTTTGAAAATTACTGTCTATAGCTGCCACCAATCAATAATTATATGAATATACCATTTTCTAATTACTTGGCTTTGGCTCACTACACACATCTATAGGAAGCCATAGCTATAGCCATTTGTACTGTCTTACCTAATTTGTGTAGCACAGCCACATTCTCTTTTGCATCATCCTGCCACAAACGCTCTATCTCACTAAGCCACCTGTCCCACTCATCAAGCGGTGCTGTTGAAATACCAGCAGGTTGGGTTTCTGGATGCTGCATAGCTGTTGAATATCCACTGGGGAGTCACCTCGGAAAGAATGTAGTATCCTGATGCTACTTCTTTATTTGTGTACAAAGTATCTGAAAAATCAAGAAAGGTTTTAAAGTATTTTCCAGCAAAATTGGAAATGAAAAAATTATTAGTTTTCTCGTCCTTGTGTGCACAAAATTATTAATTTGTTATTCATAATATGACGCTTTATAATTCTGCAAGATAGTGATACAAATACATCGAGAAGCATGTACCCTCATCCTTTGATTTATTTTAAATAAAAAAACGTTGGGACGAGAAACTGATTTTTGTTATTCTTTGCCTTTGGCCTATAAACGCACTCTCCGTCGCGTCCCACGTCGATCGGACCATGGAGGAAGGAAAACAGATCCATGATCGGACTAGACTGCGCTGCACGAGTCGAGTGCAGGGCCGGAAAGTCCCGTTGTTTGCATTTGAGCTTTTTACGGGTATTTTACACAAATTCAACAGTGGTACTTACACTAATTACAGACTAGACTCACACGTGTCACCATAGAGCAAGGTCAAGAGACATTTTTGATGCAATCGCAGTTATCGCACTCCCGCAGTTCTATATAAACTAGTAACTAGTAGTACTAAACACACAATAATCAGAACAGGAAACGATCGACTACAGACGTGACATAAAATATAGGTGGAAATTCGACGTTTATTTTCAATAGCGCCCTCTGGCAATTTGAAATTTGAGAAGGGAGTGGGGGGGAGGGTGGAAATTTGATATATTTATATTTCCGTGTGATTTTTTTAAGGCATCGTCCAAAAAACGAAAACGTTTGCGGGACCGCCGCCGGTGAGGAAGGGGGGGGGGGGGGGGGAGGGGGTGGGGTGTTAAGTTAACAAATGAATATTGCTTCATCAGTTATACAAAAATTTATGTTTTTATTCTTAGTGTGTACGGACGGCTGCTCGGATCATGAGTTTAGCTAGCAATGAATGAGTGCTCTGTACGTTTGTACGTGTAATGTTAAATTGATCCAGGGGGGGGCGGAGGGGGGGGCCCTTCGAGACTGTGATTGCGCAACGCTGACGTACCGTCCATTCTCAAAATAGGGGGGAACAATTTTCTCACGCGAAAAATAAAGAGTTTTTGGCATCCAATCTTAACATCTTGTCTTTTGTAGTTGTGAAAGGTTGTTATTTACCTTAATTTTTATCATCCAATGACAAAAATTGTATTGAAAATAAAAAAAAGCAGTCGAAAAAATTAAGCGTTGACGTACCGTTGATGCACGTAGAGATTGTGCACAAATACTAAAACGACGTTGACAAATACCTCCCCTAAAAAGGGCAATAATAATCGATAAATTGTGAAAGATCGTGCTTCGAACCCACTCACTTTTTTCCATGGATACGTTTAAAAAGGATGTAGCAGTGATATACTGAATTTTTAAAAAAATCTGCCTGTGAACCCCTTGCGTTTTATCGTGTTGTTTTCAAACGAAAATGGCAGAAAATGACATCGCCCCAAAACAAATTCGTGTAGATCGTGCATGTGTTTCTGGTTTTGCGGACGTTGCATGAATCACTGAATTCGGAGAGCGATACACGGAGCAAATTTGTACGTGTTCCAATGGTACGCCGCGCGAGAGCGATCTATACGTATTTACTGTGTGAGATGTGCAGCTCTCGAGCGTGGAAGAATGAATGAGATACATTTCAACGTTGGTGGCGCACTTTGTTGGGCCCCCCCTCCGCCCCCCCCCTGAATTGATCTTAGAAATGTTGTCTTATTTATATTTGTATTCAAATTTTAACTTATTTAATAGTCGAATAACTTCATAATAAGTAACATCTTTATGTTTATGGAGTTATATACCTGTATGCCGGAGCATATTGCGTTCGTAAGTATATCAAAGCGTTGACGGAAGGACAATAATGAAACTAATTAAGAAATACAAATGTTCAGATTGTAGTCCAGACTTTAAAAAGAAAAAGAAAGAAAGTACAACTTGAATTTCGGCCACAGCCTGTACAATACATTGAACTGCAATTTAGGTAGAAGCCCCTACATTCAGAAAATGGTATATCCCTGATGACCGGCCGTACGCGGCGGACAGCCATTGTTGCACATCATTTTGTGTGCAAATAAATAGAACGATGTTACGCGCACGTACGTAAATTACATGTACGTTCACTGTACACTGTACATGTACATGTACGTTCGCGCGCGTACGGCCACCGTACGTACATCTATCGTCGATCTAGTCTTGCATGCAGTTGCAGTGTGAAAATTGTACGGATTTTCCAACTCTCTCCACAGATTAAGTCGGTAATATTCACTTCTTGTCGCCTGCATATTGCGATGAGTTATGCCTGAGATCATGTGCTGAATTCCCACCGGTGTTTTGGTGCAAAGAAAGTGATATTTGGAAGCCAGGACGACGTAATAAAAGTGTGATTTTGGTGAGATTTTCCCAAACTAACGGAGTACGGGACGTTCACGCACGGGTTGCTTTTTCAGCGGGGACTCGCCACCACACCCAGTGAATTTTGACGGCACTCTCTCGTTGGCGAAACTCGCTTCGGCTCAACACTGACAGCGGTTCATTGCGCGCCCCGGGCGAGGGGGGACTTATGTTATGGAGTTAGAAAATATTGTGGCCAACACCGTTTATTTGAAAGCACGTGAAGGTTGGTATATCATTTTCAAGAAAGTTGAATTTTCCAACGATTGTTGGCCGACCATCATTGGAAAAACTGCTTTAATTTTTTTTCTAAATACTACATTTAGTTAGTTCATATTTACATATTTTGGTTGCAATTGGCTAGTCTGGTACATGGTAGGCCCTACTCTGACCTGATTCCCAAACAGTGACATTTATACATATTTTCTGTGTTTCCACTGTATTTTTGTATTGGTTTTTCCAATATCTAGTCCTACTATTCACCGACAACACACCGACAACACGCACAGCACCGACAACACAACGACAACACATCCAAAACGTATTCTATATTGACTAAAAAGGTATAGCACTGTAATATACACGATACAAAAGAGTGTCATTGTACTTGAGGTTACATTTCCTTTGTAAAAATGATGTTTTTTTCACGCGAAAAAAATATCTCTAACTAGCACGGTCGTTGGTCGCCATCTTGCCTTCGCGCGGAGTTGGCCTATACCATTTCATGTACGGGTGTGCAGAAAATGAAATTATCATGTCATACACAACAGAGGGCGCCCTGTACGGTTTTATGCTAAATTAAAGTTAGTTGGGGAGACAACATTACTATACTAGTAGGCCATGTCATATCAAAATTCACCTTTCATTCCAACTAACTTTATTTCAGCATAAAACTGTACAGAGCGCCCTCTGTTGTGTATGACATGATAATTTCATTTTCTGCACACCCGTACATAAAATGGTATAGGCCAGCTCCGCGCGAAGGCAAGATGGCGGCCAACGACCGTGCTGGTTAGAGATATTTTTTTCGCGTGAAAAAAACATCATTTTTACTAAAGAAATGTAACCTCAAGCACAAAGACACTCTTTTGCATCGTGTATATTACAGTGCTATACCTTTTCGGTCAATATAGATTACGTTTTGGATGTGTTGTCGGTGTGTTGTCGGTGTGTTGTCGGTGCTGTGCGTGTTGTCGGTGTGTTGTCGGTGAATAGTAGGACCCTTTACCATGCCCAAAACTCTGAACAGGGGCCAATTTCATGGCGCTGCTAAGCACAAAAATCTGCTTAGCATTAAAGTTATCCTTGGCAGGCCTGTCTTTCACTCTTTGGTCAAAACAGGGTTACAAACCAAAGTTTCAGTTGGTGTATATTGTAATTGTTTGTGACTGGTTTTCAGATGGTTTTTGCTTTACGATGAAAAGCATATGATAGAATGTTGGCTGGTAATCTGTTTTTTACTGAGCAAGATGTTTTCGTGCTAAGAAAATGTTTCTGCTTAGCAGCAGCTCCGTCAAATTGGCCCTAGATCAGTGAAATAATTTGCTACAAAATACTACCCCAATCCAGTGTTAGTGTACTAAAGGATCAACCAGGAATATATAAAGGAATATTTTTTGTATAGCATCAGAATGTTTTTATAAATTTTTCAAGCTGCTTTGGATTTGAAAATTGCTGCTTGTTTTGGCCATTTTGTTGTGATTTGATTGCACAAACGCCATTTGTAGGCTAATGTTTGCTGTTTTCGAGGCTTTACCCTTTTTTTAAAATACTGCAATACCCAGGAAAAAGCACTCTTGATTCTCTATTCAAAGTTTGGACAATAATTTATACACGTTCACTCAACCAAAACAGTTTTGAGTCTTTTGACCTTTATTGTTAAACATAAAAGTGAATATACTTCCTTATAATTGTGAGCGTCTGCTGACGTCAATAGAGTTCATGTGATTCACAGTCGGTATCAATTTTTGTGGAGTCAGTTTAAAGGCCAGTAGGATTTCTTTGTACAAGCCATTTTAATATTGTTAACCTTTTTCAGGGGACAGCGACAAATGTTCATAATCTCAGAGTGTTGAAAAGTATTTGCAGCAAAAGTCACAGACATATGAACTAAAGCTCGCCGCACACGAGAGCTACGTGCTGAACAAAAAGTCAGTCGAGGCCATTTTCTCAGCACATACAGTAACTCTTGTTTTCGGTGAACTGAGTTTTCTGCCTTGCGATGTCGGGAGGCAAAAATCTATTCTGTTAGATTTCTTTCGCCTCGCGAGGCAAAAAACTCGCGAACCTGAGCTACAATGTATGTGCTGAGCTAAACAAATTCTTCTAGAAATTTGTTTCCAGAGCATGCAGAGTACATGTACAGTATGTGCGCTTTCATTGGTTAATTTTGTAAGTTCAGCACGTAGATCAGAGGCACATGAAATCAAACAGGATAGAAATTTGACTCACAAGTAACGACCTCATGAAGCAGAAAACTTGGCAAAGGTTCACCACATACAGTGAGCTACTGCTGAGTAGCTGGGGCTTTACCGTTCCTATGTGTTAAAGAAAACCACAGATCAATCACTAAATTAAAAATGTATGCCCAAGGTCGTCTAAAATCTTGGCCTGGCTTGAGGGATTATTCTTAATTCGGGACTGATTCAGTAACCAGCTTGTGCCATTACTTGGTAATTTCAAATGATACTACGACTTTACGCATTAGCCCATGGCTATACATTAGTCTATGTGAATACCAATTATCCTGTACCATGACAAAGTAAATGTTCACAACAACTTATTATTTTGTCAAAATGTATATCACATTGTCAGGGATTTAGCCAGCTTTTAGAAACGGGGTGTGATAATTAGGGTTTTATAAATTGTTGCTAATAATTGTGTATTTTGTTGCTCTCGTGCTAGTCTGTATTAAACACTGTACATTATTGTCATTAGCAAGGACCAACAGGAAATAGTGTGTGTGTACGACTGCATCGTCTCTATTTGAGAGCGGACATATTTTTGACAGTACACAGTTTATTTTTTACATACAGTGTTTTGGTTTTACTCTCATCTTAATGGTATGCATGACAGATGCAAGTTCCTATGTACCACGGAAATGTCACTTCCTCCCCGAACCAAAGAGGTCATCATAAAATCTCACAGGGCATCTAACACAACAATGTCTGTGTGTGTACTCTTTTTGTTTACTTATAAGAAAGGCAGGTTTCAGAGGAATTAAGCATAAGAAGAATTCTTGTTTGAACAAATAAACCAGCATGACTCAGCTCTTGTGGTTGATTCTTGGTGGTATTACCTTTGTTGTTGGACTTGGCCTAGGCTATTCGGTGTAAACAACAACATCAACATGTGCACCCAAACTAATCAATCATAGAATTATAGTGTTTGTAAAGGACTGGCTTTTTATGGGGGAAGAGATGATGGAATCTGAATGTTGTCCTCTGTCCAATTTGATGAGTTACAACTCCCAAATGGTTTTCACAGGAGTTCATTGTGCTGTTTTTTTGACACCACATATGATAAATTCATCAACATGGACATACATTTAGTTACACGTGTTACCAGTAAATGTTGGAAGGATCTAGTACACTATGTATGTGTAATTGAGTACAATTTGGGTCATTGTGCAGTGGTTTCCTTTTAAAATTGAAATGACAGAGATGTCAGGCATGTTCATGTACTACGGTACCCCCCCCCCCCAGGACAGAAGCACAATAGGCAAACTTTTGTTGAATTGTATGCTAAAGCCGTGTTCGCATTGGACTTATTTTGGGGAAGGTTTTACTGAGACGATGGTCAAATAAAAAATGGTCAAATGTGACCACTGTTCGCACTTGGACTTTCGACACGGGAAAATTTTACCGAGACCGTGGGAGAAGTAGCCGAGCTGTCATTATAATGACTCATGAGGGCGCTTTGCGTGACCTTTCTGCATTGACCCCGGTGTACCCATTCGCGCGCGCGCTTTTTTTCCATGTGATAACGATGCGATTTGCATGCATCAGCGTGCCCGCACGTAAACAATGCAAAGAGCGCATGCGCAGTGCCTTGTATAGCGTGACCTTGCACTGGATCCCTGGTGGTACGTTTTCCTGGGACGCTTTTACCGAGTCGCGCTGTTCGCACTGGACTTATCGTTTGGGGAAAAGGGACCAGGGACGTTTTCCCGGGCAGCAGTTGGCCGGTAGAAGTACCCACTGGACTCGGGAGAAGTACCTGAGAGGAAAACGTCCTGGGCTGTCCGCACTGGACTTAAAATGGGAGAAGGACCCATCGTCTAGGTACGTTTTATCATTTTAAGTCCAGTGCGAACATGGCTTAACCAGTTCGCGCCGGGATTATTTTTACATCGCCGAGCCGACGGGCGGGATTATTTTTAACGAAACTCGATCCGAAGCGTGTTCAGGCCGATAGTGCTGGGTAGCACACCCACGCATTTCCGGCCTTGCGCGCTGCTGACATACATTTCCGAACTTGAACTTGGCGTATTTATTCGTCATCCGTTTTGAATTTGGGGAAATTTTTGCGTTTATATACGTCATCCGGCGCGAACTGGTTAAGTCTATGAAGTTAGATTATATTATAGTACAGGAATAAATAGGGTATCCTTGTTGATCATTATGGTAAAACACGTCAGTTTGTAAATTTATATATTTGTTTAACTCGCATGTGTGCATTGTTTTTAATCAGGAATGGAGAAAGTCAGTGAAAGAGTCACTAATTTCATTTGTTTTCAATTTGTTTTCTGGTCAAGTATATAAAATTGATGATCTGGACTTTGCACCGGAAATTTGTTTTATTATTGCTGTGCCACCCGATAGCTGCACTCCAATGCCCCAAATGGTGAATACTGCTCAGTGTTAAGACTTGAATAACAATTAACTGTCTAAACTTCATTTCCTTGTCAGCTCAGTTGACTTAGACCGAAGAAAAATACTAAAAGAAAACTGGTTTTACAAATATTTATTTCCTTGTACATGTACCAAATACCGCCGCTGGTACAAGTACATGTTATGAATTACTTAGCAACTGGAATAAAATTAATAGCAAAGTGGTTTGAATACTCAATACCAGTGCATTCCATGTTTGTATATTTAACTTAACCGACACAAAGTTGTGTTTTGCCATAACGACTGTGGATTGCATTATCGTACACTTAGGACAGAATTCAACAAAAGATGAACACCCGAGGACTTAACGGATAGACTGTTTGCCTTTTGTGCTTCTTTCCTCAGGGGTTATGTAGTACATAAGTACATGTTTGTGGCAGGAACTTACCCCCCCCCCCCCCCCCCCCAGCTCCTGGTATAATACTATTCACTTCATATAGTATGCGTAGGTTATGGATAGCTGACATTTGACACGCGGCATTTAAACATTTTTAATTACACAATTAAGTTATTCACCATATGCTTTGGATTAGGTACTGCAGTTTTATATATCCTGCTGCATACTAAAACGTGTTCCTCTCTTTTGATGTTCCTTGTTCTATGCTCTTTCCTATAAAATCTCTGACAAAGAAACAAAACGCATTAGCCTTACCAATATTTCCTGGACTTGGTAACTCATAAATTAGATTGGTGTGGCCATGTATGAATCGTCCGTTTAGTTTTCTCCACTTCACAGGCCAGCATTTTTCCTGGTCATGTTTTTCGAGAGTGTTCTCGGCTTCGGGAAACAATTTGATCAATTATTGAACCATGTTAGTGAGGTTTTCTTTTCTCGTTGAGTTCTTGTAGCCAAGGTTTACAGGTCACTGGTTACGGTACAAATAAATTGGTTGCGCACATTGATAGGACTTAATCCATGCCCTGAACCATTGCATTAGGAGTTGAGACCAGGCTTATGAATGAGAACCTATGTGTTGTGATCATCAAGACATCTTGGCTGATAGTATTTTAATGGCTGTAGTTTTCAGAACCGCTAACCTTTTCAGAACACCAAATTTGGCATTCTGACACCAAAACAAAAAATGCAATTTGGATATTATATTGTACATGTACCACAACATTGCAAAAACCATGGCAATGGCGATAAAATAAACACCCCCCCCCCCCCCCCCCAATAAACATGGAAAAGAGTGTTAGTATTAGTACATGTACGTGTATGTCTTTGGGCAATGATTACACAAACACTATTTTGGTGGCCTGTTACATGTATGTTTCTATGCTCTCTCAAAAAAAATTGCAGTCAAATTTGGTGGGAGAACTAAATTCATTATCTTGTTAAGCTCATTTTATTGTCACGAATAGAAATGCAGTTTGTGCCTGAATTGTCTATTTTGTACGGTGAGTAGGTAGGTAATTTTGGTTGGCTCTAATTTTGTATGACTGGGGTAGGGGGAGAAGGAGGGATATGCCCCTTCCCCATCCCACCCTGTGATAAAAACAAGTGCTCTGAGTCTGTAGTCAGACAGCATTATTCAGGGTTCATTTACTGCGACAGTATCTCTCCCTGCTCGCAGTGTTTTAAACGCGGTGAAAATTTGACACCTCGGGCTCAACCCTGGTCGATCTCCAGTCATTTAGATAATGTCTTTACCATGCTATGAATTCAGAGGCGTATTAATTCTTAATATCAGCCGGATTGTAGCTTGAATGCCAGTTGTCACGCAATTTAGAAATTATCACCAGATCATGTGTCAATTGTACAATGAAGAAGCATGCGGAATACTTGTCTGTATGTCATTTAATATAATTATTGTACATGTATGGTACATGTACAGTACCTTCTCTCATGGCAATGTTACCAGAAACACAACCTTTATATTTTCCTTAGTCATGTGTATTAATTTCACCCAAAAACCTCACCGAAAGATGCACAATTTTACAACATGCACATTGTAGTAGGAAACTACTATTCTGACATACATTTTAAAAAACCTTTAACATTTTTTTTTAAATGAATGCCTACATGTAGGATGTTAGGTCTAGGATAAATAAAATGTGTACAGTATACCGTATAGGTACACAAATTTACAGTACGTATATTTGTGTAGACCGGTATACCATACATTTTGTACGTGTACAATGTATGCACATGCACGTAGTACATGACAAGATCATGCTTATGATAATTGCATTCAGATAGGCAGAAACTGCAGCACAAGGTTCCTCCCATGCTTACATGTACCATACAGTATACTCGCAGTCAGAGATTTGTAGGATTGTACCGGTATATTACCGGTATTATACTGTGGAAATGTAGTAATCTTACCTAGTGTGCTATGACATTCAGGCATCCAGTATTATCTACACTATTCTGATAAGCATGATTTAGCATTCATGTACCGGTACACGTCTGTGTCGGTTTTTCTAGCAAATGGTAACATATGCTGTTTTTCAAACTCTTTTATTTTAGGTGAAGAAATCGCAAAGAAAATTAACCTTTTATGCATTTTTGTTTGGCTGTGTTTATGGAAATTTCCTGTTTGTACAGGGTTTATGTACCGTACAGTACTAGCATCCTTTTACAATGAACATGTATACGTCTACATTAAATTTGTACACTGGGTAGGAATGTACCGTTATGTATGACTGTTATATGGCGACACAATTATGCCTGAAAGCTTGTTACAATTTTGTTTAAAAATAATTGTATTCATTGTAACGTATCTCACGGTATCTGTGAGCTATTTCGTTACAAAAATAATTTTTGCAGTAAACAGTCTGTATCCTTCAGCAAAACACATTTAACCATCTGTGAAATTTGTTTGGCCTAAAGGTAAACTGCTTCACCATTTAAGGAAAATGGCCTCATGTACTGTATGTTGAAACCTTATAGGGTGGGGGGGGGGGGGGGGGGGGGTGGGGGGGGGGGGGGAGGTGGGGGAGCTACACTGTAAGAAGATGATCATGGCCATCTGATTGTTTTTTCGTTCAACAACTAAAAACAAGCCGTTGGAAAGTGGAAGATGCATACATACATGTGCACCTGAATAGCAATATAAAGCCATTCATGCTTACTGGTAGTTCATGATGCACAGTGTTATTTAATCACATTGCTGTCATTTATGTGGCATCACCGGTCTCTGATGGAATTCAATACTGAATCTTATGTTGGGCACTGTATGTATCCACTCATCTTCTTCTAGTTTGAATCCCAGCACAATTAACCAGTTCGCGCCGGATGACGTATAAATGCAAAGTTTTCCCCAGATTCAAAACGGATGACGCATAAACACGCCACGAGCAAGGCCGGAAATGTCTGTCAGCAGCGAGCAAGGCTGGAAATGCGTGGGGGTGCTTCCCGGCACTATTGGCCTGAACCTGCTTCGGATCGAGTTTCGTTAAAAATAATCCAGCACCTCAGCTCGATGATGGTAAAATAGTCCCGGCGCGAACTGGTTAAAAATGACCTTCTTGTGACTTGGGACTGCAGCTTGCAATCCTGAAGAAACCTGTAGAGAGAGAACAATGAAAAAAGAGTTGCTGTTTTTGAGGTGGAAGGAAAACACCCTGAGTATATTCTGGAAAAAAACACATGGAATCAGGCAGGGATTGAAAAACCAATCCACTTATTGGCCCAGGCCGGATTTGAACCCGGGTCACAGCAGTGGAAGGTGAGGAAAGAAACTCCCCCAATACTATTATAAAACATGTGTAACGACTTATAACAAACTGTATATACATGTAGGGCCTATATTCCCAATAAGTACGGCACCTGTGCTGATCTGCAACACTACAGTATTCCATATCCCGCACCTGCTTCAGTACCCCTCTCTCTTTTAGTCCTCCCAAACCAATTCAGAGTCAGGATTGTGAATCCATTTTATACCCATGCTTGCGTGAATTGATCCAATATGGTTCAGACCCGCCACGTTCATGTGTCCGCAGTAGCACAGACATGTGCAGCGGCTGGTGCACAGATACGGCGCTGCAGTTTCATATTTAATTGCGATAGCGTCTCTGACGGGCTGTTGGATGAGGGCGGGGGACAGTACTTGAGTCTACCGGAGCTAGTGGCCGCGGTCTAGCGAGCGATGCATTTTTAATAACACTCAGCAGTAGCATTGCCTGTGATTTAAGACGTCTCTCTTTCATGTCGGCATTGTCAAAGTACATGTATAATAGTGGGGCAAATAGGGGAAATATTTGGAGGAATTGTGTCTTTGATGTTACAAGCATGATATTTGGCACACAGTCAGAGTACAATGTACATGTATGTCATGAGAAAGATATTTGGATATCGGGCCATGGTACATTTGTCCAAAAATATGGGTACCTAGAATAACGAGCAATGAAGCCATTTTGTGACAATTGCTTGTTATTCTACCTGTATTTTTTCAAAGGACAAATCTGCGATGGCCCTCAAAATCTTTCTCATGACGTACTTAGACTATGTGCCAAATTCCATGCTTGTATTCTCCAAGGCACAATCACATCTAATATCTGACGTACGTACAGTTAGATCATTTCAACTGGATTCGGCTAGTAAACTGGGTCCAGGCTTTGGGATCGAGAATATATTACAGTAAATGTACATGTGTATGCAGATCAAGAATATGTTACATTTTTCAAATTTCTTACTGAAAACCTATTAATTTTGTTTGAAAAGGAAACCTGTGATTTTAAATATTACATGATTTCAAATGTATAAAACAGTTGTTTGTCTCACTTTGTGTTTCACACATATCCAGGTTGCGATCAGTGATTGGGTCACTGGTTTGCTCCATTAATTAGGCAAGATTTTATTGTGAACCAACAACCGGGGCACTGATCGAGATCCGAAAAGTTTTGTCAGATCATTTCAAGATTAATTTCAAAATTTGAAAAAGATCGTAAAATTTGAATTTTTCTGTACATCACTGTGAGGCCCGAAGATGTGAAAACCTTTTTTGGGAACGAAAAACTCAAAAAAGTACAATAGGTCCCCATTTCCCGTTTTACAAAAAGTAATAATGGGGCCTATTTTGTTGTTTTCATGTTTTTCGTTCCGACAAAAAGTTTTAGGTCTTCAGGCCTCACAATGCATAGTTTCCCTACCCTGCTATCCTGCACTGCACGTGTAATTATTTCTCAATATGTTTTTGGGTTTGTAAATGAATAATGGGTGGCGATGCATCAGTGACAGCTGGGGCTAATTTAATTGCTTGAAGTGTAATTTGATTTTAGCAGTCCAGTGAAAATACACTGCCATTTTGTCAATTCTGTATTCAGGTGAAGAACACTCCACACAGAATTGAATATTTGGCATGACGTGAACATATATTCGCATTTTTGTATCACTGTGGAGACATGGCTTTGTTCTCGTGTACAAAATGGTTAGAAAGTCGAGCACGTTTTTCAAAATGCTCCCATTTTAACCATCATTTTTTTCCTGGGTTGAAATTTCGACCCAATATACCCTATATTATACCCTAACCCAAACACTAACCCTAACCCACATCCTAATCCTGGTTTTTGAGTAAGTTAAGTAAAATAAAAAAATCTAATTCGTGAAATTCCCAATGGAGACCTATTCATCTATAGAAATTTACCCTCCGGAGACGTTTTGTCTCCATTGTACACATTGTGTTCATGTCTCCAGAGGGTACCGTATTTCGGAACAATCATTTAACGACGACGCACACTACCAATGTTCACTTAAAACCCAACACTATAAATGATTCATTGGCTGTAATGCATATTCATTGTGTCCATTGTTTTATTCATGAGGTTGCTATTATTGTGCACTAATGATGAGCAAAATGTGGAAGCAGTTACTCGATTTCCCTTATCTTCAAAAATTATTATTTGTTTAAATTTGTTTTATTCATGAGGCTGGTATGATTGCTCCCTTGCAGTTGGAGGCAGTAAATGGAAGGGGTGGAGCTAGAATTGGAAACAGCTGTGCATATTAATTATGTCATTAAATATTCATGAGGTTACTTATTGTTGTTGCTCCCTTGCAGGTGGAGGCGGTAAACGAAAGGGACGGAGCAAGAAGTGGAAGCAGTTACTCAAGTTCCCTCATATTTCATTTTGCCAAGAGCTCAGGGAATCTATAGGTATGGTTTGACTCGGTGTACTTTCTTGTTTGGGGCCAAATACTCACCAGAATTGTGCACTTTTTGTATTCAGTCTCAATCCTACTAAACTGCCCAGAAGATATTGGAGGATTAAGGAAGATTAGGGTAACATGTAATTAGACTTGGGATTTGTCTCAGTCACTACACTTCATTTCATAAAGCGAAAAATGTCCATCCTTGGCGAGAGTGGTTATGCATCCTCAGTGCTACCGTACAGGTACATGTACCAACCGGATGATCCAAATCTAGTTTTAGGAACTTTTGCATACCTAATATGTGACCCACCACCCCAAAACCAGGCTGAAGTCGAAATTGTTCATAAAATAAGCTATAGTGGACTCAAAATGGTGGTATACTTTTGAAGTTATATCTTTTTGAAGTTAGGAAGTGTCAAGGGATGCTTTTGAAAAAACGAGCACTAAAGTCGTTCATCATTATCATACATTATTGAGCAAAAATCAGGAGAAGGCCGATAATATCTAACTAGTTTTAACTAACGATTTATGAAAAAAAATATAAAAAAAATAAATAAAAAAAAATAAAAATAATAAAACAAAAATGTTTGTTTTTGGTACAATGCCGTATCTCGAAATGGCATTTGCCGACTTCCGCCTGGTTTTGGCGTGGTGGGTCACATATACTATGTACACTGTATATGTTCATATAATATGTACATGTATTGGGTGCCTCATGGTCGCGCATCTCACTTCATCTTGTCGTAAGCGATTTGACTGCACTTGTCAGACACTGGCTGCATTACGGAAACCAAAATCCAGGTCCAGTCTTGAGCAGAGACTAGCCAATCACTACATGATAGATATTGATTGACTCTTATTTTTCACCTGCTGTTTTACAGACAGGTTGCAATCTCATTTCCAGCCGTTGATTTGAATATTTAAAGTGTAAAACTTGGCACGTACCACACCAATACACTGTATGAGAACATGTTTATGTATGGTGCTTTGTATGTGATCACATCTTATTGTTCAGAATCATCAGGGGCCTGTTTTCGCGACCTTGAATAGAAACATGTTTTTATCGGAACAGGCGCGTCACTACACCCACGAAAACGCTCAACCAATGACCAAAGCTGAAACATGTTTCTGGTGACTCACGGTTGCGAAAACAGGCCCGGTATATAAAGAAGACTTATAATTTACGGCTAGAAATACGTACATGTATGCCACAAAATGTCTGTCGCATCGGATGTAAACAGCTAAGTCTTTTTTGAGTAACAGTATTTAAGACATTACAATGAATGTTAGTTTCCTTTCAACGAGCCTTTTTAAAAAGGGTAGTAAATAATCTAAAACATGAAACTTTTGGGATTTCAGGACGGTACATGTTTACCACTTTAAAAAGAGGACTTTAGTACAAATATTTGTCATAAAATATTCTTAAATGAACGTACAAAGTATATAACTGTATATGGGTCACTCCATGAAGTTGGGGCACAAAGTGTGACATGAAGGTCAAAATTTCAAAAGGTTTTTTTTCCTCTAGTTTTTTTAATTTTAGGTACTCCAAGTGTTCGTGTTTAAGAAATAAAAAGAGATAAATCTCTAACATTTAAATCAAAATGACCATAGTTAATACAAAAATGCACGTTATTTCCAGAAATACTGATGCTACATGGACACCATTTCATATTAACTTATCATTTGCTTATTCAAAAGTATTTTTTGTTGGTAATGTTTTTGTTGACTGATGAACTACCTGGGACCATAAACGCATGAAAGTAAATTATTATATCATGTCTTGACATAAATTACAATAATGAGACATCACTTCTTGACTATTTGATGCTCTGACTCATCAGAAATTGACAAAGGATTTTAAAGTTTTTATTAAAAAGTTAATATGAACAGACATCAACTGTCAAGTGTTGCACAGTATTAAAGAAACTACAAACATCAACATTGTTTAACCATTAACTATGTATGAGGAACACATTGATACATGCTTTGTATAATAAAAGTGGTTGATGATGCTACATGGACACCGTGTCCTGTGTGCATCGGCACTGCAACATGTATAAGACCTATGCATTCTGATAAGTATGAAATACACTGTCCAGTTTATTAATGTTATAAAAAGTAAAGATAGTGCAATGATTTACACTTGGTTTTACACCACTGTTATTAGACTTTACCCCAACTGTGCTGCAGATGCTACATGGACACTGTGTCCCGTAGCATCGGGACTATAAGACCTATCCATTTAGATAAGTATGAAATACCATGTCCAGTTTATCAATGATACCAACAGTAAAGATAATGCAATGATTTACACTTGGTTTTACACCACTGTTAATTTAATTTATCCCAATTGTGCCTGCAGATGCTACAGGGATACCGTATCCTAAACTTGCGGCGATCTCATATTTATCGTTTTTGAAATGTACAATGCACTGTCTAGTTATCAAGTTCACGAGACAGAATGTTTTTAAAGCTAAGAATATTGTATTAGGTAAAAATAAAAATATTGAGTATTTTGCTTTGTCTCTCCCTTAGTTGTGGCATCTTCAGCTTCAGTGCAGCAAGTAAATCCTCGCAGTTGTACCGGTAGCTTGAAGTTTTTGGTGGGGGGTTGCCACTGTTGTCGGGTGTCAATTCTGTGAAAAGAAACAAATATATCATTGATTGATTATTAAGTAAAATGTTGACAGACTGAACACTTTTCCAATGATAGGCCAATACCTTTATGGAAATGTTGGTAAGAACGGTACACCATCAGATTTTTCTTTAACAAAAATTTGGCTTTCTATAAATCACCGCTCAGTAATAATTACAAGGTACATTTATACTACTATTGGTGGTACAAAGCGCGTACCAATGGTGTTCAGAAAGGTGTTTTTTTTATAAAAATGTGACGGCGAACATTTACCATTAAGGCATTAATACCAAAATATCAATTTGTTTTAGAATTCTGAATTTAGAGTAAAGAAAAAATTGTTTAGCATCCCCACCCAAGTTTGTGAAAGTACCACACCAAATGTTTTACTTTTAATAATAAATGTATCTTAAAAACCTTGAAAGTTGAAATTCAAAACGATACTAATTATTTTCTTGCCAACCCCCCCCCCCCCCCCCCCCCTTATATTGCATAACGAATAAGCATTCACACGCAAATATTAAAAATTATAATAGGGGCCTGGCCTAGGCCCCTATTTAAAAAAAAATATAAAAAAAAAATAAAATAAAAAAAATATATGTAGGCCTATGGGGGACAACTCGGTGGTCCCGACTCGAAACGGGACAACTCGACCGGTTAAACAACTCGACCGTGCACGGTGCGCCGCCTGTTCTCTGTGACCACGTGCGGGCGCACCGCCTCACTAGCACTACGCGCGCGCTGTATGTACATGTACACGTCGAAGAGTCGAGTTGTCCAAAGGCGACATTTGATGTCAGACATGTTCCCCGAAAGCCGAAATCAACCCAAAACTCTTTTTCTTATAGCATAACACATTTTAAATGTATCTACAGTAAACGCGCATAAAACAATTGACATTTCTGAACGTCTATCGAAGTCCTAATCGACTACAGTATCGTTCAGTGCCTCCGACAGGTCCGATGCTACGACATGTACGATGGACGGCCAGCGTCCCCGATAAAAGAAGGCCCAAAACATTGTATTCGAGTCTTTCTCTACAAAACGTGGCATAATTTTAATACTCAAACATAAACACACACGAAATAAATACTCACGTTCGACGGTAAAAGCCATGACTTGAAGCAGGGTCCCCTAATTCCCGGAAATTCCCGTTCGATGCTACACATCGAGCATCGATGTTACTTACGGACGCCATTGTTCGCGCCGAAAGAACTTGACACATTACTTTTTGTTTGCTGAATAAGCACGCGTTTACAGAATGACCCTTGACCCTAGAAACAATATCCAGGCATGTACCATTTCTGTAGGGGGTAGATTCGACTGGGGGACACGGATTTGTACCTCGACGCCACATTTTAAACATTGGACACATCACGTAAGCTTCTCATTCATCAGACAAAAACACACAGTTTTGGTGAAGGAATTTTATTGTCACTTTATCATACATTTTAAGTGTTTTACTCCGGCAAATTCTGAATATAATTAGTAGATGTACAATTCACCCTGGTCCATCCATTCAACAGCATTCCCGATGCTATAACCGACAATTTTATGGATACCGCCGTAGCGTCGAGTTGGGTATTTTTTGCGGTGCTATAGAACAATAAGTTCAATCGTAACAAACTTTTTGGATGTGCTGACAATGACTATGTGTCTGGTATAAATTAGTGTGGGTGAAATAGTGTTCAGTCTTTTTTCCCCGTGAAAAAATAATGGCTTATAAAATGTACTTAATGGATGTCACATTTTCGAGTGAGAAGTGGTCATGGACACTACTGATTTTTTGTCAATTATTTTTTGTGTGAAAAAGTTTAGAAGTTATAACTTTTTAAACCGAATTTAGCTTCAGTTATTGTTCATTTTGAGACAAAAATTATTCATACGAACAGAACATTTAATACAAAAAACTTGATTAGAAATGTCTGATCAGCAGTACTCTTCAATTGCCCGAACTTCATGGAGTGACCCATGTACAGGTACATGCCCACACATGTTCAATGTATGTATTTTCCCATGCAATACATGTACATGAATATTACACATTAAAGGGAGGATACACCATTTGCAGATTTCAAAAAAATTTACTACCAAATTATTACGAAATACCTTACGTATTTGAAAGTAAATAAGGATTGTAGGCATCCAGCAAAATGATTGCCCTACAGTATGTAGATATCTTGTAATTATTGCGAAAAATTGAATTTTCCAAAATAACATTCACGATCGCCGGTCGGTGATCGCAAAAAAAAAAGAACAACATAAGAACAACTGCCCGACGCCGGCTGAAAACGAACGCCGTTTTTAAAGCTTTTTTCAGCATCCATGATTGGAAAACTTCGGACAGGTCAGTTAAACGATATTTACTATAAAATACAACCCACCCAAATCCACAAATATTTCAAACAATTACTAATCGTGTATCGTACCTTTAATTACCTTTGTCATTTCTTGTCATGTTTCGCGTTATATTTGTGCTGACTGTACATGTACATGTATGTACAATCAGTAAACACCCACGTCATACAAGCTTACTGTTTACAGTGACGCAATGCAGCAATGCTGAGAGATGTCACAGAGAGACCTTTAGACTTTAGGTCTCATTCCGTTAATGTTTCCATTGGCCTAGTAACCCGACCTTTACTGTGTATAGTAAGACTCCATAGAGAAACCCATGCTATGCCAGCTATGCTGACCTGCTGCTAAGAATATTCAACTCGCAGACTCACCGTTTGACTTGCACCACATTAATTAGGGAATAATACTGCAGCCCTGTATTATTCGGATTGGGAAGGGTGGGTTACAACACAGAGGGAAAAAGATATGTCTCGTGTTGGGCGTCTTATATTTATATCTGAATAAAAAACACAAATTGCTTACTTGAATTTAGAACTGTAATGTATTCTATTTGTAAAAAACATTTCGCTGTTTGCACTCAAAAGCTCAAAACTACAATAAGTTATCACCAAAATTAATTTAGGCCTGCAGCGGCTGCACGGTTAACTAAACGTTCAAACGGTTACACGGTTACATTTTTCAGGTTCGGTTAACCTTAATCAATTTTTTTTAAATCGACCCTTTTATTTTTGGAGCATAGTACACGAAGAAGACATAAATCAAAACATTACAAAGCTTTGTTTGTCGGCGTTGTATATGGGCAGGAGAATTTTGTTAACCTGTGTGGATACATGTATATCATTTTAGTTTACGATTCCCATCTTTAAATTAGCGATGTTTGAACAATTTCTGCAGTTTACATAGTAACAAATAAGATTATGAACAAAGACCTTTTTTATTCGGTTTTCCTTGAATGTCGTTTACATAAGGTTACACAGATAATTTTATAACCACAAACTTGCAGGCTTACAAATAATGTAGTAAATGCATGTAATTTGTAAATATTACAATATATGCATGTCAATGCTACAGTAAATTTGTAGAATTGAAAAAATATAAATTGCCTTCCAAATGCCAGCAGAAATCGAGATGGGTTGATTGATTTGATGGTCGTTCATTTTGCGTGTACATGTAGTAAACGGCCGTCCTTCACGAAATTATGAGAACCTGACCCCAAGAACAATTGAATTGGCTGATTACCCTAGTTTGTAAGTTTTGAAAAAAATAAACATATGTATTCTTGTGTGCAGTGGTCTACATTAATTAAAGTGTTTTTGTTTTGTGTACCATTTTTTTTTTTTTAAATGTACTGGTACATGTACTTGTACGTCTAATGTGTGTTTAGTGGTTACATGTACATAAATATACATGAACATAAATACACAAATACATCTACATGTACATGTATGTTTCAAATTACTGTCATTAGGCCGTAGATGTGGTGTACGTAAATACACTATATATAGTTAGAACACGGTGTCCAAAAACTGTTTTGAGGCAACTACACAGTTTTGCTACAAGGAACGGACCCCAAAAAATATCATCAATGATCACATTCTTTGGGTTATCCTCTAAAATGAACAGTGTCTTTCTAAAATGACATCACAGCAACAGTGCCCTCAGTTGTTTGCGAAAGTCTTTTTAAAAAACATTTTTGACCAAGGATGTAGTACATGTACATGTACAGTACACGCCCACACTTACAGACAGTTGACCAGGAGCTGTGCCTTGACCAGCCATGAACTCACCCACGATAAATGCCTGTGCATTCCCCACAAGCTCCAACATTTGTACAAGCCCCATGCCTTTCTGCCCTAAAGTAAACCTCACCTAATTCAACAGGGTCTCTCTGGGCCTTTTGTACTGAGTCAAACAAAGTCCAACAACCAGTTGCTAATGTTTGGTACCAAACCTGCCAAAACCTAGCAAAACTTGCAGTTGGAGTTTGATGGGCTTAGGGTAGTAAACAATATATTTAAAGAATTGCACTTTTCACCAAAACAAACTAAAACAAAAGCTCAAAAAGTTTCATACTTTTGTAAAGGGCAGTAAATTGCACAAATATCTCCAAATAATTTGTCTGGTAAACCCTTTAAATAATATTGGAACGTATGTTTCCAATTACGTATGTGTATGGCATGCAGTAGCCTATCAGTGTTGTATGAACATAATGATGGTTAACAGATGTACCGGTACATGTACAGTGTATGTACTTAAAATCATTACATGTACATCATCAAGTTTATAGCCTAGAAATATCCTGATAATGTACATTTAAAGATACGGTAGATGTAGGATGTATACACCATTTGCAGATATCAAAAACTTTACTGCCAAATTATTAAGAAATCTCTTACCTTTTGAAAGTAAATAACTATTCTAGGCATCCAGCAAAATGATTGCACAAGATATCATGTAATTGTAAACAAAAAGAATAATAAACGCGAACAACAAGAACTGCCGGACGCCGGTTTAAAAGGTGACTCACACACGTACAAAGTGTGCATTCTTCTTGCTAGCTATTAGTGAAATTGGTTTACAAATACAAGGCTTCAACAACTGATGTTTTTTTGGGGGTACATGTACAGTGTACATAATGTACGGTACATTGTACAGTATCTTGTGTTTTATTGAAGAGAAAAGGCAACTTTTTTTTTTTTTTTTATATAATAAACCTTATGTACTTTTCAGCTACTAGCAGATGTGTTCATAGGGCCCTACATGTACATGTATGTACCGGTAGCTCTGCCAAGCACGCATGTTTTCTTCAATCAGATTCTCAGTCTTTTTTTCACAGAGAGTCTTTAAATTTACTTGAAATCCAACATCTGGAACATCCCCCAAATTGCTTCATGGTCTTAAATGGTAACCACATTTACATGGAAGAGGTCATCTTGATTCTCAGCATGAATAGATGGCCTATGGGTTGACCAAAGACCTCCAGAATATTGTTTGTAAAGGCCCAGTGGTCATTGAATCTCACAAACTCGACATATAACTTAATGACCATGTTTACAAAACAAATCTCTGGATATGCTGGTACAAATTTACACCCAGTTCAATATGATGTACATATACAACACCGGTACATGTAGGGGCCTACATGTACCAGTACATGTGCTTGGTACAATTAGGTGCACATTGTAAGTGAACATGTACAATACAAATTTGTACACTAGGTGTACATGTACAATCTGTACATGATGTACATGTACTGGTACATCCTCTTGGCCATGCCACATGGACCATGCATTGACGTCACCCAATAAAAGCCTACACAGACCTTAGAATTTGATGTTATCCACTCATGCATTAACTCGTGAACAGAAGAGAAGACAAGTATTGGGGATAAAAAAAAGGTAACAATTGCGTCCATAAAATCCATGGGATTCAGAGGCGAAGGAATGCATATATTAAAAACAAACGTAAATAAACACAAACAAACAAGGCTTTTTACTCAGCAATAGTGATGAATAAGTGCAGAATGGGTAGAATGGGTCCTTTGTCTACTTGCATAATATATGTAAAATCATCAGAGCTAGAAATCACTAAAACATGCATAATGCGCTATACATAATGTGTACACCAGTACGTGTACATGTACCGGTGGATGTCATATGCGTGTAGCGGTACGTGTAAATTACAGGATGCCTACGGTAGTAGTCTTGAACACAATGTGCATGTAATACCATGTAGGTTTTGTTACAGAAACACGCACACAAACGTGTTTGGGGCGGGAGTTTTCCGGTCTCGTTTGCTGAGGACGCACATGGGTCCGTCCTTATCGCATTATAAATGATTTAACAGCATCGAGTCGGTTTTCCCTGTGGTAGCAGCCTATACACGTAGCTGGTTCCCTGCAGCACAGCCAGTGTTTTAAAGCAGATGTCTAGCGTGGCATCATCCATTTAAATTGTTATTACCGAACCACTGTGGAGTCATTTAATTATAAGCCGGTTGCGTGCTGTCTGTGGACGCTTCTGAATGACTTAGCTAAGGCTTGTTATGACATTTGCGCCTGTGAAAAAAAGCTGAAGCCACTTCCCACATTAGGTAGCCATACCATAGTACATAAATGTAGTAAACAGCCTTCATACTTGGCAGATATTATTACAAAATTTGAACGCAGACTATGCAGTGCAGTATTCCAGAGCTTTATTATAACCATTGTTTTTAAAGGTTGTGTACACCATTTGCAGATATCGAAAATATTCACTACCGAATTATTAAGAAATATCTTACTCAATTGAAAGTAAATAATGATTCTAGGCATTCAGCAAAAGGATTGCACTAGATATCCTGTAATTATTCCAAAAAAATGAATTTTATAAAGAAAAATTTGCGATCGCCGGACGGCGATCGCGAAAGAGCAAAGATAACATAAGAAAAACTGCTCGATCCCGGTTGAAAACAAACGCTGTTTTTCGTGCTTTTCTTGGCATCCATGATTGTAAAACTTCGGAAAAGGCAGTTAAACGATATTTACTATGAAAATGAAATACAACCCCCCAAATCTACCCATTCATGATAATTCAAGCAATTACCAATGGTGTATCCTACCTTTAAATCAAATCTGTCAAAATAAGTAAAAATAATGTGAATTGTGTGGCATTATTTATTTATTTATTGTTTGATCGCCATATTTCCCTTGAAATTAGAAGTAATTCAATATTATACTCGGCATTTAACTTTGCAGCGTTTGCAAATATTTTCTGGGTGGAATCAAAAATTTGATTGAATTAAAAGCTGTCAACTTGTTTACATGTGCGTTGAAAAATTAGTTAAGGATATTGATGATATCAATTTGATCTCTGTTCTTTGTCTTTCTTTTGTTTGGCCCTGCAGATAGAAATTTCGACAGTATATGTGAAAAACAACCAATTGGACGGGCACTTTTCAAAAACTTTTGTTCAACAACTGAAGACTACCACAGAGCTATCAATTACTTGGATGCAGTTGTAAGTATGATAATAATAATAATAATAATACAAGCATTTGTAAAGTGCCATCTATCTATGTAGACATATTCCGAGTATGCATTGACATCCGCAAACACACAGAGAGAGGGAGTTTTACTTTGAGGTTTTGTTTCAAATTTAAAAGGTTTACTCACAAGAGTCCACTTGGAGAACTTTGGATTATGCTTGATATTATCTGCACTGTCTCTAAATGTCATTGACACTGTGTCTGAATGTGTGCTCTGGTACCACATAACGACCGAGGGGCGAGACACAAAGGAGAACAAAGGAAACAAAAGCCCCTCGATCGGCGGTATGAATGGAAAAGTTCGGTCCTCGATCGACGGTGCAAGCGCAAAGCAATGGGGATTGGGTATAACATAGGAATAAAGGAAAACACAATATCGAGCCTCGATCGTTATGTGGTTCACGACTGCGTGCACGTGCATAGCTTTTTTTTTTTTTTTTTTATATTTAAACTTGTAATATTTGAATATTTGGTTGATTATCAAATATATTTATGCAGTGTTCTCCACGGCTAACATTTTTAGCAGAACGGCATTTTTTTAATGTTCCTTTTGGGCATTTATGTGTATACATGCATACAATCAACCAAATGTTTCATTGCTAATACTGATTGTGATTAAATGAAAATGATTAAAAACCAAAAGAAATTGGCTTGCCATGCTGGCATTTACCACATTCACTGATCCAACACACTGTAATAAACAAATGATGTTATTGCACCCTTGCCCTGACCTTTGAACTCCCTTTCTTACCCTGGGATTGAACCCTTGGATAGCTAGCATCATCATCATCCTTGGCATGTGTCAGCAGCATCCTAGGGGCCCCACACCGGGTACCCCCCTCTCCCCCCTCCATATGCACACATGACAACACAAGGATGGAGGAAGCAAGGGTAGAAAACAGAGCGTGGGCGTAAATTGCATACAGAACTATAAATAAGCTGCACCGTCTCGTTTCATATGGTATAATGTATAATGTACATTACCCATCTCTACTAGACATCTTATTCACGGTGAAGACATTTTTTATCGTGCTCTCTGAATCACATACGCAATTTTGTCGAGCGATAATGTCTGCATATTTATAGACGCGCGTATAATCCAACGAACCCGTTTCCATTACGTGACATAGTCGTGTGCCTTATCGCGCTAATAATCACAATTGTCGCGCACTATTTTGTTCGTTTACAGCTGACAGTTAAAAAAAAGACCCCAGCATTACGTGCATTTTCCTCGCCCCACCCTTGTCAAATATGGATGAAATTGGCAGCCATTGTTGCACGTACCGGTACTTACATGTAAAGCAAGAATTTTAAAATAATCTGCTAGTTTCCTTCTGCTTTTGATAGTAGCTTTGCCATTTAGTCTGATGAAAACCGAGACTGGATTGTCAATATTATGACGATTAGCCAGTATAGTATTGTGACGAGGGTAAAAAAACCAAAAAAACACCAGCTTTTGCGAGACAGACATGGAGAAGTGATGCCACAAAATTCCAACTTTTATGCCAGGATCTATTTAAATTAAAAAAAGCCATTTGGATAATATTGTCCAAATAATTCCCACAGGATAATGGTAAATTATTTACCAAGATAATATTGACAATTACGGTTGCAGGATCTAGCTAGTTTTAATGGTTGTCCGAATTGAATAAACATGTCGGTGCCAGTATTTCTGCATCTGAAATAAAACTCTGTTGTTTAATTACTAGACTACTGGGCAACCTGAAACCTAGATGTGGGGGTCTGCCAGTAAAAGATATCAGTTCTAATATTCCATCCCCCTTTTTTTTTTTTGGGGGGGGGGGGGGGGGGTGGGGGGGGGGGGGGTGTTGGAGGTGGGGAGGGGTTAATGAATGCTGAAATAACTCCTGTCTTTTATCTAAGCAATACAAATATTTTAACTCTTGAACAATTAAAAATTATCTGAGAGTGATGCAAATCGATACGATGTCAGTAAGCTGTATGTGAAATTGAAAAGTCACTTCTCAGTATTGGTGATTCAGGAATCTTATTATTTTGTCAAATTTGAATTGCTCAACATGTGGGTTTTGTTTGTCTTTATTTGTTTTGTTTCAGAATGAGTATGAAGTGGCTCAACCGGAGGACAGAGCAAACCTCGGCAATGAAATTTTTCTCAAATATCTCTATGCAGATGTAAGTTTGAAATTATTTATTCATTTTTTTAAATTTTTCTCCTGGTAGTGAAACTAAAGTGAAGACCAGAAAGACGTTAAAGAGGAAGACGTTAAAAAAGTTTTTGTCATGTGACCTCTTGAAGTCATTGACTAGCCCCCTTTATCTCTCCGCCCACATAAGGTGCATCAACCACCCTTATGTGCTGATGCCGGCAAAAGATTGGCATTACCCCCTAGCGCAAAGGACACTTTAATTTAAATCAATACTTAATGCCGGCTTCTCGCCGTGATTGTCGTCCTTATCACAACCGATACAAACTGATCGTAATCAGGTGGAAATATACCTGTCTTAGAAGTACCTTGGGTGTTCCTTTCAACCCACACTGCCATCGCCTTGTTTGTTTGTACCCTGCTAGTAATGAAAGGTTCATCAGATAAGGTGGTACTAATGCAACATGAATGATCTTATCAGTGGAGACCGTTCAATTGCCGGTTGACTGCACTCTAGAACCCACTAGGCTTGGGGAAAAACTCGTGGGCTGAATGATCAAGAGTTCTCCGTACTTTCCGGGGCACGAAGCCTTCCCAGCTTGAATGAGTTTTACTTGTTGGCCGATCTACCACTCGGACTGCAGTCATAGCAGTGTGAGAATTGTCAACTGGTGGACAAGCAAATGTTGTTGAGCTTCCATCACAAAACTTGTAATGTGCAAAACCAAAAGGTTGTAGATTGATACTACAAAACAGTATTTACCCATCTGGTTTTATGTACCGGTACATATACACCGTACATGCACTGCATTAAAAAAACAAGAGAGTTTATCATTTCAACTTTTTCTCTGTTATAAGACAGCCTGGCCTTAAAACAGTTCACAAAATTCTGTTGAAATATTTAAAATACATATTCACTTGAAGTGTTCATACATGTACATCTGGTCTACACAGTGAAATTTAGCCCACTTCTTGACTGTGTCTACAGGGTCGTCCTATACAATAGCACTGCCTGGTTAACAAGGGACAGTGGGTTACTCCATGGTTACACCAGTGGTTTGGTGTGGCCATAAAATGTACAATTCTCTCACAAATCAAATCCATTTGCAGATGTGCACATTTTTGCTGCTGTTGGTTATTTTAGGTCTCCCGCTGGCTTTTGAACCAGCTGTCCACAAAATAGGAATGCTAATTATGGTTGGATAAGTCATGGCCTTATTAATTAATGATGACAAGTATGACGACCTTGAATGCAAAGAGGAAGGGGAGTGTTGTATGTGGATGGATAAAGTACAGGGTGCCCTTTGCGCAAGGTGTTTTGTTTGTCTTAAAATTAAGACCATTAGTCAGGGTTCCCAGGGCTTGAAAAAATCCTGGGAAAAGTCATTGAGATTTATTTTTCAATTTCCAGCTCTGGAACAGTAGATCTTTTGTTTTAAGCGTCTTCTAATTGATTGAAATGTGCAATTTAAATTTTCGGAAAAGCTAACACTATTAGTTGGATGAGAACCTGAATCTGGTTATTGTTGTAACTAAGCCTGTCAGTTTGCGGTTATTAAATTATCCGTGTAACCGTTCGTTTTACGGTTACGGTTAACCGTAACCGTAGCAATATAAAAAAAAAAATTAATAATTTAAAAAAAAATTAAAAAAATAAAATAAATAAAATTAAAAAAAAATAAAAAAATCAATTAAATTAAAAAAAAAATTCACAGGCCTGTAATGCATATCTAATTAGCGCTGCTAATTTAAGCAGTTCTGCGATTGCTAATTTTCTGCATCAATTTGTGTAATGTAGGCCGACTATATGTTAGATAAGCTATCAGTCCATACACAATTTAATCAGTTGTACTATTTGTGACCTGCTCCAACGAAACCATCCCTATTTTGTATTAAAAAAAAACCAAAAAAAATGAAAAAAAAAAATATTTAAAAAAATATATAAAAAAGAAAAGAAAAAAAGAAAAGGTTAACCGAACCGAAAAAATGTAACCGTGTAACCGTTTACACGGTCGGTTAACCGTGTAACCGTGTAACCGTTGCAGCCCTAGTTGTAACCCAATCATTTTTCTGTCTGTTGGGCTGTCGGGGTGTCTTGGTGTCTGTTGGGTGGGCGGGCTGTCTTTTTTTCTCTCGGTGCATGTACCAGTACATGTACATGTACTTAGTTTTACATTTCTAAAAATGAAGGACTTGCATGGAGTATTATGTCAACAGTCAAACCACACAGTCTGGATTTCCTGTGTAGAATCCAAGCGGTTCATACACATGTGTAATCCTACAACACATATCACGACTTGAATTAAACCGGAACCCATCTACGGGGTTGCACCTCAGCTCATTGTTTTCAGGAAACGACCAAAAAAAAGGAAAAAGTTATTAATTGTCTGTACTTCTGTGTGGTTTGGGTAATTTGTGTCCGTGGCTGGTTTCTGATAGATACTGGGATGTCATTTCCTCAAATAAGCGCGGTAGTGGGAAGCGACAGGTGGAAAGACATGGCCACAGGTGTAGATTTTGTAAAGAGGCGGGCGGAGGGAGGGGGGGGTTACTATCACTAACCATAAAGTACATATTTTAGGCACTGCACCCTTTCCGTATGCTTGTTTTCATAATTTTAATTCTGATAACCTCCCCCAGTCCTCTTAAAAACATTTTTTCTCTTTATTCCGGACATCTGCCGTTGGCTATTGTTTGTTGTATTGTAATATACCATGTTGTATGTTGTTTTTTTATTTTATGATAAACAAATAATAACGTCAAAATAATCATCAAAATAATCATAATTTACATCGTTTAAAAAAAATAATAATAAAGCGTTATTATTTGTGGCAGGTGGATGTCAGATCAAGAAACGGGAATCATACGGGGGACAAAATGCAAAGAGAAAGAAAAAAGCTGAAAATAATTAAAATGTGCACTGAAATAGTAATGATTTAGATATCGTTCTCCGGTAAATGTCGCCATACAGTACATGTATGTTATTCCGTATTCCACTAGTGTACGTGTACGCAGATATTAAATACATATGCATTCACTTGTACATGTACTGAGAATACATGTAAGTGTACTGGTATTAATTTGAAGAGAGGGACAAAGATAGGAAGATAGGAATCATGTTATGTTTTGAGATTGACAGAGCGTAGGAGGGGGATTTGCACACTGAGCCAGAAATCAATGACTTAAGCAATTAATGCCATAGTCGACCCTGTGTGGGCTAAAGGACTCCCTGTAAAGTGGGGCCCTCGGGGAATCTTTCTGGACCCCCCCTCCTCCCCTTCTTCTGCAACACTCTCTTCTTTTCCCTCCCCCTTCCCCACCACTAAACTGCAATGAGAATGTTTGTGAGCCAATCCACGCTGAGGTTAATTCAAATGTCGTCCATGCAGATCGAAGGGGAAGGCTGGATCTCACGACGGTTGTCACGGTGACAGCCAGGTGCAGATTTGCCATGCTCATCCTCCAGGAAGGAGTAACTTTTTTTAGTCCACTTTTTTTGTTTTCTGGATTTGGGACGTTGTACTTTACCTTTAAATGCAGGGTATGAAAATATGACCTACACCTGTACGTGTATAATGATTTATTTCCATCTATCCTATTTACCCTGGGTAGTCATTCAGTGGAACTCACTGATCTCTATTAAACGTACATTCTTGCAATTTCTAATCATAACGCGACATTGCCCATTATTCCCTGCAGGCTAATCCCCCATTCCTCCCACTGTTGCAATTCCAGGCACTTCTACTAGAAAATCTAATTTGAGCGTCTTCCAAGAAGGCACTTTTCCCTCTTCTTCCAAGAAAGCGTATTATTTTGTTGTCGGTAAATTGAGGCTGTGTCGGATTTAGATGTTCAGTGTCTTATGGTTACAGCCATTCTTAAAAATTACAGAAAAAATGGGAGGGAGGAACAAATAACCCCCTCCCATTTTTTCCCTGAAAGCTACCGGTATATGTGATCCCAAGGAGTAGATCTTTTTTGTTGTTTTTATGTTTAATAGTCCAAGTCGCTGTTTTTTTAAATCAAATTAACATTTCAGGATTCATGTGCTGTGTTTCTACCCAGCGCGTTGATTCCTTAATCGATTCTCTGTAATTCAGATTAATGGCCCCAATTGAAATTGGCATTTAGTCTGACGCAATAAAAGAAGCGATGTCTCTCAAATGAGATATATGACAGTAGAAATGAATGCATACATGTACATGTATGCAGCGGGCTTAGAGCAACGTGACAAACCAATCAATCATGATTTAGTGTAATTCAAATGTAGATGTCTAGCCAAGGGACAAATGCATAATAAGCTTTCAGACTACACATAAAATATGCAATGCAGCATTATATTTTAATGTACCGGTACATTGTCGCTCGAATTATTTAATTCTTTTATAAAAGATTCCGGCATGACTAATATAATACATGTTACATGTTGTACAAAATAAAATACAGGTACCAGTGTTTATGTTTAATTAATTTCTTTTGGAGGGGGATGGTGGGGCGTCGACCACATTCCTAGGGTAATGTGCTGCTTTGTTGTAAGCTTCAGTTAAGTTACTGGACGGTTCTTAATATTTAATCGCTTGATAACAAGTTGATTGCTTGTGTGTACGCACATCTTTTTTCCAGCAACAAACTTGAGTCAAATCTTGGGAATACGTCGGGGACAATTCCGTTCCGCCCATCTGAAATATTGCTCATCGGTTTGTCCTTGCACCCTCTTCTTGGTGATTCACATTTATTATCTAATTTGTGGTTTTTTCCTCCTTTTTTCCCCTTCTTTCTTGGTAGTCCCCAGAGAGGCTCTCCCAGATCAGCACAGAACAGATGACAGCATGCCAGGAGGCTCTCCAAAACTCTCCTAGCAAAGAAATCTTCACCGATTGCAGGACGTAAGTTCTCCTCGTTCCCGCATGATCATTTACATTTTAGGATATTCTTGTCTTCTGTCCCCTAAGCAGAAGAAATTTTGCGGTCACTATTCAGTGCTGACAGTACTGCTTGCCAACGAATTATGTTCTAACCGTGAAAGCGCGAATTAATCGCCAACTCATGAAAAAATACTGACAGTAAGCGCGGATTTGTCTACAACAGTAAGCATAGATTTGATTGCCAATGGGTAGCAGAGTCGGGAAATTGAACCCAGCTCATCAGTTTGTATAACCGTGGTGCTTTTTGTGCAAATCACTCTCCATTATGTACCATATGTGTCCTGTGTGGATATGTTGGGTGCAATTCTGCCATCAGTCGATCGCGCTGCCATTGGTCGATTCTGCCGTCTCGTGCGACACCCCTGCTTTCATCAGAACCTGTCATTTTTAGTTACTTAGCTTAAATTTAGATTGATGAATATTCATTTTTATTTATTATTTTTTTCGGACAGAGCGGTGAGAGAATACCTGACGGGAGAACCTTTCACAGAATTCCAAAACAGTATGTTCTTTGACAGATTATTACAATGGAAATGGTTAGAAGGGTAAGTTATCACTTTAAACATGTATTCAAACATAAATATATTTGTATTTGTCTTTGGGAACCTCAAACATGGAACATTTAAAAGTTGACGTAAAGAAATGTTAGCAAACCTTTTATGGGTAAAAAAAAAAAAACCAGCAGAAGTTTATAAACACAACACGGCTTTTTTTATGCGATAAAATGAATGTACACATAAATATCGCTATGTTATGACATTCCCTCGCTGTGAGGTCATCACAATATTAGTGACTTCATTGTACCGTATGGTCTTTGTTTTAGAAGCATTAAAAGGACGTGACCAACGGTTGCACTGGTACATGTACATAACTATTTGTTTTTCTTTTTTGCTGAGACATGTGGGGGTTGATTGGAATAAAAATAAGACATTATTTTGGTCTGGAATTGACGTACACTGTAAGTCACGACGTGCACGATTGGAGTGAGTCGTACAAGTAATAGTATCGAGCAAACAGAAAAATACATGCGAGTGATGAATTTTTTATTTTTTATTTACATTTTATCTGTGATTTAATTGTCAAACTTACTGTAAAGTCATTTAAAAAAAAGGTATGCCGTCTAACAAAAGAAAGGATTTTGTGATAAATAATCCCAGAAAGAGCAAATGAATAATGAATTATTGAGTCTGAAAACAAATCATCTTTGGATATCACACATGTGCGGCCTCTAACAGCTTGCCCTTTTGTCGGGAGCTACTCGTCTGTGGCTGCTATTGGGTCATTAAAATTTCAATTATTTAGGCCAGTGAAGCGCTGGTAATTCCACTGTTTACGTTTTATCAGCATCTATAAAGGGCAGCCGATCATGTGCCCGTGATAAGGCGTACTTTTGAATTTGTTTTCTTAACGCGGCTGCGTGACGTTTGTGTCGGCACATCCATCTCTGTGGTTTGAGAGAAAGAATAAATCGACCAGTCTGAGAGATGTTGATTGTGTGCAGCTCATGTACGGTACATAATCCGTAAAATGCTTTGCTGCTGTCGATGTACGGTATGGGACAATGTAATTCAGTGGCATACTTCAGGGAGGGTTAAGTCAGATGGTGTTATTTTCTACTCCCTAATGATACGTGTACACAGTGCAGGAGGCAAAATTTAGTGTAAAAAGCTGGTACCTTTCTACTGGGCTTGATGCCATTATAAACCAATGACAAATTTAGAGTTTTCAAGATAAAAATACAGCTTATTCGCTTAAACCGCCTCAGTTTTAACAAGCTTCCAACACGTTCATGACCATATTCTTGTAACATTTTAAGTTTGACTTCCCAAAAATGGCCAAAAATGTAAACTTCCACAGATAGTGTGAATGTGTACAATTGGTAACATTTTTGTATAAATGTATATGTACCGGTACAATGGCAAAGTACATGTACATACGTATACAGTACATGTACATTGCATACACATATTTTAAATGTACTTTTATTTCCTGATTGGGTGCGGAAATGTGCTTGACGGCATGTCGCACACATTTCAAGTTCTTCATCTTTTTCCTGTAGACACACCTAATCATATTCATAATACTGCTCATATTGCTTGTCATGTAAAACGATGCTCAGTTTTGGTCAGGGTTAATATTTAAAAAATAACCCGGTCGTTCGGTCAGCCCTCTCCTCTGCTCTTTTTCTTCTTTCTTTTGAGTACTATCTTCTTCTCAATCCTAGTTATTATTTGCAGTCACGTTTACTTTCTCATAGTCTCACATTGTGTTCAATATTAATTATTTACCAATCAACTGATGAAATCACAGTTTCATCTCGTGATGTAATATAATATTACGCAGTCGACTTGAATTACACGGGGCTCGTTTATTACTACAGATGAATTAGATTTGTTCCGCCATGCACTACTATACACTGTTGTTTTTTGTATGCCATGCACTGCATGGGGCTAACCGAATATGAAATTATGCTAATTTCTATCTTCAATGTTTGCTGCTTTTATTCTACAGCCAAGTTGTGAACAAGAATACGTTCCGACAGTACAGAGTTTTAGGCAAAGGCGGCTTCGGTGAGGTAAGTGGATTTTTCTTTTTCCAAGAATTGTTTAACCAGATTTTTAATCCGTGAAATAAATTTATTTTTGTAGTTACCCTCCTCTCCCATGTGTTCAAGATTCATGTATCACCTAGCAACTAGCGTATTACAGTTAGGTCTTTCCACACGATTGTGTGATAAAAACTGTCAGCAAATTTTGAAATTTTGGATTTGAGAGCGGGACACTTGAGTGTTCCAAAAAGCAAGATACATTTGTACCCTATTTTGTTAGATATTTTCCCTGTGCATTCCCGAAGCCATAGAAAGGAATTATCATGTGTACCAACAAATATGGAGGACTTTCGATGTACTTAAGAAATTACAATTTTCCTGCCTGAAATCGAACTATTTCTTAGTCCATGATACTGAAGAGTATCAGGTTGAGTCCATCTGGTACTCTTCAGTTCGGTGCTCCATCTGAACCCCAGGCTGGAAGGCCTGTTGGAGGTTTGTTTAATCTGCGTTGTGGGTTGCCAACCTCTAACTACACTTTCACTGGTTTCTGACAAGGACAGTTTTAATATTACGTGGTTAAAGCAGTGCCCCCAAAAATCAAGACCCAAGATTTACACACTTTGACCCGCGCACCCATGGGAAAAAAGTCTGCACTGAAAAATCAATCCTAGATTGGTCGAAGACTGCTATTTCTTGAGACGCTTGTTTACCGTGACCTGCGTGACTGATGGCACACTTTCAGCCGACGCTAGGAATCCCTCTTCCTGGACTCCATCTTGCTGGACTCGAAGTGGGCAATGTTTTATCCCACGTCGGCGGGACAGCTTGGCATTTGACAGTACAGCTTGGCATTTGACAGTACAGAGACGGGATACAAGAAAGAAGATAAGACATGGGTTGGGGAGGAATGATTTGGCTGGGTTCTGGGTATATAATTCAAGGCTTGATACCACGCAAGACTTGAACGCATCCTCCTCCATAACTTGTTTACCCGTTCTGTCAACTCGTTACTGGACTTTGACATTTTCATTCTTTCTGTCTCGTTACATTTTGGAAAGTCAATTTTTTTATAATTGATTAATATTTGTTTATTGATGCAGTCATGCCTGATGATTTTATCCATGCATTTGAATTTCGTTTTAAGGGTGAATGTCTGTTTATTTAGCCATTCCTCATGGTACATACGTTTAAATGTATATTTTTAAATTTGTTTTTGAGTGTTTTATTGATTAGCTTAAAAAAAATACTATTGAATTTTACTTGACTCAGTTTGAGAAACATCAACATATGCTAATTTTATTTATTAAAATTTAACAATTTGTGTATCTTATTATAACATTGATTATATAGTGATCATAATGTTATGAGTGGGCAGTACATGACAGAAACTTGTACAAAAAATTGGGTAACATAATGTGTCATTCTTTATTTACAGTGATTTACCATGACAAGTAAACACTTCCCCTATTATCTTGTTTACCCTTTGACCTTTGCAGGTATGCGCATGCCAAGTGCGGGCGACAGGCAAGATGTACGCCTGCAAGAAACTGGAGAAGAAGAGAATTAAGAAACGGAAGGGAGAGGTCATGGCACTAAACGAGAAATTGCTGCTGCAGAAAGTCAACAGCAGATTCGTGGTAAGTACGGAGCAGGGTTATCTAGAATCTGGCCTCTATCCTCATTGAAACTAGAAGGTTGAACTACAAACGAAGAGTGCGTGTTTATTTTGTTTGCCGTTGCGACCCAGTTGTCTGGCAATGTTGCCAAAACAAAATTCAATAGTGTTTTGACAATAGTTGAACAGTGGGGTGAATGATACTAGGAGTGGCAACGTGCGGGAAAAAGATTTGAGTAAATATTTTTAAATGTTACAGTTAAAAGGTAAACTGAAACTGATTCCGAATTGTCTGCTAACATTAAAATGACACTGTGAAGATTAGAAAGAATGGAGTATTCTGCCGCCACTTGAGTGTTTTCTACAAAACTGGAAATGTTTCTCAGTCCCAGATTCAAGTTTTTTAAACATTTTTGCACTGATTAACCTTCATTGTGATGATATATATATAACAAAAAGTTTGAGTAGGATGCAACATTCTTTCCGGCAGATTTTGTATTTGTAGCACATACTTAGCCTAATCTCACACTTGCCGTGCTCATCGTGTCTTTCTAAAAGGTGGTGTTTTGAGGCTTGATAATAGTTGGAGGCTATTGAGTAGAATAAGTAAGTTACCAATGTAAATCACACCATGAATGCGTTCTTACCCCAAACCACTGTGCAGGTCAGCCTGGCGTATGCCTACGAGACCCGCGACGCCCTGTGCCTGGTGCTGACAATCATGAACGGCGGCGACCTCAAGTTTCACATCCATAACCTGGGCGCGCCGGGCTTTGAAGAGGAACGAGCGCGCTTCTACGCCGCCGAGATCACCTGCGGGCTGGAGCACCTTCACCAACACCACTTTGTCTACAGGGATATGAAGCCAGAGAATATCTTGCTGGACGACCACGGTAAAGATAACTTGTAACATGTGTCCTTGAGCAATACACTTTACTCCAATAGGGGAATTAGGTTATTCATTTGGTAAGTTTGTCTAGCCCCCTCCCCTAACAAAACTTTATTAAAAGAAATCTTGTTTTTATTGTTGTACAGGTCATGTAAGAATTTCTGATTTGGGATTGGCTGTTGAAATTCCTGAGGGAGAATCCATTCGAGGCAGGGTAGGAACAGTTGGGTATATGGGTAAGTAAAATGGAATATTTGTTTTATAGTTCTAAATAAAACTTTTGAAACACTTGTCACTCGTATGATATTAGCTGTTTAGCTAGGAAATATGGTTGGCATATTACAATGTATTTGTATGTTTTGTTTCAATGAGAAACTACTTTTCTATTTTTGGTTTGCAACGCTTTAAAAAAGAGCTGTTTTTTGTTTGTTTTTGTTTGTTTTGTTTTGGGGTTGCTTTACTCCTTCCAATACACAAAAAGATTTGCTTAAAAAAAATGCAATTCAGAAATAAACCGATTTATCTGGAGAAACTCTTCACGGGAAGAACAACTTCAAAGTAACCACTGGCTTACATGTAAAGATCTTTATAAAACTGTTTTTTTGTTTTCTTCATTTCTTTTTGCAATCTGTGCTCAGCTCCGGAGGTTGTCAAGAATGAGAGGTATACTTACAGTCCAGACTATTGGGGTCTCGGCTGCATCATCTACGAAATGATCGAAGGAAGGGTAAGTACTCCCTCAGAAACCTGGCCACCGGTCCAGCAAATTAAACAAAATAGTTTGAAGTTGATTTTAGTGATATTTATATTTGGGAAATTACTAGATCCAGTGTAACCGGGACACCAACAAATGTAGTTGTTAATCCAACGTTCATCTCTTGTTCTGGATTTGCTAGGCTCCTTTCCGAGCGAGAAAAGAGAAAGTGAAGAGAGAAGAAGTAGACAGGAGGGTCAAGGAAGATGAAGAAAAGTACTCGTCTAAATTCAGCGAAGACGCCAAAGTCATATGCAGAAAGGTATACAAGTCTGGTTATCAAGTCTGGTTCTCTGGTAGTCCTTAATCGATTGGGCAAAAATAAGACGATGCGTTTTTTTTGTATCATATGTAAGAAATAACAAGGCAGAACACTTGTTACCCAACTGTGCAGTGTAGTTACAATCAATGCCGCAAAATATGCAACGTTTTATTTACGAAATTACTATTATAAATAAATTGGTCAAGCACTGTCTCAACTTTTATAATTGCCACACCCTCATCCAATGAATGAACAAATTAGTTGGGACGCACAACAAGATGGTTGAAACATGCAAGATCTCATTCATTGGAATATTAAAAGATGTTTCAAAGCTTTTAACTTTTGTTTGTTTGTTTGTTTGGTAGTTACTCCAGAAGGAGGTTGACAGTAGGCTGGGGTTCCGCAACTCCTCGGCCAAAGACGTCAAAGACGAATCTTTCTTTTCCAGCATCCTCTTTGCACGTCTGGAAGCTGGCAAGGTGGAGCCACCATTTGTGCCCGACGTAAGTCCCCTTACCGTGTCCCCCAATGTCGGGCATTTGTCAAGATTTTTAAAACAAGAAAATTCCACTGTTGAATGGAAATTCCGGATTGGTTTTGATACAAATCCTCTTTGAAGGGACAGCATAACCCGAATGCTGACTGTTGTCGTAAATCAAATGGTGACTCGGCAAATGTTGAATTGAGATCAAAATCTCCGAATATTATTGTCTGAGAATACATAGCATAGCATTCACAGAGCTAAAACATTTCCAAGTGAGTTGTCTCGCACCATTCATTAGATTTTGAGATCTTCTGCTGTTTCAAACGATAACAATGCACAACTGACAAATGGTGGACTATAACTTAGAAGTCCAATTGACTCTTCTTTTTCTGTATCTCTGTGTCCTACAGCCCAAAGCAGTGTATGCCAAAGATGTACTGGACATTGAGCAGTTCTCAACGGTTAAAGGCGTCAACTTGGACCATAATGATGACAAATTCTACACGAAGTTCAACTCTGGCTGCGTGACCATTCCCTGGCAAAACGAGGTTAGAACACAAAACTTTGCTTAGCACAAAAAGTAGTGCCCATCAGCAATGATAGGTTACCAGTCAAAACTCCTTGTTCTTTTCATGCTTAGCAAAAACCAGCTGAAGATCAGTCACAAACGATACACATCACCTGAAAATTTGGTCTGTAACCCCTTGTTTATTATTATTGTTTGTGATTATTGTTTATCATTTGTTTACTTTTCCCTGTCGTCGACAGATGGTTGAGACTGAGGTCTATAAAGAGTTAAACTACTTTGGGCCTGACATGACAAGGACACCAGACCTGATAATGGACCAGCCGCCCCCGCCACCACGGGAAGGATTCTTTAGAAGAATTTTTAAGTTAAAGGTAAGATCATATCTTACTCCTTTAATATCCTTGACAATCAAGAGATCATTGGACCTAAAGCAAAAAGCAATCAACTAAAACTAATGCCATACTATATATGCATACAGGTGTAATAACAGGTTGATGTTCCCGTGTTTAGATGCATCTTATGCAGTGTTTACACCGTACATCAAATCAAATCAAATCAAATCAAATCAAATCAAATCAAATCAAATCAAATCAAATCAAATCAAATCAAATCAAATCAAATCACATACAGGCATTCCATTTTTGCATGTTCTTCATTTGCGGAATCTTTTCTTTAGTTTTCCTCGTTGAAAAAAAACCCATTTCTTCTTAGTCTTTATACACTGATATTTTGAATGTACAGGGAAACCACATCACTTTCATTGTTTCCCACATCTCTTTCAAATAGAAAAGTCTGTACCCAAGTAAGAGTTTTGTCAAGATCGCATGCGAGAGTAAAATTAAACCGGAACATTGTTGATATAAATAACAACAGAGCAGTTAAGAAAAAACAAATGGATGATAACTTAACCCTAACAGTCCTCACTCTTTTACCTGTTGGAGGATTGACGACCGTTAGGGTTAAACAATAACAACACATTATTATCATACAATGCATTGTGCAAGAAGTAATGTTGACCTGTTAACTACAAAGCCATGTGCTTTTTCCCCAGGCTTTGATCAAGCTTGCGTAGTAGTCATTGCATTATTGGCATGCATGCACACAGTTGCATCAGCTGACGCAACAAACGCACGTACTTTTATACAGTCATCTCTCGTTAATCCAAACACGGTTAATACAAATTCTGGTTACAGCAAACAAAAAGACCCGATCTTGACTCTGCATTTATGTGAATAGGACCACCACTCCACTTTAATACATCATTTTAATATAACCGACCCTTTTGCTTGGTCCGGTTGAGTTTTTATTAACGAGAGTTGACTATAGTTATCTTCTGGTAGTAGTATTAGTTCCACATGTTTGACTTCATCGTCTGAAAGATCTGATGTAGAATGTGGGGCCCCAGTTACCGAATGCCTTGGTGTCACTTCATTGGGCCTATCTGAAGTGACACAAGGTGGGCGCTGACTGGCTTGCATGACTGATTTCATTCTGATTATATCTAAACACCAAGTGTCTTCAAATGAGTGACAGACGTTGTCAGTGGTGCATTCTAATGTCTTTCCCAAATTCCCGGTGGTCTTCCCAACTCCCCTTTTTAACCGCAGAGGGGGTACTTACAGTATATAGTCATGCACGTAGTCATTTTTGCAGGCTACTATTTCTTCTTTTCGTACTTGTTTTTCTCTATTTTTTATAACATTCCTAATTTTACTGGGTTTTTTTCTTGAAATTTCCAGTATTTCCTAAATTGTTGTCCCATAACTCTGAAAAATGAAAGCTGCGTAAATAACGCATTGAAGGGCTTTGGGCACTGGAGTCCTGCAACTCTACTTCCAAGAGCTTAGTTAACCAGTTCGCGCCGGATGACGTATATAAACGCAAAGTTTTCCCCAAATTCAAAACGGATGACGCATAAATACGCCAAGTTCAAGTTCGGAAATGTCTGTCAGCAGCGAGCAAGGCCGGAAATGCGTGGGTGTGCTTCCCGGCACTATCAGCCTAAACCCGCTTCGGATCGGGTTTCGTTAAAAATAATCCCGCCCCTCGGCTCGGTAATGTTAAAATAATCCCGGCGCGAACTGGTTAAAGATGGAGCACATATTAGTGTCAATACAAACTACTTCTAAAAGTGTGCACAAAAGTGCTACTTTTATCCTTCCGTTATCTTGAAACTTTCATCACCAATGTTACATGCTGTCCAGTTATTGCCTCTTGGTGGCACTTTACATCAGACAGCTGTCGAACAATTGGTTGCACAGTCAGGACTGTGATTGGTCAACACACTGGGCGGAACTTGTACCTCAAGTCTTATCTTACTAATTGGTTGGATGGTAGTTATGAAAGTAATTAGTATAACAAAAGACGCCATTGTTAAACATGAGATGAACTATGTCCTCTCTTACCTTTGCAATCACAGTGCCCTTGTTCCTCATCGGGGGCAGATCAGGAGTGATGTGTCATCTATCTAGTGAGTCAAGGTATCCCTTCCCTCCACCATCCTACCGGTACCACCCCCTCCTCTTAGCACTCATGAGCTAAATTCAGCTTTGCCTCATTTATTTTCCTTCAGTTGTCTAGTCATCCCACACATTTCTTTTGCTTGTGTCTTCACCCTGGTTAAGAAACCAAAGGAGTTGCCAAATTTAGTTGGTTATAAAAAGAAATAGAAATCTGATTCTACACGGTGGTGGCAACAACTTACTGTGGTTCTTAAATGTGTAGTTAATTTCTCTTTTAGTTTAGCACAGCACCACGAGAAAGTGGTGCAGTTGAATTGTATGACGTAAGACCCAAGTAGTGGTTGAGTCAAGTCCAGTATTAACAAGTAACTGAATGAACCATGACAAAGTGATACTTTTGTCAAAGCTCATTTGAATAGCTTAGGACTGGAGGATTTGTGATGGACTTGCAGGGACTTGTGATGGACTTGCAGGGACTTGTGATGAACTCTACTACCGGTACATCCCTAGTTCGTTCACTAGCCTGTCTTCAGCCAATTGCCGGAACTACATTTATCACTACTTTTTCATGCTAAATATAGTTGTTATAGCTCTATAAACGAATGTTCCCAAAGCGACATTCTAATGTACACTCAGATAATCTTTCATGTATGTCACTTGAATCGTGATCTACTGCAATCTTAGATTAAAGGTTTTGTGTAACCCATTGTTTGAAAGTAAACCAATATTAGTCGGATTAAACCTCAAGTTGTGTTAAGCTATCTATGTTCTCTTCACTCACTAGCCTTTAATTGTTACACTTATTTCTTGGCACGCAGTTTTGAATAAATTACCATGGTCAAGTGGTTCTGGTGTTTGACTTCTGTTTGATGGTGTGTGGGTTCAAACCCAGCCAGGAACATGGTGTTTGTGTTCTTGGGCAAGACATTAAACTACAATCATTGCCTCTCTCCACCCAGAAGTACAAATGGGTACTTATGGGTGGGGAGGGTCGCGGTCGAATGTGGGCTGATATCTGCTGCCACATTGTCTCCTCGTCTGGTGGATTGTAAAGTCTGAGATTGTTGACACGGTCGAAAGCTGTTTATAAGCATACTAATTCATATTAATTAATATTATTTTTAAATGAAATACAAGTCTAGTTTATGGTTTAATTGGTCAATATCTCTTGAACTAAAAACTCCATCAACTTGTGATACAGATGATCAACAAACCCTCGGGTGATCTGTGGAACATTTACATTTGTTTGAATTGCCTCGGGAAAAAAAATGCTCAATGGGCCAGTAAGGGTTGCTTAGCAGTCACTACTAAGCATTGCAGCCATTTCTTGGCTGTGTTTCTATCATATTCTCTTCTTATTTCTGATAGCTGTGTTAAGCGCTTTGAGACTTTGGTGATAAGGCGCTATATAAGCACGACACATTATTATTAGCGATAGTATGTCAGCTACATGTGTGCAGATGATGCACATTCAGGGGGGAAAGGCGTGTACGCTTCCAAGCATTGCAGCGGTTTCTTGGTTGTTTTTCTATCATATTCTCTTCTTATTTCTAATAGCTATACATGTGTGCAAAGGTTGCACATTCAGGGGGAAAAGCTTTCACACTCACTTAACCAGTGTGTACACTTCCGAGCATTGCATTCACATTGGCAAAAACAAATAGGCTGCACCAAGTTTATGTTTTACAAGTTTTTGTCAAGTTTCCATGTGTGTTTTGTTTTTCCTTAAGGCTAAAACTCTGCATAACGCATACATGTAGTGCACTGCTGCTAAGCAAACATGCTAAGCAATTGCACTCGTATAACCAGCTTATGTTTATGTCAGGTTTGGTACGCAATCTGCCAGTTTGACTGAAAAGGCAAAAGATGTTTTTTCTCCCAATTCTGTATGTTATTCTCATCTGCTTCTAAATATATTATATGTATTTTAAAGTGACAACTTCTTTTCTTGGCATTATTTATTGAAATAGAAGACAAAAAACAACACTTCAGTAATCAGGTCTTTAATGCTTTGCTCAACTTTTCAAGTAATAAGAAAAAAACATTGCTATAAAAATAGGCAGTCAAGGATTAATAATTATACACTGAATGTTACGATTGGTTTAGATCATACATTACGTTGTTAGTAGGTGTGGTTCGAATTTCAAATTTTCTTAAATTTCTTGCAATAACTGATATTTTTGTTTATTTGTTTTCCTGCAGAGGAACCAGAACCACTGACGCGGAGTACCAGGGAACACAGCTTGATCTATCAGAAAAGACTATTGGACGCTGAAGTGAATGAGCGAGATGAACGACCAATCAAAATTGACTGACCCAACAACAGACTGAGTACTGCTCATTATGTTACTATGGCGATGCAAAAGGAAAAATGTAACAAAAGCAACATTTGGAGAAAAACAATTAAGAAAAAAAACCACACAGAAATTGACATTGTTTCAAGCCTTGTTCCGTTCACTGTCACGACCATACAAAAAAACACGAAAACAAACAAAGACAAAAAAAATTATGTGAAAATCCTTTTTCCAAAAACTAGATGTAAAGAAAAGTGTAGGAAAAGAAATACTAAAGAAAGAAAAGAAAAATGGTGGTTTGTTTTAGAGCATACATGTAAAGTCTGTATAAAGAAATCCTGCCACGACATTTTTGGTTCACCTGGAGGTGAGGCAAAATCATTTTTGCATTGAAAATAAAAAAGTGACCAAAAAAAAAGACAGTTGTGGCAGTTACAATATCATAGGTGTTATATATGCATATGTAAAAGATATTAAAAAAATCCCTACACACGCATTTTGAAACATGTTAATAAACCAATATTAGCTATTAGATTTCAGATAATTTTGTGGGTTTTTAGATATTCTCTTTGGTCAGTCTAGTCACATGTTAGTTTTGGGGGTTTGCTGTGATTCTGTTATTGTCCGCATAATTTACACAGCATCTTTTGCAAGATCACTAGATGTCAAAGGTTTGTAAAAAAACCAAATTGGTCTGGAATATAAACAGTTTTTACACAGCAAAATTATTATTATAATGGGATTATTGAGTGTAATCGGTCAATGCATCGATCCAGCAAGTAATTTATAAAAGCACTACATAAAGAACTTTGATTTCATTCAGCATTTGCAGCTTTTGCATTATTCTTTGTTTAAATGGGTAGTGATTTTGTATAAACTCTTTTAAAAAGTCAACAACTTGCACTGCAGAACACCGTTATCTAAATCCGAAATGCTGCCCACAATTATCTCCTATCTAACGGAAATGTACCAAAGACACTTGCCACTTTTGTACGTTCATGTTTCCTGTCATTTTGTAAAATTTGGGAAAATTGTTTCCGCTGTCTGATTTTGCATTTGTTGCCGGACTTGTTACTTTGCATATAAACGAGACATGATACAAATATGCAAGAGTGTTTTTGTACAAGGAGATGGAAACATTTATTCTGACAGTTGAGAATTTCAGGAAATATAGCAACTCTATCAAGGATTCATCTAACAAAAGAAAAGTTGTGCATTAACAATGAAAATGTATTGTTCACTTCGCTAAATCAATTGTTACTTGTTTACAGTGATAAGGTACAAAATGGGAAATGCAGTAGAAAGTACCGTTCTCGTAAGTTCCTGGTTAACGATTTGCATGCCGATAGGGGGCTCAAAAACGTACAATCCCCAAGAAGAGACAGATTTTCGCGATTGATTTAACTTTTGAATCCATTTAGTGTTACATAAACTCTTGTAACAGCCTGAAATAATTATGTTAACAATTTTATCTTGTCGTTTTGGCTATGCGCATTACTGTGAATTTTGTTGTCCTAAAGAATGGGTGTTTTTTTCGGGGGGGGGGGGGAAGAAGTAGCAATTCCTTCTTTAGAATACTCATGAAGAAAACTAAAATGATTTTTGCCTTTGGTTTTTGTTGGGGGAAGTTTGTTTTACTTGGTTTGGGAAGTTATGGGAAAACTCCAAGGCTAGGATTGCCTAGGGGAGCTGAACCAGAAAGTCTCTGGAGGAAGGTAACTCAGTGAGTCAATCTGTTAGTGACCGATGAAGCCTGAATCTCTTGTCTCTGGCTATTGTGTAGGTCTTCATCCTTTACAACTACTTGATCAGGCTGACAATAGTTGACATAGCCGTAGCTTTGGAAGCCCGTTTTGCACACGGCCTCAGTCAGTCTGGGACTCGGCTGTCAGTCACAAACTGTTAGTTAGTCGGTCAGTGACTCGATGACTCTATTACCAGACAATATTACCATTCATGTTGGTTTGTTTTTTTGCTGCTGCACCCAAAAGAGGAAAACTCAGCGATTTGTTTCTTAATTTTGTACAAACTCTATTAATTAAGAGATTGCTAATTCTGTTTCAAGTCAAAGGCAGATAAAATAACTTTTGTGGCCAACCACCTCGTTTCTCGACTGACGTAATATAAATAACTTAGCACATTTATTTTATTTTTATACAGTTGTAGAATCAGGATTAGAGTGATGATTATGTTGTAGCTGTAACTGTGAGGGCTGTTTTAGCATTTGGTGTGGGTTGGTTGCAATGTGTATCATATCTTTTAAGAGGGCAATTTTACTTTGTGTTTTTGTTTATTTGAACGGTGGTTGCTGCTCTTGTTTACTTAGTTTTTTCTCTTCTGCTGCAAGACGAATTGTTTTGAGTCTCTGGCATGCATTTGTTTATCTATTAATCCGATGACTTGGTGTAGTAATGTTTAGAAATCATAAATAAAACTAAACTCGAGATGAGTTGGTCAGGGCCAACCTTTTGCATTGTACAGTATTTACCTGAGATGTGACTTGAGCCGTGACTCGCGTGACTTGAGGTTTGACCTGCGTTGCTGTTTGTATGGCAAGCGTGTATTGGAGCCGACGTTGAATTTGAGAGTTCTGAGACATTATAACTTGGAGTGAAAATGTTGCTAGTTTTGTCGCGTTACCGTCGACACTAGAGATTGTGTTGCTACTCAAATTATGAGCTGCAGAGTTGATGTTGTAATGTTACAATGTCAATAACAATATGTGAATGGACAGTTTAAAGGAAATGACAGCATTGCCTAGTGGTCGGTTTTCCCTCTTTGTTGTCTAATACAGTGCGTATTTAATGCACGTTTGTGTATGAAGCCCTGCATTACATGTAATTAGTCGAGAATTGGAGTAGCTTGGTAAATATTCAGATTGTAGTTTGAACATGAGAGTTATACGCTTTGGAAATGGCACGTAAGAATCATTGTATAAAGAAATGAGCTATCCAAATGGGTCTCACTAAAAAAAAAATTAAAAAAAAAAAAAAAAAATCAGTTTTATTTTTTCAGATGTTGCAGATTTATTTAAATGTGTTGTCTTTCAGTGTTTTAAATGGCGTTTCTTGTACAGGATTTGGTGCATACATAAAAATCCAAATGCGTAGGTTTTTTTTAAAGAACATGTATTATTTTGATATATTTACCTCAATTGTTTTGGTCTTTATTTTGGTTATTATCCCACTGAATGTTAATCTTCAAATGTTACTGATTTTAACGAGGATGCCCATACAGTCCTGTAGTTTGAGGTGACAACTAGAGATAGAAATGGTTTGGAATTGTGAAAGTCTCAATTTTCAGGCCATTTTGTAAAATTTAGACACGTGAACAGTACCAATTATTATGTGAATTGTATGCAGGCAATTTAGTAATTTATGGAGAACGTTGTGGTGGGATTGGGCAAAGTACATGTACTCGTACAAAGTAGACTAACTTGTCATTGTCTTGGCATTTTTAAAAGATTTTTAAAATTGAAAAAAACAAAAACTTCTTTTACTGAATGTTAAATGGCACCAGTTTTGAAGAAGTTCATTGTCAATGTGTAAGTTTTCCCCTCGATTGTAAATATACAAAATTATTTTGAAAAAAATTAATAAAAATAAATCGACCACAAAATTAGGTAAATTGGTGAAACACAGGTCTTTTTTGTAAATAAGTATCTTAAGATACTTTCTATATGGTAAATTATATCCATGTAATTGTTGTATAGTTAAAGTTAGTATTGATTTTATGTTTCTGCAAAATCTGTTGGTCATGATTTGAATTGGGCCTACCAAGATAATGGTTAAACAACAAATACATCAAAAAGGTACAGTGTAAAACTGGCCCAGCACTGTAGTGGTTTCATAATTTTCTTAAAAGGAAGAATTAGAACAAGAAAAAAGAAATGTAACTTTAAAGATTTCACGAACATAATTAAGTACTTTTCTGTGTTTAGTTGTTATGAACTGATGCTTATGATTCACTGTCTCAACTTTGTTGTCTTTTTACCTTAACTGTTAGAGTACAGTGTATTGCATGTCTGGACGTTTAATGACGCACAACGTACAAACGTAAACTTTCTGTATTTACAAATGACTGGTACACTATGTTCCTCCGAGTCGTTTTAAGTCGCAGCGTGAGCTGGTAGAGACTTCTCAGACGTCAGTTGTCGACTCGGTGGAAACAAATCACCATTCTGCAATTTTGTGGTGTGGCAAATTTCCACCACAACTCTTCTCTTTCACCACTGTTGTTATATTTAATGCTGTAGATTCTTTTAAGAAGTCCACAATTTGTCCCAACAAAATCACTTCTAAAAGCTGTGAGAAAGTTGTGTTGTTTTTCACATGCTGGAAGCCGACTTTTTGATTACTTTCATGTACCTGAAACACTAAATTGTAAAACACTAAATTGTTCTTTTTTTTTTTCATTGTTCAAGTAATCTTACATACACTTTTTAATATCAACAAAAGGAAGATTTTTAGTATTGTCAGATCTTGGGAGAAAAAAACTAGCATCTGAGGTTTTTTTTTATTCACAAATAAACTTTGAACTTTATAGTGTTTTATGTTTTGGAGTTTTTGGACCCAAATTGAACTGAAATAAGTACAAACTTTTCCCCTTTGAGATATGGGTCATTCTTTACATTTAGTGTCCATTCTTTCCTGACCCTTTTACCTCTGAACTAGACGGCTGTATTTGTAAAAAAAAAAAGGTTGGCCAACAATCGGAAACCTATAATTGTTGACCATTTTATTACACATTGTATTTTGACGGACTCAAAAAGACAACACGACGGAACTTTGTTTCTGAAAAGGGAAGGTTTAGTGTCTTGCCCTTAAAGACTTCTTTAATGTAAAAAAGAAAGAGACAAATTATGAAATTTGTACCTGTCTGTCCAGAGAAAAGAAAAAACACTCACAATAAATGCAATTTTAATTTTTGTAATGTGGGTGTCAGTCAACTGTGTAAACATGTCTGCTCTCAAAACATTTATTCAGGATTATTTTGAAATGTACAAGAAAAAGAAAATGCAGGCATTTACACAGTAACACTAAGCTTATTAATATTCTTACTATTAAAGATAATGGTAGTTAATTAGATGGTAACAGTAAAACAATCACTGTGTCAACTTCGGCTTTCTGTCTGATTATTTTTTTTCTTTAAATTTAACTTGTCGTCTTTGATCTTTGTAGCGGAAGATAAACGGGGCATTTTACAATGGAAAATCGATTATCCAGAAAATCTGCTCATAAATATGAAATACCAAAAATAACAGAAACCTCTTCAGCTGCATGTACAATTCAGTGATACTGAATCCCAACTTTACATGTATACACCTTATTCATGGTGTGGCCATTTTTGACCGTGCTCCCTGAATCACATGCGATTTTGTCAAGCGATAAAGTCACAAACGTTTACACATTTGCGACAAAACCAACGCCTTGTAATCGATGGTGCCAGACTATTTATGCATTCCAATCTTCGCTCTTCTAAATGTGGCTTAGAACTTGAGCATATCATTAATCGCAAATAGACTAGTATTAACTTTATTACTTTCATTTCTATTTGCAAGTTCCAAAAATATAGATTTTACTTCACTTTCAGTTCAAGATGGCCGACCCATGAATAAGGCGTATAATTTTCCAACACCACTACTTTTTTACAGACTAGATATTATCTGTGGATTTGTACAGTGTTTTACAAGTATTTATATTAACTTTATAGATCCCTCCTAAACAAACCATACCACTTCAGCAAATAAACAAACACAAAAAAACAAACAAAACCTGAAAAATGTACGCGCAAGTTAAACGTACGGGTGAAACGCGCAGACAAATATTGTGAAGAGGTACAATGCATTGTGGGTAGCTTACCTCTATGATCAAGTGTGTAAATTTCTAAGCGAATGAAGCTGCTAAGCATAGCAAATACTTGCTTAGTAAAAACAGGTTACCGGCTAAAAAGTCGTACATGCATACTGTTTGTGGATAATTCCCGGCTTAGCACAGAAACTTGCTGAGCGATATTTTCAACACATCAGCTGAACGAAACGACGCCTAGGGAAACGGATTTATTTGCCCCTAGCGATTTCAGACTGGAGACACTTTGCGATAGTGTTGAGAAGGATGTTGCTAGCACCCTCATAGATGCAACCTGTGGGAAAAATAAAAACAAAACGCTTGCTACTACATGTACTATGTTACAGTTGTAGACCAACAAAACAATAATATAGTGGAGTTATTATCGTTGAGTCTCAAGTAAATACTGAAAACAATTCACTCTTTATCTGATTAACTGAAACGACTAATTCAGAGATGGGATGCCCAGATTGCTATATAGACTGACCAGTTTTGGGGGGATTTAAACTTTAAAAAACAGCACAAGTAGACCGACATTGAGCCCGGCTAGCCCACTCACCAGCTTTGCAATCCCGGTAGTATTTCTCCACGGGGTAATCTTTGGTGAAACCCACCCCTCCCATTAGCTCCACACAGCGTGACGTCACTTGAGTGGCTACCTCCGCGGAAAAATACTTGACCATGGAAGCCTCCTTGACAATGGACTGGCCTGCGTCCTACAGGTCATAGGTCAAAGGTTAACATACAGCAAATGAACTCTTGAGGGTGACATGCTTGCTGCTGAATTCAGGTTTATTACACACTAGTCAAATAAAGTGGCTGTGGCTGTAGCCGCTACCATAGACTCGTGTGTAATTCTGGCACAGTCTTACCTTCATGCGAGCTGCATTGTATGTCATAACTCTAGCCACTTCTACTTGTGTGCTGAGGTGGGCAACTTGGTGCTGAACGGCCTGTATGCGTAAATCACAATGTAAAAAAACAATCTTGTGTCCTATTATTTGTCACTAACTTTTTATTTACAGAAATTTACAAAATTGGGAGAAAATTCTCCAAATTTAGAATTTCTTTCTCCAGCCAAATATAATTGAAGTTCACTAATAGCTGATAAGTGTAGAAAGTGTTTTCATTTTTTATTAGAGCAAATTGTTCGGGTTTAAAGAAATTATTATTAAAATATTTTTTTATAAATGGATAACTCTGGGTCTCAAATTTGAAAAGAATTTGTTCACATTTTAAAATTATTGTTGGAGTTGGTCTTTGGGCAAATTAAAATTGAAGGCGAATGTGTAAACTCTAGATTTTTTTGAAAAAATGTTACCTGAAAATCCCACAGTGCTTGCTTGAATTGTTTGCGTCCCATCAGATATGGAATAGTGTTATCCAACGCACCTTGAGCCAGGCCAACCATCTGTTAAAAAGATGAACAAAAATTATACCAAACATAGATATATTTTTTTTGTTACAATGAGCCTCAACATTCTTTTTTATACAATGAGCCTTTATAAATCTTGAAAAGTGTCTAATGATGTAGAAAGAGTTAACTTACAAAATGAAATTGTGTCAAAAATATATGCATTTTTTGGGGGACTGAAATCTTGCACAAATTTTGAAATGTAAAATTGAGTAACATACCTGAGAAGCAATGCCTATTCGTCCTTCGTTTAGCATTCCGATGGCGTACTTGTAGCCATGACCTACTTCGCCTAAAACCTGACTCTTGTGAACCTGAAGAAAGGATACGAGGCAGACATATACTTCAGTACAAATGCGATGCAAAACTCAAAGTGGGTTTGAAATAATCACCAAATAGTAATTACTGTTAACAGCTCAACTGCCGTTGGTTTAACTTGCTGAGGTCAAACCTTAGAGGAATATTTGATATGACGGTGACTATTTGTTACTCACTCGGACATTGTCAAAGTGGACCTCACACGTTGGTGACACCCTGAGATCAAACCTTGGGGGTTATGCTATTGAGGGTGCTAGTTACTCACTCGGACATTGTCAAAGTGGACCTCACACGTTGGTGACGCCCTGAGATCAAACCTTGGGGGTTATGCTATTGAGGGTGCTAGTTACTCACTCGGACATTGTCAAAGTGGACCTCACAGGTTGGTCACACCCTGAGATCAAACCTTGGGGGTTATGCTATTGAGGGTGCTAGTTACTCACTCGGACATTGTCAAAGTGGACCTCACACGTTGGTGACACCCTGAGATCAGACCTTGGGGGTTATGCTATTGAGGGTGCTGGGGTACTCACTCGGACATTGTCAAAGTGGACCTCACAGGTTGGTGACGCCCTGAGGCCTAGTTTGTCTTCTTTCTTGCCAACTGTCAGTCCCTCAGTTTCCCTGTCCACAATGAAAGTTGTGATGCCTTTGTAACCCTGCAACAGCCAAAACAATAACGCAATTTAGATTTTCACGAGCCCATCACAAATCCACCACACAGGTCCATCACAAGTCCTCGCAAGTCCTTCGCAAGTCCATCGTAAGTTCTTTTGTGCTTACAGGGCCAGCGAAAGAAACTGTTTGCTTGTCAAATTGAAATCTAATGTCCATGGGCAGTTTTGAGGAGTTCTTGAGTTCATTGCCATAAATAAATAACTACCGGATATAACAAATAATAACTATTCAAAAAAGTCTCTCCCCTCTCCTTCAAAAGAAAAGTAAGCACAATACAAAGATTGCTTAACTCAAAGAAAAACTTGCTTAACTCTGTGAAATAACCACATAAATCATACGACTGTATATACAACCACACACTAACCATTAGCCAATTTACTGCTAAAGCAAGCACACCTTTTCTACTCATTGTTAAGCTTTGCAATGAAATTGGCACCTGGAATTAAAACTAAACTCACAGCACTGAAGTCTGCGTTGGCCATGACTAGGAAGACCCCAGCAAATGCGGCACTACTTATCCACATCTTGCTGCCGTTGATGAGATAAAAATCTCCATCTTGAACTGCCTTGGTTTCCAGGGCGAAGGCATCACTCCCTGCGTTGGCTTCAGACAGACAGAAACAGCCAACCTATAACAGAGAGGGTGAGTTAATCTACTGTACAATGTATTACATTGTGTTTATCCAGAGTGCTCGGGCAGTTTGGGGCGGTACAGGAAGTAACAGGCAGGACAGTTTGGGGTGGTACAGGGAGTAATTAATTGGTATGGCGGTTTGGGGCAGTTTGGGGTGGTGCGGAGTGGTGCAGGGCGGTACGGGATGGTGCAGGGTGGTTTGGAGTATACAGCGAGTATTGTGCCACACTAAATGTTTTTCAAAGATTTAAACCAATTAAGTACAAAGATCAGGATTTCAAGGAAGAATATTTACCGTGTTTGTCAGCAGCATGGGAAAGTACTTGTTTTTCTGTTCTTCCGTGCCATACTTGAGTAACAGCGTGACAATCAGGGTGTTATGGATATCATTACAGATAGCAATGGACGGGTCTACTTTGGCTAACTCCTCAACGATGATGTTGGACTGGAAGAACGAGGCTCCAGGACCCCCGTAATCCTCAGGAATCTCAGTTCCCATCAGCTACAATGCACAATGAAATTATTCAATCAATGAATTTATTCCATGAATGAAATTATTAAGTCAAATATGTAATTACAAAACCCAAGAAAGTGACACTTGGTAGAAAAAAGTCAAAACCAACAAAAGTACTTTCGTTTTTTTGTTCTTACTCCATTGTCAAACATTGCCTGAATAATCCCCATATTAGTCTCTCCTTTGTCATCCATCTCGCGCACCAACGGACCGATCTGCTCTTTAGCAAATTTGGCCACCATTTCCTTCATTAACTGTTCTTCCTCAGAGAACTGAGTCGATGGTAGTCGGCCTGCCTGGTGACCGCTGGTAGCCGCATGGCTTTGGCTAGGATCAGCCACTGTGGTTAACCTCCGTGTCAGGGGGGTGGTTATCATTCTCAACTGATGACAACATGATGGTGGGGTATTCTTCAAGTCTGACGGACGAGACAATTTGCTGACTCGTGGCAGATGCTGAAAAATATCAAATATAATTATAAATAACTACATCCACAAAAGGAAAATATTAGTAAATGAAGGATTCCATTTACAACAATAAAGTGTCAAAGGGGATAATAGAACCACAGATAAATAAGAACATGATAAAACCGAAAGTCCAGCCACCGGCCGCATATTTTTTCCCTGACAATCATTTCTGTTATGCAGAAATAATTCCATATGCTTACACTATTCGAGTTCCTTCGTAGAAAACCTAGGCTATGGGCCACGACAGAAAAATTATTGCCAAGGAAAAAACATACTTTTCTCATTCCTAACATTAAACAGTGTTATCCACACCCCCCCCCCCCCTTGTTTACATACTTGCCCCGCCCCCAGTTAAACCACAACAACACATGATCTATCTTCGATAAGCGGTCACAAAGTACACTGGCATGAGGTTGAACAAACACTTTCCCTGTTTACAGGTCACTAACATGGCACCTAAAATAAGGCTTATTCCCCCTTAAAAATTTCAGGGATATTGTAATCAGATATAACGAGTTAAATTAAAAAGTAAAAATGAAACAAACCTGCCGAACTCTGTTGAGTAACCGGGCGGCCATTATTGTTGACTGGTACTGCTGCCATTGAACGCATATCAAGTGTGGAGACCAGTGATACTCATCCACCTCGTCCCCACGACGTTCGCCATTGGTTTATCGCTTGCTATTTCGCTATACGCAACGTTTGACTATACCACACAGGAACAAGGTTTGCTCTGCCTCTTTTTAACATTGCCACCTCTGAGGTCTTGTGAGTTTCAGTCTGGTTTATTTTAATCATCAAATATCCATTTTGTAAATGTGCATCATATTGTGTGGTTCGCTTTAAAATAAGGTTTAAACCATGACGACTACAGTATCCCTATTATTTTCCAATAAATGCTGCATTTAATGCATTTAAAATTAAGGATTATGGTGATGACCCTCTATCAATTTGTGTCCCGTTGGCATGTACACTGGTCATGCTGGTGGTGGTACTGAGGCCTATCCTATACAAAATATATAGGCCTGTATAGCGCCCCTAGGCCTATTTATAACGTTATTAAATAAGAAAAAGTGAGGAGTAACAAAAATGAGTTGCAGGGTATTCTGCAATTGTGCCTAGACTGAATATATAGCATAACAAATTGTTTTTCTTGACCTGGTCGTGTTGTACCCCTAGAACTCTGGGGCTCCCGACGCCCGTAGGGCGGAGCCCATAGAGAGGGTTTTTACAGGTTAACCGCCGTTAACCCTAACCCTCCCAAATCCTCCAAATTCCTCATTGCAAAATGCAGGATTTTGCAGGATTGAGGTCACTTGGAGTTTGATGCATTGCAGGATTTTGCAGGATTGAGGTTACTTGGGGTTTTACCCCTGCAGGAATATGGAGGATTCAGGTTATCAGGCTGAATGTGACACACAAGGATTTTGCAGGATTGAGGTCACTTGGAGTTTGATGCATCGCAGGATTTTGCAGGATTGAGGTTACTTGGGTTTTTACTGACTGCAGCCAGGGCAAGACTGCAGGATTTTGCAGGATACAGGCTGTATGGTCACCAGTGACCAATATTGGAGGATTTTGCAGGATTCAGGTTACTTGGAGTTTTAACAATTTAGGAATTGGAGGATTTTGCAGGATTCAGGTTATGTGTAAGTAAAAATGGGTAGGGAGTTAGGGTTAAACAATAGAAACCGTGCACAAATTTCGGGTAATAACTCCATACTGCCGCTCGGTCTACCCCAAGTAAAAATTTGTATGAGTACTTTATCAACTCACCCAGCTGTAACAAACCAAAAAACGGTCGAATCTTGGCCAATTTCTGTAAAAAAGGTGAAAACTATGCCCGTTCCGCAAACGCGACTGTTACAAGATAATTTACAGTAATTTCAAGCCGCATATGCGCATTAGCCGTTTTTGAAACACAAGCTTCATCTTGCGCGGCCTTATCATACAGTTTAGCAATGCGCCAGAGGCAAAGCCACAATATACCAAAACCAGGGTTTGGAAAACGGCACCCATTGAACGATGTTATCCGCCATCTTGTAACAGTCGCGTTTGCGGAACGGGCATAGTTTTCATCTTTTTTACAGAAATTGGCCAAGATTCGACCGGTTTTTGGTTTGTTACAGCTGGGTGAGTTGATAAAGTACTCATACAAATTTTTACTTGGGGTAGACCGTGCGGCAGTATGGAGTTATTACCCGAAATTTGTGCACGGTTTCTATTGTTTAACGGCGGTTAACCTGTAAAAACCCTCTCTATCTATGGGGCTCCGCCCTACGGGCGTCGGGAGCCCCAGAGTTCTAGGGGTAGTCGTGTTGGTTTTGTACATTCACGAAATTTGACATTATGAAGTCATGAAATTCAATATTCCTGTTGAACTTTAGGGCATCATGAAGCGCAATCCTTTTGTGTCGTCCTCTCGACGGAAGAGTCGTAAGCGTCATTTCAATGCGCCCTCGCACATCCGTCGTAAGCTGATGAGCTCGCCACTATCTAAGGACCTGAGAACCAAGCACAATGTCCGCAGCATACCCATCCGCAAAGATGATGAGGTTCAGGTAGGTTAATCCGACAAATTATTGCTGTATTGAGAGTTTGAAACTTCAACTTGACCCTAACCTCGCCCAATATACGGGATTAAACTGCAGTACTCTTACTACACTCGCCAAAGAGAATTGAGTAGTATTTTGTAGTACTGTACATTTTATCCCAAAAAAATGCCTAGAACGTTAAGGTTATAAAAAAAACATTGAAAGGGTTTGGTGCAGATCAGTACTGCAACTGTCCTTCTAAGAAGAGCTTGGTTTCAGTACAACTTCAGTCCTAAGTAATTCCAAACTTTTAAAAATGGTGGTATAGTCTTAGTGCATGCATGTTTTGAATATCTTTTTTCGGGAAGTATGTTAATGTGTGGCAGTTTTCTAAAACTCTGCTGTATCAGGTCACTCGAGGTCACTACAAAGGTCAGCAGGTCGGCAAGGTTGTGCAGGTGTACAGGAAGAAGTTTGTGATCTACATCGAGAGAATCCAGCGAGAGAAAGCTAACGGAGCCCAGGTGTTTGTTGGCATTCATCCAAGCAAGGTATGTATGTTAAACCCTAACCCTAGGGGTCAGACATAACGGGATGCGACAGGTGTACAAGTCTAAGGATAAGCATATTTGAAAAGATTGTTGCTCCCTGACGCCACTTTTTTTCATTATATATTTTCTCTATGAATGTCAGTCATTGCAAAATTGGGACCGAGAAACATTTCCAATTTTGCTAGAAAATATTTTGGAAATGCACTTGACTCTCCGTAGACTTTGTAGTGTGTACACAACCAAAAAAGTGGCAACAGGATACTTCATGGCAAAGGGTTTAGATTTGTTTGCATGCGGACATATAGTAACTATTGACTTCATACCAAGGGTTAGCCCTGTTTTTGGTTTTCGTGCTGTTGGCACAGAATTAGTGACCATCATCTGAGAATAGTCTTATAAAAAATGGATCTGTAGCCACAAATAGGCAAATCCTCTACAGGTTTTAGCAGTTCTTGATGCATACAGTCCGAAATAAGTGGAACCTACATTAGCACCATTTGTTGAGTGTAATTTACTTAGTGTTACTCGGTTAGGTAATGAAATTCCTGGTCTTTCTTATCGACACTTTTGTTCAGGTTGTGATTGTCAAACTGAAGATGGACAAGGATCGCAAGCGACTGCTGGAGCGCAAGGCTGCATCCCGCTCCCAACGGGACAAAGACAAGGGCAAACACACAGAGGAATCAGTTGCCATGGCAACAGACTAGAGCACCGACCAATCGTATGGTTTCAGTATAAACTAAAAAGGGGTGTGGCTAGATTCTTGTACATTATTGCTCTATGTCAAAAGGTTTATTAATAACACCAAGCAGAACAGGACGGAGGTAAATTCAGTGTGTTTACTGTGTCCGTTTATTTCATTGTGGTTTGAATACAAAAATATTTATTTGGCTATTTATTTTCAAAGTTAATGTCGCAAGATTTCAGCCTTTCAATTTGGTAAAAGAAAAATGAAATCAGAAAAATTACTTTACTATTCACAACAAAGACAATTTGTTTTGATAGTGATTTTTGTAGAAACAAAAATGACATAAATGATAATCCAAACTTTGAAATATTTATGTCACCTCATTGAAAATACATTATTGCATAAAAGCCAAGGGTAAAATACAAATTCATAACCATAGCTCAATATAGATGGTAAAATATATTTAAAAAAAACATTTGAGACTTGCCCTAAAAATTATGCATCAAGCACGTAACTGATTACTATGGTAATCGGAATACATCGTTTTGTTTCCAAGCACTGAGATGTTGCCATGTCGCCGCGATCTTGTTTATTTCTTGCCTTGTTTCTTGAGATCCTTGCTGGCAACTTGGGCTGCGTTCCGTCCTGGTGCTCCCATAACACCACCACCTACGGAGTACAATACATCATTATTAAATGGTTGAGATTAGAAATTACATACTTTACTCAAATATATTATCTAAAGCCATATCATTTTATCAAAACAGAAAGTTAGCATGTTTACCTGGGTGAGCCCCGCTACCGCAAAGGTACAGCCCATCAATCGGAGACCGATAACTTGCCGACATCACAGGCCGAGCAAAGTATAGCTGATCCAACGACATTGCACCATGAAAGATATTCTACAAGAAATAAATGTTGGAAATGCACCCATAATACTACCTGGGTGGGCCGCAAAGGTAAAACCCTTGCAGTGGGGACCTGTACATTGACGAAGGCACAGGACGTACAAAATATAGTTGGTCCAGTGACATTGTGCTGTGAAAAACATTCTAAAGAAGAAACAAAATCAAAAATATGCTTTAAAACAGAGGCCAAACTAACTTAACTTTCATCCTCTACCTTCCTCTGGTAAGAAACTCGTAGCACCGTGCATCGAGCAAAACTTACCCCTCCTGTCAGCCCAAATATCCTCTCCAGCTCTGGCGGTGGTAGTATGTCCCTACCAATGACACTAGACTTGAAGCCGGGGCAGTAGTCCTCGATACAGTTAAAGACTGAAGAAGACAATCACAACAATAAATCACAACAATAAATCTATTCGTCAAACAAACCGCAAGGGAAACTGACTAGGTACAAACTTGCTTAAATGGAACTCTTACTAATAGCCTTTTACTTACTTGTCAAAGTGGCAGTAAAAATAACCCACTTATGTTGAAAAACTACCAGTTATTTGGCATCTTTGATTAAAGTGTAGCCCACAAATTTCACAAAACAGCGCCCACAATCGTTGAAGGAAATCAACCTCGGTTCATACCCTTGTCAGCATATGCATTTTTTGTTTCCTCGTCCCATTGCTTCCCATCGGCGAGACGGTACGGTGTGTACTGCGTAAACAACGACAAGACATGACATCCCTCTGGCGCAATGGTACGGTCCAGGGAGGACGGTATACACATCTCGATGATTGGTCGATCAGCGATATGACCTGTCTGGCACGGCCGGTAGGCATCTTGAATGGCTTCTGTTGTCTCGCAGTTCAGGTGTATGGTGCATGTGTGGTGAGGACCAGGTTGCTGCATCCGTCCAGTAGGGCTGGCTTTAAAATCTGGTAGTCTGTCTACTGCAACTGGAAATGAATAGCGGTATATAATAGGCAAAGAGGTAGTTCATACAAATTATAATTCAATATGTAACAGGGAAATTTTACTATTTTTTTTTCTTTATTTGACTGGATCGCAACAGTCAATATTTTGTATAATGTAATTTCTCGTGGCAAAATAGTTTGACAATCTTCACTCGAATCTAAGCTAGTCTACGTCTATTCCGAGACCAACCTACACGCGCTTATTCAACAAGATGAAATTTTTGATGGGTGATAAAAGTACTGGGTTGTGCCCGAGCGGTTTTTTTCTCACAGTGTTTATAAAATACGTTTCATTGCATTGTTTCAACCATCGTTTGACTAGAGATGTTTGCCACTGTTATTAGTGCATAACTGTATTACAGTAAACATCAACTTTTTCAATTCCACATTTTTTGACTGCTAGAGTATTTAATGTTTTTGGTGTTTTTAGTAATCTTACCATTAATCTTGGTGACAGGGGATGTGTAATCGATGGCCTCGACCTCCGCAATGAATTCCTTGGGTAGAGCCTCCCGTGGGGTCAAGTTGAGGTAGGTGATTTTGGCCGTAGCGTTGGACAGTACCATCTTACTGCGGACTTCCGTCCCGTCCTCTAAGACAACTCCGCAGGCCCTCTGGTCTAAATCTAGGAGCACCGTACTCACAGGCTGAAAAATAGTGTTATTAATCCAAACTCTCGGTTCGCTGGGGTGGTATATAGAGAAATGTATATTGGAATATAAACAAATGCCATATAAAGTACAAGCAGATAAATCCATTTGTTATTTGCATAGAATTTTTCTTTTATAATGGATAATTTATATCAGGTATCAGTTAGTGATTTTACAGTTTTCTGTTACTTTTTCTGTCAAGATGGTAGCTCCGTGGGCCTCAGCAGAATTAGCAATGCTCCTGGAGACCGCACCCATGCCCCCCTCGGCATAACCCCATGCCCCCTTGATGCCCTCTACTTCTCCCATCACGTGATGGATCAAGACGTACCTAGGGGGAAATTGAAATAACCAAGATGCATTATAAACTTCTTGTTCCTCCATTTGATTGCTTCTCCAAACTTAATAAATTTGATATCTGCGTTCCAAAAGCTGATAGAGTTAAGTACTTCAACTAATTGTCAAATATTTTACTTGAAGACTTTTATTTTATTGGCCCTTTAAAACCATGCCTGGTAATAGGTAAACTTGTACTTGTTTGAGTGAGACACACCTTGATTGGTAAAGTCTCTTTAATACTAACCCACTTCCTGGAGTCTTTGGTGTTACCATGGCGCCAACCACAGAGTCTGTAGCTAGGGTTGCTTTCAAGGGTTCCGATTCGAACCATCGATCAAGAATCTAAGACACGACACGAGAGTAAGAGAAATATACCATTCACTCAAGCTGTACTTTTTCAATTTTTCTCTTTTTCGAACCCCCAGGCCACAGTTGTAGAAGGTGTGTCAACCCGTTTGTGAGCTCTGCACATGTGATTGTCTCATCCTTAGAATATAACTTCAGTAAAGCAATGACTCTATGGAGTATGGAATTGTGTAAATGTTCATAATTTGACAAACATACCTTTTCCATTGGGGCAGTCAAAAGCTCGTAAAACTGTGGCAGATTTCTTCCCAAAGCCCTTCCTGCAAAATTCGTTGAGAAAGTGGACCCGAGTCATTTAGTACTTAGTGGACAGCTTTTTATCCCTCATTTAAAATTTTCTTGCAATTTTTGGAACGTGTCAGAACAAAAACAAAATGTCATTAGGGAAAAAGTCAAGTTTATTACAGCAAATTTAACTTGTCAACACTGCAGTCCAAAACGAATCATGTAAAACTGTAGACCTTTGCGGTTCTGAATGTTGAGAGTCCATGATATACCGCCACAAACTTACAATGACCTGAATCTTGTTAGCATCCATACCTGTTTGTAGCATTGCCTTTAGACTAGGCCACATATCCATTCGATCTTTCAGGGTTCCGTCACCTAGTGTCGCTAGCTCGACAGGAGGTGCATCTATGAGTGGTCCTAGGGCCTGCGCAATATCCGTCATCTGATGCTCATACTCAAAGTATCGCTGGCGACGAAAATAGATAAGATCATCACAGACACTTTGATTGGATGGAAGTGCCTCGCACAAATTTAGTATATACCATTATTCTTTGTGCTTGTGTTTTGTATATTTTCTTAAATGTCATAAAGAAGTAGTCTGAGGAAAAAGATATAAAAGTTCACATTTTGTACTTCAAATTTCTTTACATTGATTTGGGTGAACTGTCTACCCCCAAGCTTTTGGGACAACTGTACAATTTGCCTATTTCACATTATTCTCCAGCATTTCTTTTGCAAAAAACAGAAATCTGTGGATTCCAAGGAAATTCTCATTCCTTTGCCATGCCCTGACACACCCACCTTTGCGTCTCTTTCCGAGAACTGGGCAATCTGCTCGTAGGTTTTCTTCTGATCGCAAGACAAGAGGAGCGAACGAGGCTTGCCGTCAGGTCCTGGGTCCTCAAGCATGGGCGTGTAGCCATAGGATTCTCGAATGTGAACTTTTAGTCCGTGTTTCTACAAGTTAAAGAGAGAAAAAAAAGGGAATGAATCTCTAAAACTAGTCTTTTGGTCGACTGCACACAGTAATGGGATTCCTTTTGCTGTAAATGTTTACTCCACAATTTCCTGACAATCTTCCATAAGCAGTATGTGCTAGCAAATTTATCATTTACCCCCCCCCCCCCCCCCCCCCAAATTCAAATTGGTCTGGCCATGCCCATGGTTGGGTCACTTTTAGGGGTAAGAAATAACTGACCTTGAGCTCCAGATCTCTGTAAATATCAGGTCGTAGCAGACTGAGAACATAGGAACATCGGGAAAACTTGAAACCTGTTTAAAAGTAATTGTGTAACTTTGAATTAGAATTAGAGAATTTATAGACGCCATGCAAAAGTACCCTCTCAATGGTTGCCAAAAAAGTCTGGTGTGACAACTGGGTGGGACAAAAAATTGATACAATTTTTCAAATTTCGGGTATTCAGGTGTAGCTTTTGTTGGTGATCACCCTATGTGTACAGGTGTGGTACTGCGCCCAGAACCTTTTATTGTGTTATTTACAGATGACAGTATGTAACACTGTTATGAGAAATATTTAATTTTTTTTTTTTTATGGAAGTGGAAGAAAAAAGTAAAAAATGTAGGAATTTTAAGAAAAAGTATCCTTGCAAGGTGAAAAAACACCTGCAGGGTTAAGAATCTGAATCATACCTGGTACAATCTCTTCAGTGACTGCAGCCCCTCCTATCACATGCCTTCTCTCCAAGACAAGGGTATTGTGGCCTGCTTTCTGAAGGTAAGCTGCCTGGTAAAGAGAAGAGTTGTCCACAATATAAATAATCCAGCAATTTTCCTCTTTTTTTGGCAAATACTTACACAGCCTTCAAAATACTGATCCATTAACTCCTTGACGCACTGGATTATATGCAAGACTGCAAAGCAGCTTTGTCCAGCAGCTGCACTGCACAATGGACCTGCACGTGCAGCTGTCACACAGGCTGTGTTCTACATTGTAGCACAGCTGACAACAGCATTCCGGACAGATTGGCGAACCACTGCCATAGCTGTTCCCTGGTGTCAAGGGATTAAATTAGACCCCTTTTTTTGGAATTGTTTTTGTTTTAATTTCTCGTACTATACCGACTTACAGCAGTCAGTCCATTGTGTCCAGCACCAATGACAACCGCGTCATATTCTTGTGTGAGAGGATCTTGTCCAACAGCCCTGCATCTTTCGTTCGACTTTGAAAAGTGTCTGGAAGTCACATGATAGTTACAACCAATCAGAGGCTTGACATGCCTCCAATGATGGAAGGCTACACACACTGCATTAATCATGTCTACTTCTGGGCTGAGACACACAACAAAATATTAAAAATTATTCACAATCAATACAATGCAATAAAAACCCAAAAGTTTGACACTCTTGGCATCTCTGCTACGTCCGTGCATCCCCCATGGTCCGTGTACCGGTACCTGTTTTTGATGCATCCTAAGTACTACTTAATTACTACTAGTATTACTATTTAGTAGTTTTCGAGAATTGATCTTCTGAGTTATACCATTGTCTGCGTATACGTCAAAGGTAGAGCGACGATTTGATAGGCCTAGTCGTGAGAACACTTAAATGAAAGAAACTGCAACGTTAAAAGTTAGCTTTTGACCGAGTTTTTTCTTGCTTGATGAATCCTTACAAGTTACTTACAGCTTTAAATTCCCCCCCCCCCCCCCCCCCCCTCGAAATAACTTATCGTATCAATCATGCGAAGCGCGCGCCTTGCGTACAAAACCTACCTGCTATGCCTGCGCCTATGCCCGGCATTAGTTTAATCGTTAATGCAAACGGACACCGGTGCCTTACATTTTTTTAAGTTCTAATCCTAATCCTAGGTTAAGCGTCCCTGTAAATCTAGGGCATCCTCAACATAAAACACCTGCAAAACATCCCCTAAATCTAAAATCTGTTAATGTCTTTCATTCGCTCATACTTGTGTTGTTTGTTGACGTACTCCCACCGCAGCTAGCCTTTACTCTTGGGGGCGCTCGATCTCAACAAGTTGTTAATAAGTTAGGCGCGATCGCGAGGCGCGGCAGGCGCCGAGGGCGGCCAGGGGCCCGGGTGGCCAAGCGGCCAAGGGGGGTGGCCGGGGTTGGCGCGCAGAGGGAGTGGTACGACGTGATAGCCGTTTCTTGATATGAGCCCGTCTTTTAATACCAATTAAATTTAATACCCATTAAATCATTATATGGTACCAGAGTATTTATTTATTGAATGTAGAAAAACAGGCACAAGTACACCATGTACTGTAGACCAAAATTAATAGATTAACGACTAGATTGAATTACCATTCATTTTGTATGATTACAATGTACCTTAAATAATTGAAAGAGTTGTAATTAAAACAAAATAATTACTTGTCATCAAAAATCATTACTAGTTCACAGTAAACGGTCCCTGCCAAAAAGAATTGTCATGACAACAGATTGAAATATATGTAGCAAGAGTATTTATTTATTGTAGCAAAACAATAAGTTCAATTAATAATGGTTGACATGATTGAAATACCATTCAATTTGTATGATTACTATAAAAACACCTTTATAAAGACAAGGGTTGTATTTTATCGAAAATTTATTAAATATAAGGCCTTCTGATCTTTGATAAAATATAATTTCCTGTCCATAACTATTTTGCCAAGGAAAGTTTCAAGCAAATTGAAGGGAAAAACTTGCTGGATGAAATAATTTCATCAGAATAAACATCCGTAATAAATTACAAATAAAAGATCGCAATAAAGTGCTCGGTAAATACCTCGTAGTTTTTAGAGTTTTTTTCCATTTGAATACTTAACTGATTCCTGATATAAGCAAATACTCCTCGCAATTACCGTAGCATTACAAATACTGATAAGGCAGTGTATATTAAACAGACATTTAACAGGTCTTGCATCAATGCAAGGTTCCATTTAAAATATTTAGGTTCTGTTTGAACATTTAAGGACAATTTAAGAGATTTTTTTACAAAAATTATATTGTATAAAATTATATTTTTAGATGATCACCATAAAATGGAGACAGCAAGTTGATGGGTAGTAGAGAGGTTGCAACCCTCGCACTATTTCCTCACAGCTTGTTTTTTTAGATCTTTGCTGGCAACTTGGGCAGCATTGCGCCCCGGTGCCCCAGTCACACCCCCTCCTATAGATCATTAAAGAGTGAGAAAAGAGATAAACAAACGAAGTTGGTGAATAAATGTAACGGGTAATGTTACTAACATTGATATACAGATCGGCAAGCAAATTGTCCAGTGCATAATTACTAACACTGAGGTACTAATACTCTGAGGTCCGAAGACGTGAAAACTGTGAAAAATAAACAATAGGCCCCAATATCACTTTTTCTAATATGGGACAAAAAGGTTTTCATGTCTTGTACGGGCGGGGCCTTGTACGGGCGGGGCCTTGTACAGACGGGGCCTTGTACAGACGGGGCCTTGTACAGACGGGGCCTTGTACGGGCGGGGCCTTGTACCGACGGGGCCCTGTATGGGTGGGGCCTTGTACGGGCGGGGCCTTAATTGTACGGGCGGGGCCTTGTACGGGCGGGGCCCTATGGATCATGGGTCTATATTATGTTATTCACCTGGATGGGCTCCACTGCCACACAGATACAGGCCCTGTATCGGGGAGCGATAGCTGGCGAAGGAGGGAACCGGTCTGGCAAAGTAGAGCTGATCCAATGACATTGCTCCGTGGAAGATATTCTGTTAACAATAACAATCAAAACTTCAAATAATGACTGGGATTTCCTTCAGCGATTCTGCAAATTCCTTCAAGCAATTTGGTGGATTTTAAAAGATAAGGGGTCAGTAATTAAAACTTTAGACTGAAAGAAATATTTGAACATTTTTTGGGGGGTGTTTCTTACCCCTCCTGTCAGTCCAAATATTCTCTCCAGGTCAGGCGGGGGAAGAATGTCTCTACCAACTACACTTGACTTGAAGCCGGGGCAGTAATCTTCAACATTGTCAAAAACTGTTTGCGAAAAAAGAAAGAAAAATTAGTGACATTAGTGACATACAAAAATACATTAAAATGTTGTGATAAAAAAACAACTAGAAAAGCAGGGATAAAACTCACCCAAATCTGCATATTCGTTTTTCTTCTTTTCGTCCCACTGTTCCTCGTTTGCCAAGTGGTACGGAGTGTACTGGGTAAATAACGTCACGACATGACACCCCTCGGGAGCAATGGTACGATCCATGGACGAGGGTATCGTCATCTCAATCATTGGTCGATGGAAGATTTTGCCCCGGGTGCAGGGTTCGTATTGGTCGTAGATGAGGTCCATGGTCTCGCAGTTTAAATGGATGGTGGCCGTGTGGTGGATACCGGGCTCTTGCGACGGTACGTTTGGATTTGCTGCAAAATTTGGCAGTCGGTCAACAGCCACTGAAGTATAAATAAGGGGACAAATTATTTGATTTGTTGGTGGTAGACTGGGGCAAAATACATTTCATGACAAATTCACTTACAAGTAAATCACAAGTCCATTGACAAGTCTCGTCTTTAGAGGATCAATAATTACAAAGGATTGTCTTTGTCACAGATGAATAACTGGTGGGTGGCGTGTGACATACTTGTGACATACTTGTGATGGACTTGTGATGGACTTGTGATGGACTTGTGATGGACTTGTGATGGACTTGTGATGGACTTGTGATGGACTTGTGATGGACTTGTGATGGACTTGTGATGGACTTGTGATGGACTTGTGATGGACTTGTGATGGACTTGTGATGGACTCGTGATGGACTTGTGATGGACTTGTGATGGGCTTATTATCCATCACAAATACTTGTGACTACAACAGTGTTTATCAGAGAAAGCACTCGGGAGCTTTGCACAACTTTTTTTTCTTCAGAAATGTACCTGGCAGTGCCCTGGTCATAAAATGCAAACAGTCTTTCTGAGGAACCAAATCTTACCATTAATCTTGGTGACAGGGGATGTGTAATCGATAGCCTCGACCTCCGCAATGAATTCCTTGGGTAGAGCCTCCCGTGGGGTCAAGTTGAGGTAGGTGATTCTGGCCGTAGCGTTGGACAGTACCATCTTACTGCGGATTTCCGTCCCGTCCTCTAAGACAACTCCGCAGGCCCTCTGGTCTGAATCTAGGAGCACCGTACTCACAGGCTGAAAGCACAAGCATAAGTATAGTGTTTCAGCTACTTTACCCTTAATCCCTTGAGGTGAGGTTTTTTTTAGGGGGGGGGAATATTATCTCTCATTTCAATTTTCCTGATTTAATAACCATGTTATTTTTCTGTGCTAAGCCTTTACGACTTGGTGCCCATTTCGTTAAAATCAAACCATTCACACACAATTTAAAAGTAATTTTGACACATTTCAAAAGCCTATTTCTGTTTTGTGCCTCACCGAGTGGCCCGTCAGTAGCCCTATGGAAGATTTGTGATGGGTAACGCAAATCGAAATACCTCTTAAGCAAATTTTCTGTTACCTTTTCTGTCAAGATGGTAGCTCCGTGAGCTTCAGCAGCATTAGCAATGCTCCTGGAGACCGCACCCATGCCCCCCTCGGCAAACGCCCATGCATGCTTGACACCCTCAATCTCCCCCATCACATGATGAAGTAACACATACCTGTCAACAGAAGCACAACTATATCTTAATAGTAGTCTGCAGGGGGCAGGCAGGAATGTCTAACTGCTAAAACAAAAGAAGGTTCAGGAAACTACTTCTATGATGAAGATTGATTGTCTAAAATCATGCCTGTTAGACAAACTTCTCAATAGTTCTTACCCACTACCTGGTGTCTTGGGCGACACCATAGCACCAGTGATGCAGTCAGTAGCTAGGATGGCCTTCAAAGGTTCCGACTCAAACCAGCGCTCTAAAATCTAACAAGAAACAGAGTAGAAATGATCAGATGTTTATCAGTAGCAGTGGCAGAATCCGTAGCTACCAACCTCAACTACATTTTGGTCAACAGTTGCATAGAGCAACTAAGACCGACTTATGAAGGCCATATCACGAAACTCCTTCTGGATGTTGTCAACGCCCAGTGTCACATCTCAAGAAGAAAATGTCACTTAAACCTGAAATATGATATGTTTGTTCTTACTTTAGCCATGGGTGCCGTCATCAGCTCGTAGAACGTCGGAAGGTTCTTGTTTAGCTGGTAACCTAATCGAGGAAAGAGATAGTAAACAAATAAAAGGAAACCAAAATATGTTTGTGACTGATATTCATCTAGTTTTTGCTTAGCATTAAAGTACAAGGAGTTTTGGATGGTAACCTAGCTGTTTTACTGAGCAAGATTTGTTTTGTGCTAAGCAATGTTTTGTGCTTAGCAGCTTGATAAAATTGGCCACTGGATGCTTGTTTTACCACATTGCAAGTTAAACAAGTAATACAAAACTACACTGTCCCTGCGCTTGTGACCAAGTTTAATAGAAAACGTGAGCACCTGACCAAAAGTCCTGCTCTCATTGGTCAATTTGGACTGATTGATTAACTGAAAGGGTCCGTTGCAGAAAATTCTTAGTAAACAAATCTCACCAGTTTTCAGCAGAGTTTTGAGTGCTGGCCAACTGTCAATTCTATCTTTGATAGATCCCTTGCCAAGTACAGACAGGTCCACCGGGCTGCTGTCTAGCAGGGGCCCAATAGCAACACCGATTTCCTCAATCAATTTGGTGTAAATAAAATACTCCTAGAATAGAAACATATTATTTAACTCTAACCCTCCAGGATATTTTGGCTAACCCTGCCATATGAAGCATGCTGCACCTGACAGGGTTAGGATTAAATTTATCTGAACCTTTAAAAATATAGTTGAGTTTTCACTTTTGAAACACTTGAACCAAATTACACAAACCAAAAGTTTCAATATTTTGAGGAAAACAAATTAAAACAAAAACAGAAGGGGAAGAAAAATGTTAAGACAAATATATTTAAAATTTACTGGAAAAAAATATCATTTTAGAAATAAGAGAAGGGGCAATTATGTTTAACTCAAACATACCGTCACCCTAATTATGCATAATACACACCTTTGCATCTTTCTCTGAGAACTGTGCAATTTGGTTGTATGTAGCCTCTGTGTCGTTGCTTAGTAGAAGGGACCGCGGAGTGACACCTTGTCCTACCTCTTCACGAAGAGGAGCGTACGCACTGCCTCGTCTAAAGTAGACCTTCAGACCATGTTTCTATCAAATCAAATCCAGAAATATCACCTAACTTTTTTTTCAAGAAGTTAAGAATCAGATTTGGATAAGATTAATTTGAAGGGCAATTTTACCAAAAGTGACCGAATCATCGCAAAGATGTTCATAATAATAGCATCCATGAGATGGTTCAAATTTATAATTAACAATTTTTACGATTTTTAGGTTGCCTGCTAATTATGTACTCACTTGAAGTTCTAGATCTTTATAAATGTCTGGACGCAACAAGCTCAGTACATACGAACATCTGGAAAATTTGAATCCTGAAATTAAAAAAAGATAATAAAACAAATACAATAAAAACAAAATTCCGAAGTTATTGCCAGTTTCATTAGGCTGAATATTTTGTGACACTATTTTACTAAAAATCAGCCCCTTCGTATTTCATTTCTGGATCTGCCTAATTAGTCGGCATGTATGTACCTGGTATAATTTCTTCGGTGACTGCAGCCCCTCCTATGACATGCCTTCTCTCCAAGACAAGGGTCTTGTGGCCTGCTTTCTGAAGGTAAGCTGCCTGGGGGTGGGGGGGGGGGAGAAAATAAATATGTCTTTGGCCGATTTTTCTATTTCTATTTTTAAATTTCTTTTAAATCTTATTAAAAAAGTGGTGTCAAGATGCAAAATTCTTCCCGGTAGTTTTGTAGTTTTCTTACCGCGGTCAGTCCATTATGTCCAGCCCCTACAATGACTGCATCATATTCTTGAGTGAGGGGGTCTTTTCCTTCGGTACGGAGATGCACCTCCGATGTGCTAAGATTAAGTCGTGGTGTCACATGGCCACTGCTGCGTCCAATCAGAGGGTGGCACATGCACTTCTGGACTGCTGACCTGATTTTGACCGGCAGACGAAGCATGGCTATAATAATTGAAAGTAGGCCTACTTTAGCATTCAACTTTAAAGAGAATAAATACAACATTACTTTTGCTGTAATTTTCAAAAATTGATGGTTTAAAAAAAAAAAATAGGGGGGGGGGTTGTATTGTATAGCAAATATGTTTACACTGACTTGAAAAGAAACTATTATGTTCTTGTTCCGTCCCCTATTTCAATAGGCCTTCCAATATTTTTCTACGTCCATTATTTAAATATCTCCCCCCCCCCCCCACCTCCTCCCTCCCCCTCATTTGTTGGACCGACCCCAGCTCCTGTGCACAAAGTTTGTAAACTGAAAAAGAATCATATAAAGTTAATGCATGTGATGTCACACGCGCTACGCGTACGCGCTAATCGCACGTACAATTAACCATGCGGAGCGGTGAGGTCAAACACACTTTGTTTGACCTCACCGCTCCGCATGGTTGTACGTGCGATTAGCGCGTACGCGTAGCGCGCGTGACGTCAATGCAACCCCTTTATTGTTAATATTGAACTCAAACTAGAGAACTTTAAGGCTTAACGTTAATCCTGCTAAACCTAGGCCCAAGCCCTTTGAAAGATTACCAGCTATGGTGACTTGTGGCGCTCTATGATCTTTGCGTTACTGGCCGTGATCTTGTTTGCAAGTTAAGATAAGACGATCTAATCGCGGTATGCAGCGCGCAGCGCGAAGGCCGCTGATGCGCCCTCTAACGTACGCCGTAGACCACGCGTGCAATGATCTTCGCTTCTTAGCTGGATCGACCGCGTACCGCGCCGTGGACGTTGCTAATTTCGTTTCTGACACGGTCATCCACCCTGCGGTCATCATTGGTCTGGCTCTCTGTTTCTTTCTGCCAATAAATGTATGTACAATGTACATGTGCCATGCACGTTAAATTATCTAGACTATCTTTTCACTAAACCAAAATAGTCGTGGCCATCCGGATTTCCCCAGCCTTATTGGCAGGTTTCTTTCTTCTTAGGAGTTTTTTCTTCATCCTTTTTTAACATGATTTATCTATTAACAAAGATTTTGGGGCAAAGGCCACCCCCCCCCCCCCCTCTCCCGTAGAACCACGCCTGCTCTCTACTGTTATAATGTATATCACTTTTCGTCTGCTCATTTTTTAACCCGACTCTTTCGTCCAATCAAGTTGGCAATATACTTCTGACCAATGAGAAACAGACCATGTGATCCAGCCACGCGTGCTTCGCCGCGCCACGGATACTGCCCGGCCCGGTGCCTTAATCCCGTCTTACGAAAAATAGGGCAATTAGTTATATAAAATAATGCTACTCCATTTAGAAATGAAGATTATTCTTTCAAAACGATTATGTTGTCCTTATAATTTACAATTTACATTCACAATTAAAACCGTTGGCGTATGTTTAAATAAGCCTAACGCTAGAAACAAAAGGTGCGGAGAAATATACACCGAGTACTTTGGCCAAAGACGCGCTAAAATGCAGCTGCCTTTTATATTCACCCATATCATAACAGTACGGACAATAATGAGTGCAGGTCGACAGAAGCAACGCCGATGCCAATTTTTTCGGGTTTGTTTGTCAGCCCAAATTGCCTCAGACTTACACGGAAAGCTTGGAATTTATCTCCGTGTCAGCCGTCATACCAAGGGAGCTTCTTGTGTCGAAAGGTGTGGAATTTAGACGCGTGAAGTACTGGAATTTGGACGCGTGGAGACTTTGAATTTGGACAGAAAACTGGTCTTCTTCACGGGGCCACTGCAACTTTCAATGCTGACATTGTGTCGTGGACACAATTCCTGAAGAAGACAACTGTCTTGAACTTCAAGGCCAACAGAACTTTTACTGTAAACGCATACTTTGACACTGGACTTTGCAACTGCATGCACTGCAGATTTTGTGCTGAACTGAACGGATTTGAACGCAATGCCACACGGAAATTTGTGAATTTTGTCGAATGATCTGAATGACGATTTTGGGATAATACTGAAGTCAACAAGCTTGTGGAGTTCGTCGAGGGTAAGTCAAACTTCAAGGTAAGTGAAAAAATGTCTTTCCCCCCTTGCCTCGTATTTCAAAATAAGGAAAGAAAGCTGCATGGTTATGTCACAATTTGCGTCTTAACATTTGGAGCGATATGGTACTACATGTATATGTGATATTTGTTCCCTGATTTTTAAACTTGTTCAAGTATTTACTGTAAAGTAGAGTCAGATTTTGTTGTAACGGCACTGTTACGATGGTGTAAATAGATATGGTTGCCAACAAATTGTTAATTTTGCATTTTGTACAAGAGGTGGTTTTTTGCTTTGTTGAACAATGTGCGTTAATATCCTGTAATTATTATTATCTGTAAGTCGCCTATCATTATACACGTATTTGCCAACAAAATGGCGCCCGTTTAGAGTCTCCTAATTGAGTTTGTCTTTTTAACTGCGGTCAGACGCCCTTTTGATTTAGTAATTTGCATATCAATACCTTATCAACATTCTATACAGGCTATAAAAGGGCATGCCGCTTTTTCAACACGACATGCAGCTCGGTGCATTGCGCAATAACGCATGGCGACAACACCTAGGTATATGGAGTCGGCACGTGGGCTTGGCCAGCGCAGTGGGCGTGTTCAAAGATTTTAGCAGATTCATTTGCATATCAATCCTAGTATTTTGTTTGTCAAAAATCCTTAGGCGCCTACACAATGTGTAAAATACACTGCCGCTGTTTTTTTTTTTTTTTTTAACACGGCACGCATGGTCACAAAACCTATTTGAAAGTGAGCGCGAGTCGGCACGTACTGGCCGGCGCAGTGGGCGTGTTTATAGATTCGGGCGACTCTTATTGGTCGAAAAAGTGAATGGCCGCACGTGCGGTATGCGGCCAGGTGCGACGGCTTTGTTAAACCTTTAAAGACGTACTTAGGAGTGGCTGAATAGCGATTGACTCAAAAGTTGGAACAAACCGTGAGGTTTAGGTATTAACAACGGAGGGTTCCTTGGAATTTAAATTTCTTGTTTCTATTATGATTGTATTAAAATGACTGCTTTAAATTAGAAAATAGGGCTTAATAAATAGTTTCAAACTGTAGTTATATGATGAAACGGTAAAAAAACGTGAACTCTATAAAGTTAAAGACAGAAGAGCCTAAGGATTTACCATGAAACTATACATTTATTTCATTCAAGCAATCGTTTAGATAAATATAGAGCAGTATTCCAATTGGCCAAAATAAAATTAATGGACACTAATTGTATCCATGAATCAAACATAATTTTAAAAGAAATGCTCAAAATAACTTTACTCCATTAACTTCAGGGTGAATAATTGTAACCAGGTTTAAGGAGGCATAGAAGAAACGTTGATTATAATTATTGTATAAATGTAGAGATTGCAGTAAAGGATAATCGAAGGAAGATATTCCAAGTATTGGAGAAGACCTGCGACTCAGGATAACAACCAACATTTTGGAATAATACAGTTCAAAGACAAAACACTGCCCTGAGGAATTAATGGTGTAAAGTTGTCCATAGGCATTCTTTTTTTTCTGGAATTAATTCATAAAATCGTTATGCTTTAGAAAGTGCCAATTGGAATACCGCCCTCTAGCGTATAAAACCTCTGCTTGGATAATGCAAATATATTTATTTTAATTTAAATTAATTTGTTTAATGCGAACATGTTCGTGTGGTAGTGATATACGATTTTCAAAAATAGTTACGTATTTGAACTGAGTAGCGCCCTTCCCGTTTTTGTTTGAATAAAAATACCTCGGGATTTAAAACGTGTACATTCCCATGGGTGTAATAAATCAACGACGACAAATAAATCAAATCGCAACTGTTAAATCGAGAAAAAAAATCGAGTGAAATTGAAGAAAAAAAAAGAGTCGATCATTGGAAGTTCGAGATGAGGAAGAATAAGTCTCGTGTGATATTTTTGTGTGTATTATTTTTGTGGCATTTCTTCGTTTTAGGGCCATGTGTATACAATCAAACTTTTCATACTAACATTTCCGTGACATTATACAAACATTTTCGCGATTGCCTTCCGGTTTATTGATTGAAACATTTCTAAGGCCATGTTTACAAATATACATTATTTCAGCTGTTTGGTAACAATTCCCTCAACTGTAACGTCATGCCTATCCTTCTTAGACATGGCTATTAAAATGGTATGCGTTGCTATAAGTTTTGTAAAGGTCGTAGAATCTTTGGAATAATAGTCGTCAAGAGTGTCACCAGAATGGTTTCAACGATAACACCGTTATTCCGATATGAAAGGCTCTAATCCTTGTCAAATATTGCCTTTACGGCATTGTTCATGATTGATTTCTCCTATAATTAAAAAAGGTCCACGAAGATCCGTAATGTATTAGCCAGTCCTATATAATGTAAATCAGGTGCAACGCCACCTGTTACGTCGAATACACCTCGTAATATTGTTTTTAAAGTGTCGCCTCTGTCTCCAGAGTGAAATACTGAGGTTTTAAATTACCAACAATATACTGATAAGTCCGATTAGCAAGGGTCGGCAGTGTGAATGTTATTACCAATTGGGCAACCAATTCTGAAATTATTCTGAGGTTCGCGTTGCTTTTGGTAAACTGTAGAACTAATTAAGCTGTAGCAAAGACGATCAAGTTGAGCACCCATGCAGTTGGCCGAGTTGGAATAATTCAAAAGTCGTTTTTCTTTTGGTTGTACGGTGGTCACGCCAAGGCTGTACTAATTTATGCGGCTTAATTAGAGGCAAATATGAATGACCGTCAACTAGGTAAGAAATGTCGCAGCCAATGTAGGCCTATCTGACTAAGAAATCACTGTACATTGTAAGAAATAAAATGTAATTACTGTAGATCTAAAATACGTTTATCATTACTGCAGTGAGGGGGGGGGGGGGGGGGGGGGTCTCTTTTTATCTTGCATCGATCACCAAAATGTTTTCAAGAAATTATTCTACATTAAGATATATCGCAGCCAATATAGGCCTAACATGTAATTGTACTAGTGTAGATCTAAATTAAGTTAAATAAGTTAATCATTATTATGTAGTGGTCGGGGAGGGGCATTGATCACCTAAATTTGACAAAGAAATTACTGTACATTTTAAAGGTAGGATACACCATTTGCAGATATCGAAAAGTTTTACTACCGAATTATTAAGAAATGTCTTACTCAACTGAAAGTAAATAATGATTCTAGGCATCCAGCAAAATGATTGCGCTAGATATCCTTTAATTATTCTGAAAAATCTAATTTTATAAATAAAATTTCGCGAAAAAAACCCAGATAACATAAGAATAACTGCTCGACGCCGGTTTAAAACAAACGCTGTTTTTCGTGTTTTTCTCAGCATTTATGAATGTAAAACTTCGAACAGGTTACTTAAACGATATTTACTATAAAATACAACCCCCAAATCCACCCATTCATGATAATTCGAGCAATTACCAATGGTGTATACTACCTTTAAGATATGTCGCAGCCAATATAGGACTAGTACATGTATTTGTATTAGTGTAGATCTAAAATAAGTTGATCATTATTATGTAGTGGTCGGGGGGGGGGGGGGGTGCATCAATCACCTACATTTTACCAAGAAATCGCTGTAAATTTTAAGATAATTCATGATAATTCGAGCAATTACCAATGGTGTATACTACCTTTAAGATATGTCACAGCCAATATAGGCCTAGTATATGTAATTGTAATAGTGTAGATCTAAAATAAGTTAATCATTATTATGTGGTGGTCCGGGGGGCGGGGGTTGTTTTGTTTTTACCACAGTATCGATCGCCAAATTAACATTTGACAAAGAAATCACTGTACATTTTAAGATATGTTGCAGCCGGCCAATAATAGGTTCAGTACATATATTAGTGTAGATCTAAAATAAGTTAATCATTAAATATATAGTGGTTTGGGTTTTTTGTTTTTTTTTGGTTTTTTTTTTGGGGGGGGGGGGGGTGGAAGTATCTTTTTAGCACAGCATCAATCACCAAAATCTGAACCCCCAAAAAGCTTTATATTGTGAGAAATATCGCAGCAATATAGGCCTAGTACATGTAACTGTATTAGTGTAGATCTAAAATAAGTTAATCATTAAATTTGTAGTTTTTTTGGGAGGAGGGGGGGGGGGGGGGGGGGTGGTGGTAAGTATCTTCTTACCACAGCATTAATCACCAATATTTGAACCAATTTTTAAAAATGTATTTATTGTAAGAAATATCGCAGCAATATAGGCCTAGTACATTTACATGTAATTTATTTAGTGTAGATCTAAAAAATGTTTATCATTACTATGTAGTGGTCGGTGGCCGGATTCACTTTTTACCACAGCATCGATCACCAAAATTTGAAAACACTGTACGAAATGTTGCAGCCAATATAGGCCTAGTAGTACATGTAATGTAATTAGTGTAGATCTAAAATAAGTTTATCATTACTATGTAGTGGTATCGATCACCAAATTAAAACTTGACAAGAAATCGCTGTACATTGCAAGATGTGGTAGCCAGCCAATATAGGCCTAGTACATGTAATTGTATTAGTGTAGATCTAAAATAAGTTAATCATTAAATGTGACCCGCTCCCACGAAACCAGACATAAGTGTTTTTTTGTTAAAGTGAGATAGTCATTTCCATTTCGTACACATCTTCAGCTTTCATTTGGTACCAAAACCACCTTTATACCATACATACTTCCAATTTTATGATGATTTTCAGATTGCCCTGTACACACGATTTTATGGGAATAAAAAAATGAAAATAACAATATCTCACTTTTGAACAAAAACACTAATGTCTGGTTTTGTGGGAGCAGGTCACAAATATCTTTTTACCACAGAATCAGCCACCAATCTGACCAAGAAATCACTTTACATTGTACTGACCTAACCTAGCTCTGCTAGGAAGACTTTTTTCTTCCACTTCCACTTTTATAGATTATAGCGCTTCAGTAATAATTGAGTGATGACGCGGAGGAACCGGAAGCAGGGAGGAGGAACGACAGGTGACCGATGACCCTGCTTGCTGGGCTGCCCATTACTGGTTCCTCAGGTGATAACATTAATATTACTTTGCTTTTGGATGCTTTAAGTTATTAATTGCGTCTGTGATAACGGTACATGTACATACGAGGATAAATCTACAAGAAAAAGATAAGAAGTTTATTGAAAAGAAACTAACAAACTTAAGAACAACCTGTGCATTTTAATCAAAAACTAATTGCCTTTACTGTGTTTCTTATCTTCTAGCAGAGACGGGGGTCTACCACATAAGATGCCATTCTGGACTATAAGACACTGGATGCCGAGGAACCGGAAGCAGGGAGCACCAACGGACGGACTGATGACCCTGTATGCTGGGCAGGTCTTCACCAATTCAAAAGGTATTTAAACTATACCCCATACTTAGCAAAGGTTTAACCCTTTAAGACGTTCATGAATGTCAATATTGTTTTGTTCTATTGTTGGAAACCTGCAAGGAGAATACCTACAAGATTGTTCATTCAATAGTCTTTCTAATGATTATATAATTAAAGAAATTATTATGTAACGTACAGGACGAAAAGGGACCTTTTCTTGGACAATAAAACCCCATTCTCCACTCCCATACTAACTGCACACAATAATTCCTCATAACAAGACAAATATTTTTAGTTAGACTTAAAAGTAGTATAATATATATTGTAACAGGTAAATATTGAGTACACATTGTTAAACATTAACACATCTGACTACTGTACAGAAATACATGTTGGCCTACGATAAAAGGTAATTGCAGACATTGCTTTTGACGTACTTTTTCTAAAATGTACGTACTTAATTGAAAGCATAGAATCATTTGTATTATATCCTAAAAGTAACTGTTTCAAAAAATATTATACAAAAGTAGACTTGACTATCGATTAAAAAACATCTCATGAAACCTTTTCTTCTGGCTTGTGCCATTTCAGAGTAAATACAAAAATGTAGGGCGATTTCCAAAGATCAGTCAATTGACAGATTTTTGGAACGAGAACAGTAATTGTGTTTCAGGATCACATAACCCATAGGTCATACCGGACTTCTTTTTACACACACCTAATGTACCAATAGCTGACGTTAATAGATGCAATATGAACCATAGTTTAGTATTAATATCAAATTTTACTTTTATAAAGGGCAGTATACCAGGTGACACGATTTTGCAGAATTATACTGCAATTTCCTTGTAAAAGTACTTTTGGCAGCTTTTCATTTTTGAATGTTACATGTATTTTAAAGTTCTATAATGCTGAACTGCAAGATATTTCTCAAGATTGTTTTCTCCTATCTATAACTTATAATATAAAAATAAAAATAAAACTTTCTGTTTTATTATTTAGAAATAGTGATGCAAAAATATAAGCAAATGTACACGCATGCACCAATATCCACCAACATATTTTAGAGTCAAATGACGATACAGCTGCTGAATCAAAAATGTCGAGTGTCAAAAACATTGTGCTAGCCATTCGACTTTCTACTGCAAATTTGTTCAAAATAGTAATAAACCATTGCAAATGATCAACAGAGGCACTCACTTTAGTTTGTTGAGACATGGTGCACAAACTGAGTAGCCATTACAAGAACAAGCTTGGTACATTAACCCTAACCCCCTAGGCCTTACTACTTAGTATTTTGTAGCATTGGGTCTCTCCGTGACTGATGATTGGGTGTGTACTGACAGAGTACAGATACTGCCAACTACAAAATACTAATAGTGGCAATACAGGTCAGTAATACTTACCTGGCAAAAAATGCAGTAGTCCAGCCTTGACCCATTGTGTCCCAAGTGACTATTTTTGCTGTAGAGTTTAGAACACCTTACACAGCATACATGGGCCATGCACACTCAGCAAGCAGAGGGACCCAATGCTAAAAAGTACTACGAGTGCAATAAGGGGTGAAGTACCAAATACTTAAAATTACTACAGGCATTGCACACAAGTCAGTGAGAGTACTGCATACTACTTTTTACTACTACATGTAGTAGTAAAAAAGTAGCATTAGGTAGGGTTAGGGTTAAGAGCATTATATGCAATTTATGCAACGCATTTAGTGACTTGACACAAGTTTAGACAGTCTCCAGAAGGACTTCTTTGTCATCGTGATGAAAATGCTGGAGCTCTTCGGTGTTGGTAACGCTCGCCTGGTTAGTGTAAGCAGGGGGGGTTTCGGCCACCTGTCTACCGGTATCGACGGGCGCGTTTTGGCCTGGTACCGAGACCACCACTTGCTGGGGTGCCATGTTGACGGGCTGGGGAGCGATCACCATCCGAGTTGCAGGACCCACTAGTTGTGGAGGGTAAGCAACTTGCTGGGCGGGATTTGTCATCTGCTGGGGTGGGGGCGCACGGTAATCAGTCACATACTGTGAACCAATCTGGCTTCCTGGAAATGTTTACAAGAGGAACATCCTAATTCACATTTTTAAAGAGCGAGTGTTTTGACCTGTGCAATGATTTTATACTCCCAAGACCTTGCAATTGTAGGAAACAAATGTTGCGGCATTGGATTATGATCTTGGAATTGAAGCTTGCTAGACATTATCTTAAAATATCTTTTGGATATTTTGGTCATAATGGACTAGGCACGCTGACTTACAGAGGTGTTTCCAAAATAAATTTGTCGGCGAGGAATATCAACTGGCAATGCATCGTAATACAACTTTTTTCGTAGTACAGTTTTCATAGTACAGTGTTTCGCATAATAGTTGTCTACCTTGCATGGCGACTTGCTGCGGCTGTGGCTGAGCCTGCTGCAACTGCTGCTGTCCTTGCATAGGCATCATGGGTACAAACTGTGTCGCGGCTTGCTGGGGCACGTAGTGCACCTGTAAATATATTAAGCAATACATGTACATGTATTTTTAACCAGTTCGCGCCGGATGACGTATATAAACGCAAAAATTCCCCCAAATTCAAAACGGATGACGCATAAACACGCCAAGTTCAAGTTCGGAAATGTATGTCAGCAGCGCGCAAGGCCGGAAATGCGTGGGTGTGCTTCCCGGCACTATCAGCCTGAACACGCTTCGGATCGAGTTTCGTTAAAAATAATCCCGCCTGTCGGCTCGGCGATGTTAAAATAATCCCGGCGCGAACTGGTTAAGGACAATTTTTAAGGAGTTACTGTTGTGATTGTTTAGCATTAACCCTTTATTTCCAAACAACTGGACTTGCTTGAAGAAAGTGTGTTGCCATTTGGGAAAGAAAGAGTTAAGATGTGGACAGTTTCTCAGTTTTGTCTCACCTGAACTAAGTTTAGAAAAAGACTATGCAATCACTACTTGCAATCAATATTTCTGAACGTAGTTTGTCCGGTCATTTTGATTAGGGTTGAAGTCCAATTTCAATAAAACTTGGGTCATGGATGCTATTATTGTAACCTTCATATCAAGGTTGTTAGAGGTCAAGTACTGAGGTCAAAAGTCATTTGAAGGTATACAAAAAATTGTTTAGTTATTTCTACTTTTTTTAGGCAAATATCAAACAAATTGGGAATATGAAAATATAATTTTGAGAAATAATTTAACATTAGTTGTGATATTATATAATCTAGGATGCACTTCTTGATATCATCTTCAAATTGCGTCATTACAAAATAGGGGGTTGTTTTAATTGAAATGTTATTACGATGGTAAGATCTACATACCGTAACAGGTGTATAGGACCGACAACAGCTACATATGCCGTAGCAGGATAGAGACGCACTCACGATAGCGATCACCAACTCAGTCAGTGCTGTAATTGCCAGCAACGCGTCCACAGCCCGGCGTGGCGCCTGGTAAAATAATGCACACATACAGACCATTTCAGACTAAAACACTGGCTGAAACGGACAACAAATTGAACTTGATAACCCATGCAATTACATTTTCAACTGTGACAATAACATTTGTCAGGAATAATATGCAATAGCCTATAGGAAGTTCGATTGGGAAAAACAGACAAATCCGGATATGCTGTCACTGTACGTTCACAGACGCCCCCTTCAATGCCGAAGCTATTGTAGAAAACTGTTGTACAAAGGAACTCCCCATATTTACAATTTATCGGACCTTGTTGGTGCACAGTCAATGGACTTTAGTAAACCCAATAGTTTGATAAACTCTGATCAACTGCTAGTTAGCCGAGTTGCAATGACTCGAGTCAGTGACTCAACTCGAGTCACATTTTTTTGCAACTTGACTCGAGTCCCGATGGGTAAATGACTAAACTCGACTCGAGTCACTGCAAGTAAATGACTCGACTTGAGGAGTCCCTCATCAGAATGACTCGACCTGAGTGAAGGCTAATAAGACCCACGTTCCCAAAATAAAAGCAAAACTTTGCAGTTAGGTAACAATAATCTATAGAGTGTATACATGTAGGTATGGAGGACCAAGGGGTAGTCTCTCTGTCTCTTACGCTCGGTTTAAATTAAAATCAAGTCGCTCCTGAGTCGCTCTAACAACTTCAGCAGTCGATTGTTCGCCATCTGGCGCGCCTTGTCGCCCTTATTCGTTTTAGACGTCGGACATTCGACACACTCTATTCACTCATTTGGTTCGGCACGACTGTGGAATGCCTGTCTGAACCGAGCGTAACTGTGCTGGGTATACCAGGATAAGAATTGTGCAATGTGCATTTACCCTGGTATAAATACACTCTACACGGGTAGGGTAGTAGATGCCTGTATTGCAGTAGTAGTCCTCGCTTGAAGTAGCGATAGTAGCCACAACCAGCAACTGGAAAGCAGCGGCTGCTGAGATTATGTTCATCACCATGAATGCAATGACCTGAAATCAGTACAAAATACATTGTTGAATTACTTATTCTCGTATTCAATACTTATGTATTTTAACAACTAATTAACCTCAACGTTACCGAATACTACTAAGTACTACTACATGTAGTAGTAAAATATAGTATGCAGTATTACTACACCTCATAAATATTCATGAGCAAATTGGAGCACGTCATTGGCTGATTCCGCCCTGTGTATGGAAAGTAAAAATGATATGCTGCCAGGTGACGTCATCCCGGTGAGTATCCAGCTCACTGTCATGTGGTATTTTTTTCGAGTAGCACCAACAATTTCCTCTGGAATTTACCTTAAAACAAATACAGCAAGGTTTATTTCGGGAAAATAGTGAGAATTACTGGTCCCTTGGTGTAGATCAGCTCGACTAGCCCCATCCACTTCGTGTTGGGAGAAAGTCGAGCTGACCTACCCCTGGGGAACAGTAATTCCTACTAGTACCTCAAATTATGCTGTATTTGTATACTCTCACCTACTTTGTATAATTTTTAGTATTTGGTATAGATAGGTTATGCACATTTGAGTTAAAACATTGATGTCTATTGTCTTACCAGGCAGTGGTTGTCCTTTCGATTTGCAGCACCCAGGCCCAGTATTCCAGCCACTAGGAAAAACTAACAGAGGGAGCAAACCGGTATTAAATGTCACTTTTATCTTTATTTGATTCATTTTGGAAAATAGCACAATGGACGTTTCACAATATCAGTGATTCAAAATGTAAACAAACAAAATAGTACAATTTTTACAAATGCCTGTTTGGGCAGATTTGTCACTTTGTTTTGATAAACAAAAAGTATCACTTACCAAAGTTCCACTCCAAATGCCCCATCCGATATACGAGTAATTGCATCTCAGCATTATGGCAATGATCCCCAATAAGGCACTAAGGATCCCCATCACAATGTGGACTATGGATACTCCCATGAGTGCCGGAACATTCTTGTTGGAAGCATTTGGCTGCATCCCAACGGGGCCAGGTGCGGCCATCAATTGCTGAGCGACTGGCTGGGCGACCACTCCCGGCTGGTTGGCTTGGTACATGATGGATGGATCACTGTTGACAATGAGAACAATTTGGATGGATTCACTTGAACCCCCTAAAGCCCTAATAAAACAGTGCTGATCATCAATTTCAATGAGAATTTGTACACACCCTGGGGGTTAGGGATGATTTTAAAAAAATGGAAAAAGTTAAATTTTACAAAAAAAACAGCATGATTTATAATAAAAAAATCCTTAGACTGTTAAAATAAATTAAAGATCTATAGTTTAAACCAAAACACAAAACGCAAAACTGTCATCACAACAACTCTGATAAAAGTAAAGATTCCTGACTATAAAATGACATACGACCCAAACAAGTGGAATTAAATGAAAACAACAAGACTTCAAGTTTAAAAAGTAATTAAAAGTAGGCCTACAATTCATTTTGGTCTTAAAACAGCTGAGATTAGGCTCAACAATAACAATTGTCCAAAATAACAATTTATCCGTCATCACGGTCATCATTCATGGGTAACATTTTAATCAGCTTTATTAATAAAAGCCAGCTACTCAACGATGATAATAATACATGCATTTCCACCCAATGAACTCCACTCATAATTTATAATCAGCCACATCCCCATATCGACACAATGCATGTACATTCTTCCATGGTAAATGTACTGTATGTAGGCAGGATCACGGCAGCAGTCCTTGGTGGCGCGCTAGTGGAGCCTCTTTTGAACGCAGAAGTTGTGGCCGAAAATCAGGACCGTAACACCCGTCCGACTTTTACCACATGCGGGCAATCTTAATTTGAAGCACCAACTTCAACGATAAAATACCGACTTTTAGAGATAACATATGTAATTTTTAATGCAAGAGAACGAAACAATATCCTTGTTAGTCATAAAAACATCTTTTTTTATTTAATATTACTAGCGGTAAGCTTTGAGAACTTGCGGCAAATGTGGTTTAATATGTGCACGAAGAAAGACAAATATCACACCCCCTTGGCCCCTTCTTAATATCTTAGACTCGACCATCTCTCACTCCTCCACCAACCAATCAGTTGGCAAATAATGTATAAATCTAAATTATTCAAAGCAATCAAAAGAGGGCGCTACAGTATGTGCCTCATGGGTGCGATGCGCATCATGAATGAATTGTTATCAACCAATAAAAGGTGTTCATGCAGTAGATACATTAATTCGCAATAAAGGTAGGCGTGGTTACAAGATGATTGGCACGCACATTTTGCACAAGGCAGCAACTACGAATGTAGTGAGAATTTGGAAAAATCATAAACATTCAATGCTGAACCCAGTATTCATTATACGGTTGATCGTTACCAAATTCTGCCCACAAGTTGCACTTACATGTCTGTCTCCGAATCGTTTTTCGGAACAAGTTGCAAAATGAACTCAGAAACGTGTTCAACTTTTGATAATTCACAGCGCAAAATCTTGCCCTAAAGTCACAAAATTCGCATTGTAAAATATATGCCCCGTAGGCCTCCCCCATAATTGATCTAGAAAGTTATATTCTGGTCGGCGCCTGGCACATCGAAATGGTTTGGAATTTCGTCGGAGGAATTCCAGTATTAGTGGTTTTTTCTTCACATTTTTGGTTGTGCAAGTTTAATTTGGCAAGAATTATGCGTGATGATATGGTATTCGAATCCCCAAACCAATTCTTGTTCTTGATTACAAATTTGTGTTTCTTCGAAATTCTTTCTCTGGTTACGACCGCCAAAACTGCTACCTCCATGTTCCCAACTGGTAAATCTACCGCCTTTTCATACAATCACGCACCGCGCGCCTAGCTAGCAAGCAATATAAATATTCAACATAAACGTCACGGTTGGACGATACCATCAAATCACGCAACAGATCAGGTGGCTATGCAGCGCCGCGCCACGTACCGAATCGGATCACGTGACTCCCGATTGTCCCGTGTACGTGTATAAGGTCACAACTTTTGTGCTTATTTCGGACCTCAAAACGGCCCAAAACACGATCACTAAATAATTCATAACTTACCTTCTAGTTACCTTATTGAGGTCATTGGCCTCTCAATTTTTTCCTTGTTCCGAACTCAAATAATGTAACGTCCATGATCCTGCCTACTGACTGTATGTACACATGTACATAATGTACATGTACATGCGTGGTGCGAATACGTACGAAAGGGCAACAAATAAAATAGGCGGAAGAACATAGGAACAAATTACATTCGTCACCCAAGTTCTGCCAGAACACACAAATTAGTTTTCTCAGGAAAAAAACAAACACTTTACACTATGAGCTCAACATTTTTCAATGACAAATCATAAAGGTTTTAACTCACATGAAAGGCGATACAAATCGGTGAAATTCAGCAGTCAAAACCCTTCTGTGTCCGACTAAATATTCGCGCACGTCATACGACACTGGTTTTTGTCTCTGTACGTACATGTACGTTCGTGTACGATACGCATGAGTGCAGAAATAAACAAGTACGTATGGTAGCTTCGAAGGGACATCGCAAATCGATATCGCCCCAGTCCTTCGACTCGCGTGCGCGATATATATATGGTACCCCGAGAGTATAACATGCATGGTGCTTGTGTTCTTGGGCAAGACAATTTACTACAATTGCCTCTCTCCACTGGGGAGTATAAATGGGTTCCTGTAATTTGAGACTACATGCGCCAAATTTATAAAACATGATAGCACAAAAATGTCCTTAGCATGAAAGTTAAAGGTTACCATAGGTATAGAAAAGCGACAATAAACTTAGACAACAAAACTATTTCTAGTCATCAAAACACCACAACATTTTATTTAGATATTGTTATTGTTTTTAGTGTGTAAAAAACGTTTAAATAAGGTTTATTACATTTTATGTTAAAAAATGTTTAACCAATATTTACAAAATTCTCCTTTAAGGAAATTATTTTAACTATAGCAAAACAAAAAGGCTATAATTGGGTATAATTTTTATACTCCATGGGTCTGGCCCTATTCCCCTCCTGGCCAAACACACCCCCTCCCCCCAATCCCCTTTTTGTGTTGGTTATCATGTTCCAAAATTACAGGAGTTTATTTTTTTTTAATTAGGGGGATGTGTCATGTAACAATAGTGTGGATTGTGTATAGGGACATGAGGGGAGTACCACTCTGTCACATATCGTGCCGGGTATGAAAAGAGGAAAGGGTGAAGGCCAGTGGAGGAGGAAAGGGGGACGGGGGAGGCTTGTGTACTAGTCCACTCTTCAAGCTCTTATCCCTCCTTGTTCTCATTTTCTGTCATCTCCTCCGGTTCAGGCGGTTTGATGACATTGAAACCAAAAGTCTCTGACACTTTGGTCTTGTCTTGTGCAATTAGCATGTCCTCTATCTCCAAGAGACGGTTGTACTTGCTGATCCTCTCACCACGGTTCAGAGCGCCAAACTTGACAAACTTTGCGCCGACACCAACGGCCTGGGAATCGATGGAGAGAAATGATCCGACATTAGGGATTTCAAAACCTCAGCTTTCATTTGTCTTTTGTCCCAGGATAATTTTTTTTTTTAAAACTTTGTGGACTCGGGGTCAGTGTTAACCAGTTTGCACCGGAGGACGTATATACACGAACAATTTTACCGAGATTCAAAACAGATGACGCATAAACACGTCACGAGCAAGCTTGGCCAGAAATGCGTGGGTGTGCTTCCCGATACCATCGGCCTGAACCCGCCTCGGATCGAGTTTGGTTAAAAATAATCCCGCGCCTTGGCTCGGGAATGTTAAAATAATCCCGGCGGGAACAAAATCTTTATGATAAGATAAGTAGTTAAACCACGGTAATACTCTTTAGTGAGATGTGTGGTTCTGAAAGGAAATGGAGGAAACTCTTAGTTTCGGAGAGTATGCTCTGCCCGTCGTCATCAGACCTTATAGAGTCTTTGTGATTCTGAAGCTAGTTATTGATTCACATGGAAACACAATGTATTTTCAACCGACTGTTACTTTATCAGGCAAAACAAACAACAACAAAATTACACTCCAGTTGATTTTCTTAATCTGCAAAATAGCATAAAATATTAAGCACCACAATAATACTTACAAGATCGGCCAGAAAACTATCTGGGCTCTCACCAAGCACGCTAGAGATGACCACAGCTGAATTGTTCTCTGTATTCAAAACAAGTTTGCAGTGAATTTTGTGTTACACATTAATAACCCAGTAGGTTAACTTACATATTAGCTTAGGGTGTGTGAAAGTTTGTATTAAATATTGATGAATTGAGTAATGTTAGGGTTAACATAAAATAAATAATACACAAATTTAAAAGTAAACAAAGAAATTAAATAAAACAGAGCATTTGCAATTCATTATACATTCTATATTATACATATCTATATTAAACATTTCTTCTTGAATTAGGTATTCTGTCATGTGCATACATTTCTTACTTTTAATCAGTTTGCTTGCTTCAACGATAGCGCTTACACTAGTCATCTGTTCCAGTTTCAGAGAAACTGCACTGGATCGTAGTTCCCCAAATCCCTGCTTGCAAAAACACTCGGCTCTCGGATAGGCCCTCTCTCCAATGATGAAACACTGCTCGCTAAACCTTTCACTCAGCTTGCGCCATTGCTCCGTATCCTGAAACAAGAAATGATGAGTTGCAGTCAGAACTTTAGTAGGAAGGCATGGCAGTGTTGCCTAGCTATCAGTCGCTATGCGGTCACTATCAGTCGCTATCAGTCGCTATCAGTCGCTATCAGTCACTATTCACCCACACCCCCACCCCCTTTTTTTCTGAAGAAAGGGTTCGTTGTAGAGTTGTGGTGAAGTTATCACATGTTAGTCATCTAAAATATTTCCAATAACTTTTCAAGCATCTTTTTAATTTTTTTTAAATAATAACGCTAAGGGGCAAATAAATACAGGGTCCCATTTGAACATTTTTTTATTTGTAGGTTTGGAAGACATTGATAATGGATTCTAATTTTTGTTTATGAAATGTTCAAATGTCAAGTGCTTATCGCCCACCTGTTTCTTGAAAGGATCTATGACAGCAACGATTGCTGGATATCGGTTGATTAGATCAGCATAAACCTCTACCATGTCATCTGGCAACTTCAGCATTCCTTGGGCTATCTCATATTTGCCTTTGTCCTGGAAAATTTAAATTTGTAGATGTTAGCTTTTAAAATGTTACTGTTAATGTATATTCTCAGTCCTCCATTAGTATTGGATGAAAAAAATGACTTGTAATTGGCATTAAACAAGTTTGTTTAATATAAAGAAGTCCATCATTTCAGTCCATCAAAGTCCATCATGTGTAGTGTCTTACAGAGTCAAACATCTCAGGGGCAGCACAGTTCAGCCCAATAAATATATCTTGCCCAGGGGTCAGGTCGAGAGTAGTGATAGCCTCTTGAGCTAGGTCCAGTAACTGCTCTGGTCGGTCATACTGTGGGCAGTAGCCACCAAGGTCATTCACATATGACCCAGCAACCTAGTACCAACAAATAATTAAAAAGTAATGAGAAACTGGTCAGTTATTGTGTGACCTGAATTTTACTTGTGACCGACTTGTGATTAACTTGAGACTGACTTGTAATTGATTTGTGATTTGACTTGTGATAGGACTTGTAACTGCCGAGTGATTATACAATTTTATCGTACAAATATTATACGATACAATTATCAAACAACTACACTTACCCCAAGTTTGGGAAACAGCAACTTGCTCACTTGTTGGTGAACAGCTGCCAGCTGTTTAAGTGACTAAAATACAAGAAAATTACAAAATATGGAAATAAACAAAGGGCAAAAGGCTTTTAAAAAGTTTGAAGAAATAGGAACACCTCAGCTGCAGATTCAGGATTTCCCTAAAGAGGGGGGGGGGGTGTAAAATGTACTAAACCGCTAATAAAGGCAAGTTGCAGCACCTACGCCGAAGGCATTTTCCTGTAATCTACAGCATGTTTTTTTTTGCTTTCTAAGTTTCTCTCTCTATTTTGTTCTTATTTCTTCTGAAGAAGGGGCGTGCACCCCCATGCTCCCCTAGCCTGGGTCTGCCCCTGCACCTGGCGCCAATGTGAAGACAAAAACTATTCTTACCTTCCTTAGTGTATTTCCTGGTTTGGGGATGAGCAGCAACTCCTTAATAAGGTTCTGTTTGCCGGGGTAGGCCTTACCAGAATTCAGCAGATTCACCATCAACAAGGGAAGCTCAAACTCTCGCTGTTCCTGACCAAATTTAAGTACAAAATAATTCTATTAGTAAATCTAATAACACTGACAACTCATGTAATCCCCAACCCTTTATAAATCTTTCTTGACAAATTTTGAGTGAGTGAGTTTTTAGGGTTTAACGCCGTACCAGCATCAATGGCCATATTCACGGCGGGAACAAATTTCATTCAACAATTTTTTATTTCATTCAACAATTAATGTGAAGAAGTTACAGTTTTAGAGGTGGGAGGAAAACCCCAGAAGAATATCCTGGGGAAAAACCCACGGAGTCAGGCAGGGACTGAAAACCCAATCCACATATTGGCCCAGGCCGGATTCGAACCCGGGTCATAGTGGTGGAAGGCGAGGAAAGAACCGCTACACCAACCCGACTCCCCGACAAATTTTGAAAAGTCACAAGAGGCAAAAAATAAACAATGACAATTTAATGTCGTTCGTCATCGTTTATTTGAAATTAAACTTGTGACTTGACTTGAGGACTTGTCATTAAGACTTGAGATATTTTGTGAATGATTTGGTAATATGATTAGATTGATGACATTTATACCTCTGTCGAGTACAAGTTGGCGATATGTTCAAATGTCTGGATTCTGGCCAGTTTTGCTGCTGCAACAGCCACAGCTTGTGACACCACACACGCAGCGTTGCAACCTGGTAGCATTGGCTCTCTGGGTTCTTCAAAGATGACTGTTGTAGACTTATTACCACTTCCTTCGAGGGAAAAAAGAACAAGAATTTTTTTTAAATACAGAGCACATTCAAAGGATCTTTCACAGGGAGTAAATGATGAAGCATTTATAAAAAAAACACCGACATTCAGGAAAGGCCTGAAGATATTGTGAACAACATTTACAATTGTTACAATATTGTATGATGTTATTGTTATATCTGGAAACCTTTTGGAAGCTAAGAAAGAGGAACAGGGAAGGGGGAGGGGAGTAGTGGCCCTAACTATCCAAGTGGTGGAGGTTGTTAAATATAAATTCAGACAATTTAAAAGAAATGTCTGCTCGCATTTACTGTTTGAGGGAATGACAAGTATAGCAAGTTGGAAATACATCTGTGGTCCATACCTAGTTTCTTTTTGCCTTTTGGCGAGATAATTTTCTCTTCTTTTGCAGGTTCCGAGGCTAGTGGTTCTAGCTCTGCCGCCCTCTCACGTTCCTTACGCTCCGTCTCTTCTTTTTCCTTCTGAAATGTTGTCAGTATTTTCCTGTAATGTCAATAGTCAAAGTTTATGGTAGGCATTCACGTTTGAATTTTTAGTGTCTTAGATAACAAAAATCCGAAAATAAACTAGGTCATCAGTACCCTTTGTTTGGTTATTACAACGAATTGTGTAGAAAATATTACATTTGTTTTATGGAACTGCTGATGTCAATTTGTCAAATTGACGTTTAATTTAGAAAATTTCTCTTCAGCAAGCTACAAGGAGCTACTTTTGATGAAACAAATCACAAATTGAATGGTGCTTACCAGACAGTTTCATCAATCTCTCCCTGGTTGGCTGGGCTTATGCCACTAACAGCCTCTGTGATTGACCCCTGGATAAACCCAAGAGCCGCATCGACGATTTGCCGTCGTTCTTTCTCATCTTCTTCCTTTCTGTCGATGGGGGCGTTTTCCATGAGTAAGTTGGTGCTGGCCATGGTGACAGTGGACAAATGCTTTAGTTAAAAAACATAAGCAGATGTGTACAATAAATGTAACTTGTCTTTGAAGGAAAAATGTACTTTGAGCTAATTGAAAATGAACGGTATTTGTGAATTATTGCTAATACCTGTTCAAGCCCTTTGACGATACAGTGCACATCCACTTGTAGGGTAGGTTGTCCTCGACTGTCTAAAACCTCCCTACCTTCCACTTTGTGAATGACGGGTGGAACAGATAAAGACTCAAAGTGCTCTGACTGAGTTAAAGAAAAGAGGGGAAAATGAACAAAAATAGTTGGGCCGTTAATAAGGGTAAATTTGTGTTATGACTGTGATGATGTAATTTGCCTAAGTTATCTTACCAATCGACCGTAGACATCTGGTGGGTTTTCGTAAAACATGGAGTTGAGAATTTCCTCCAGCCTCTCTGGTATCCTATTCTCCTTGTAGAATGCGACTGCTCTCTGTTTGGTTTCATAGAACTCCCTCGCATTTCTCTCTGATGCTCGACTGGCACACATTTTGATGCCTGCAGGAGATGCCTGAACAGAAATAACAATATTTTAGGGGTTTTTTCCTGACGAAAAGCCTTCATTAATAATAAATAGATTAGACACAAATGTGAATCGTAATCAACATACATGTATCAAAACAATTCCTAGCTTTATATGAAAATTTCATTTATACATTTAAGAATTGTTTAAAATGTTTGTCAGTAAAGTATACATGTATGTTTGTCAATACATTTGTATATAATTTTGTTTAGGATTATATATAATTGGGCAGCTTCACTGGTGGCAGATCCAGCTGGGGCACAAGGGGTCACTAGTAGTACATCATATGTATCGTCAGACCCTCTAAATCCATGCGGTCCTATTTCTACGCATTCACATTCAATTTACGTTTGCAACACGCGCGCGTGCATGAGCTTTAGGTGCGCAGATTACGGAGGGTCGAGGATATACTACAAAACGAAAGAAAACAAATTCCCAATCTAGTTATTCAACATTCCCCTTTACTTTAGTTTGAATAGAGTGGATTTTCGTTCTCTTATTATTAATCTTATAATAGTTATATTATAAAATGGGGTCCCAAATTTGAGAGGTAGTTCGTAACGTTGCCAGCTGGCCCCACTTACAGCAAAGTAGCAGTGTGGGGCGAAGTGTCAAGTGGGCCAAGGATCAGCAGCTTCTTGCGCCTAAATTCGTAACGTTACTTACAGACGCTATTTTAAAACTAAAGTTAGGCTAGCGTATCTTGCCAATTATAAACGTACCTGCATACGTCGTCTATACTTTGAATCTCGTTCTATATTTCTTCATTAATTAATCAAATTTGAAGCGTTTTTGAACTGAACGTTTTTCGACTGCAGCAAACAAACAAAAATGTGTACGCCGCCATATTGGTTGCTAAGGGGCAATGAAATAATTGTGGGAAAGGAAATAAAAGTAAGAAATGTCACATTTCTGAATTCAAACAAATGTTTGGAAAATGTTATTATATTAAATATTCACTTAATTGGAATTTTGAGGAACAAAAAGTGAAATACATTTAGAAAATAATAATAAATAAAAGTTTGCCGGAAGTTGGACCCTAGCAACCGCTCTGTATCGCGCGTGAACACGTCGTCTGCTAATACTTTGCGCGCGGGACTCGGATCGACAGGCTGAATATTCGAACACTGTGTGGCATGACTGTCGTTAATTAACGTGCTTAAGTTTTCGAAAATCGACAATACAGTTAATTAGTTTCTTATTCAACATATAAATCGGGTTGTGCTGCTGTATATAGAGGTTATAGCAACTACACTACCACAGGGCCTTATTTTTTAGGGTGATATTTGTTTTCATTTTGTTGTTGTGATTGCAGGAATTAAATAACTTTAAATAACGTAAACTCTAGGTCACCTGTACGGCTGTAGGTCACCCTCAACCTTTTGCGGATTATTTTATGGATTGTTCATTTTCTCCTTATCTCCCCCAACTCTTGTCACTAACAATTAATCTACATTAATTGAAGGACCCTCTTAATTTATTGGATTTAAATAAAAGATGTTAACAAGATACATGTAGTTGTTTTTTCCCGACACTTGAATTGATGGAGACTGTCTGTAGTCACCAGTGTGTAGCACTAGCAGCAAGAGAGTCTACTGGCTAACATCAGATATTGCCTCTATACAGAACTTTGCAATGGAATCCAAACAGCAGATAGCAGGATCAAGGACATCGGCCCATCAGTACAGCAAGACAAGCACGAGCAGCGTACCGACATCTAGTCGGGCAAACTTTGACAATGATGAGTTCATGGCGGCTGCGATCGGTGACACAGCTTGGCTGAAGCAGTCCTTGCGGTCGAGACGAGACCCATCTCAGTATGATAGAAATGTGAGCTGGTCTTTCTTGATTTCACAAAGACTAGTTTTGCAGCACAAAAATAGTGCGAAGGCACTGGCTAAATATCACTCGCAATATTAAACAAATTAGGTCCATGAACAGCCGACCTCAATTATTAAACAAATAAACAGAGTGATACTAAATAAATAGTATGCACTGATGACGTGACACTTGATTTACGCCTGCAATTTTCTACGGTACTACAAAACCGCTTTGTTTTGAACTGGTTTTGAAATATTTAAATTCCTAATCTACCAGGGTCTGGCAGCCATTCATCTTGCTGCGCTCCATGGTCGTCTGGAATGTCTTAAACTCTTGGTGGAGAAATACAAGGTGGATGTCGATCTGCCAAGCACCACAGGCTGGCGCCCCATTCACCTGGCCATCAACAGTAGGACCGGCAAACGATCACTCAACTGCTTGCAGTATCTGCTGGACCAAGGGGCTAATCCCTCATTGTACGTTCATCAATCCCTCATTGAGACTGGACACCAGAGTTGTATTTGAGTCCCTGCATGCCCATCACGAGTCCTTCATCAGTCTCAAGTCAAATCACTATCTATGCAAATAAAGTTAACAAAAGCATTCTTTTGTCATTGTTCAACCAGATACTTGCGACTAGCTTTATGAAACGACTTGTGACTGGACCTAAAGGGACTCAAATAATAAACTCTGTAGTATACACTTGTGATCCACAAAGTCTTACATTCCATACGCACTGTGGACATTCCTTTGTTTTTATGTAGTTAAGAAAATGGCTAAAAACTAAAACTAACTGTTCTTGCTTCCAGAAAGGTTTTTCAACGAAATTTTTTATTCTGGGCCTTTCGAGTGTTTTCCTTAATTATTTTTCTGCATGAATAACCCCTTTTCCCCTCCAAATAAGCTCTATTTCAGAGAGGGGGAAAACGGACTTAGGACGTGTGCAAGTCCACAATTCATACCCTCTTCCTGCATCCTATGGACATCATTTGTTCGCAGGTCCAATGTCCGTACACTTGTGATTGTGAAGGAAGTCCACCATGCAGACACTAATCGATTGTATTTCCTCATTTCCTTTGGCCCTACAGAGTTAACTGTGACGATTTGACACCTGCTCACCAAGCGGCCATTGAGGGCAGCGTGAAGTGCCTAGAAAAACTGATCAAAGCCAATGCTGCCATTCATTTACCGGACGACAAAGGCCATCTGCCACTTGACTATGCCAAGATTTGGGGTCATAGAAAATGCGCCCGGTAAGTAACAAATTTACAAATAACGTCTGTTGAGATAGTTTGAGGACAGTCCATCTTTTTTGTGGAGGGGATTGGACCGTTAGTTTTTCTAAAAAGTCGTATTCACACACAACAATAAATTGTTCAAATGGGGGCAGCAGATCAGCCTCCCCATAACTTAGTCCTAATTTCCATAACAAAAGAAAACTTCTCAATAACACGGAGTCAGCTAGGACACTTAGACTAACAAAGGTGTGACCCAGCACGAGTAAATGAGACACTTTGAGGCAAAAATAAAATTTGAGATGTTGATTTCATCATTCAAAGATAAACAAGCTTTAAATGATAAAATCAAAATCTCAATTTAAATTGTTGCCGCAAAGTGTCTCATTTACTCGTGCTGGGTCACAGATAGTATGAAAGAATAATTGTCTGCATTTTGCTTATAATTTTAAGATCCAGTATCCAGTATGTGAATATACGTATCTTTAAAGTATTTTTCTAATTCTGCAGGATTCTAGCATCTGAAAGCTGGAGGCAAGGCAAAGAATACCAGTCTGAGGAGATGCAGAAACTGCAATATCTCCGCACCTTGAAAGAAGATGACGAGAAGGATGCAGAAGAATCCAAGCTGGCTGGAAAGGAATTCTACGGTAGTTTATCCTTCACAAATTGGCTGGATGAAAGAGGGTTCCAACCTAAGCCGATCGGACCTCCTTTGAAACGAGTCTCCCGGCCTGAAGTAACTCAGAAATCGGGCGATGTAGGAGTCAATACAAACAGCGTGTATAAAGCCAATAGTACTGCTCAGGGCAGGTCAAGGAATTTACCGAAGGAGAAACCGGTTACTAGCAAGGTACAGGAGAAAGCCGCAGAAGAAAGATCGCTAAGGAATAAGCCCAAGAAAACAGGGGATGTCGCACAACAAAAGCAGGGTCCTCGCGTGGCATTCGTTAGTGTACCTGATGGCACGAGAAAACCCCGACTTGAATCAGCAGTGATGCCTGACCTCCCAGGGGATGTTATGGAGAGGGTGATGGAGCAGAAACCCTCGCCCCATGACCGCCCTCTGGAATTCAAATGCAAGAACATCATCGACGCACAACACCGCCGGCTGTTCACAGGCGACATCAAGACCGAATCAGAGATGTACGCGCACATCTCAGATAGTCTAGATTCCCAACTGTTTCCTGGCAACTCCCGACTTTTGTTGGAGACGCATGCAAGTTCTCGGTCCAGTCAAAGCGAGGGTTCGAGCGGGTCGCAGAATATCGACATCGAGAGGGTTTCAAAGATGATGAAAGAACTTTCCAAGCCGTCAACATTTCCAGCCATTGAGGGACACAGCTACAAGTATTCCTTTGAGATCTTATGATGAATTGTTTGCAGAATGTCAGTCACAATGTCTCACAATCAAATGCAAGTTATGCTTCAAGCCAGCATTTTTATTTCCTTTTTGAGTGGGTATTTTATTATTTTATTAAGGATATTAAAGATAACCATCGACAGCATTCTTTGCAAAATTGGTGTACCGAATTAACAGGAAGTTTTGGAGCATGTTGTATAAAATTGATTAGAGGAAAAATTAAAGGGCATTAAGTTCCATAATGGATGAGTGTGCGTCACAGATTTAGCAACGAAGGCTTAAAGCCTTATACCAAGTCTTATAGCCTTGATTAACTTAAAATGTTGTTATCAAGCTGGCTTGATTAAATGGCCAGGCTGGCTTGATTAAATAGCCAAACTGGCTTGATTAACTTGAAATGTGATAAGCTTGCACTGTCATTGCATGTTGAAAGGGGAGATGAGGGTTTCTAGAGATAAAATGGTGCAACTTTTATCATTTGTGATCAATAAATATATTGTTTTAAAGGTTTGTTTTTAACTGTTTAAAACTCGTCCCATGCCAGAATTTTAAACTATACACGTAGGCCGTAGGTAGGCATCTGCCAAGCCCCCAAAAGATTTAGGCTATTACAATATTAATGCATTTTATTTAAATTTGGTAAAAATCATTAACCCCTAGATTGTGATGCACCAAAACCTTCCATAACCCTATCCCTTTTCAATAGTGCATATAGTTGAATGTAATATAAAAATGGCAAAATGCACGGACTTGTGAAATATTCCTTTTGGTCGTTTTCTGACTTAAAAACAGGCAAACAACATTAATAAAGCTATATATGTACATAGTTCAATAACTTTTGCAAGCATGAATTTTTCTTAATATTTTTTTTCCTACAGAAATCACAGTATAAAAGCTTTACACACGTACCATCCAATACCTAACAATGCGTGTTTCACACTCTCACAAGTACAGTACTGACATTTCACATTACCTAAACAAATTTCATTTTGAATTTTGTTTTATAGCTTGTGAATAACTACGAAAAAGAAATCTCAAAGATTGTGTTGCGTCAACCTTTCAATTAGTTTGGATCCTTGTGCGCGAGTTATACTCGTAATATGCATACTGCACATATTGTTTAAATTACAAAGGAAAACACCCCCCCAATTTTTTTTTACAAAAATAAAAAAAAAAAAAAAATGATGTAGTCTCATCTACTGCATTTGTCCATAAATCCACATGAGCTATCAAGTATAGAAATGTTTACGTACAGAATACAGTATTTTATGTACCCCAAAAAATAACAGCAAATTATAATCTGTTTTATATTAAACTCAGAATACTTTCAGCATATTTTTGGCAAAGCTTTTCAACCTCGAAAGCATGCTTTACTCACAGTAGAATCATTGCACTATTATTACAATGATTATTATTTTTTCAACTGATGGGCGAAGCCTGCTTAATCAAACGCAAATGTCCTAAAAGTGGCCCAAAAGATTAATGGGTGTTCACTAAATAACATTTACATGCAGTTTATTGCCCCCTGAACTCTGACCTATCAGTTGATCGGTTCTTTTAGAAACAGTGCTGCAACCAGGAAGCACAAACCTAGAACAAGCTTCAAATACAGAAACATTAGGCTACTTAATTTTGCAGCCTAAACCTTGGCACACGTGACAATATAGTGGCATTTGGCAAGACTCAAGCGGGAAAGTGCACATTGGCCAATGAGCGAATGTCACAAAAACCCAAAGCTGTACAACACACTGTACATCCAACCCATGTATCAAAGCATGAATGGGCACGTGTATATTGATGTTAACTGGTACATTGCCAATTTGTTAACCTAACCCTCCCAAATTCTCAAAAATCAAAATGATTTTGCACACACCCTAGGGAGTTATTAATAACGACAAAATTGTAGCCCAGTTTTGGCACGCCTTGAAGTGTTTGCCCTAGTTTTAAACTAAGCTGAAATTATTATTTCTAATAATTCTACTTTTGTGGGATCAGAAGCGTTTGGTCCTCTCCGGGATAAGCGTATCTTTCACCATATCAAACACAGACAGGACACCGCTGCGTTTGCTGCGTTTGTTGAAATAGTTCGTGACGGCGTCCTCTTTTTCTGTAAAAAGATGACAATAATGTTAAAAACGATCTCACCGCGTCGTTTTTAAAATTATTTTAAACTACAAATTTCAGTTTTAGGAGCATTTTGAAGAAAATGCTTGACAGTTAAACATTTTGAACATAAGAACAAAGAAATGTCTCCACAGGGATACAAATTTAACAGTTTCCCACCAGCATCTTATTTCTTTGTAACTGATGAGGGGGGTACTTGAGCAGGGAGCGAAAAAACACTACTTAACCCACTTACTTGTTTCTGTGGGCATATGTGTGGTGGGAAGAACGTTATCGTTTGCCGATAGAGAAATGAAGAAACCAAAAGGAATTAGCCACAGGCACATGGTGAAATATGCAATAACCTGGGAGATATAAGCGATATCAACAACAAAATCAGCACTATCACAAAATAGCTGTGGTCAAGGTGTTCATCAACTGTTTGTGATGCTATCTGACCGCTCGCGTTGACACTAGCTGTGCACTATGCATACATGTACACACACTATATATATGTACCCCGTTTACCAATCTGTCTTTATTTTATTGCTGGATTTATGTTTATTTATAGTTGGGTTTTAGACCCTATAATGTGTTGGAGATTGTAGCTACTATCCAGCCTTCTATCCATATAAAAACATGAGCTCCATGAGCCAGTGCTAAAACAAAATGACCTCCTCTGTATTTGCATATGAGGTCGTCAGTGGAAAATAAGCAAAAAAATAACGAAACTAAAAGGTGTTAATTATTGTCCAACTGATTTGCATGCAAGTTTGCCATTGAAGCTCTAAATGTGCTGCTATGTGTTAATGTTTTATTTGGCTAGCGTTGATTTCTGAGATAAAGTTCCCCGACTTACCTCTGAAAAGGGGTGCCACACCTCAGCAAAGTACTGAAAAGCTAGATAATGATTGATAATCACAAGCACTGCAAAAAACAAATGACCAAATCAACAAATTGAAAATATCCACGCTATTCAACAAATGACCTGTGATAAAAGCATTATTATCTCCGCCAAAGTGCTTGTTTTTGCCAGCGTTTATGTGTTTTTCTGTCTGTCTGTTTGTTTGTTAGCAGAATTTGCATGGGTCAAGGATGATTCCGTTATATTTTCAGATTGATCTGGATCCAGATCAGGAATCTGAATCACTTTGATTTAAAAAAAGAAATATTGGCAGATAGGGTGTTGTGCTGGACCGCTTTCTTAAATAGCTCCTTCTGTTGGCCATTTTATGCAGGCTGTGTTTTCTGTTTCTGTTTGGGGCGGAGGTCTGTGCTCTAGTGAGTGCCCTTTTTCTAGTTGTTAACAAATATCATAATTTGTGACTTTTGACCGGACTTGTGATGGAATCAACTGCAACACCGTCAAAGAGAAGGCAAAAAACTTAAAAGGAAAGTCTGGTGATGCCACAATGGTACGGGTACAAACTTACCACAGCTGCCGATGAAAACTGGAGACGTCAGCTCAATAAATGGGAAATTCCGAAGGAGTAAAGAATAAACTCCAACCGAGACTAACCCTGTGAGGGTTAGACGGAAGGGTAGGTCTTCAAACAAGACTAGGCCCACGTAGATACCAGCTGTTGCCTATGCAGTGGACAAAATGTTTCGGGTCTTAAAAGCTGTTTTGGAGGAGTTCAAGAAGTAACAATTGGTAGTAATTACACTAATAAAAAACACAAAGTAAATAAGAAGCCGGAAATATAATGAAATACCTTACTTGACTGTAAGTAAATAGTCTCAAGCATTGTGTGAAATCATAGCACTTTGTGCGCTGTCATTTTCAAGAAAAGAATCAATTTCCAACGATGGTTTATACCCAACTACCTTTGGAAATATACAACAAATTTCCCACCAATATATCCTTCAACTTTTATAAACTATTTTCAAGAAACATGTAAACAAAAAGTCTATTTTGTACATACTCATGAAAAATCCATTATTTGCAACACTGCAGTACCTTTCTCCCTCCCCCATAAAACACCACACAAAAGTCTTGTTCATACCATGTTCATACTTACAATTATCAACCATCGTACGACCTTCATTGTAATGACTGTGTACTCTTCAACCAGCTCTGCTAAATAATACAAGCCAGCAGCTGTAATGACAGCAGAATCATAAACAGTAAATTGCCAAAATAAATATCTAAAGGTCAAATAACTGATGTTCTCTTACACTAGTATTAATGTGTAAGATAAGAGGCAAACTTCACCAAAAGGTCTTTTTTAAAAAGGTCTTCTTAAAACTGGTCTTCACTCCCCACCCACCCCCCTCCTTTTTCTGCCGCCTTCATCCCGCTGTTTGTATACATGTTGCAGTCTGGATTTTGTAACTCACGTCACGCAAAAGTCAGGTTGAACTTGTACTTTGTAGCAAAACTTACCAAGAGCTAATGTAGCCAAACAAACATGGACAAATGTGGCTAACCAACTTAATACAAAGATAAACCACATCTTGGATTTTTACAGCCACAGGGATTTCTGAAGTCTGATCTGTTTTGGGTGCACAACAAAACGCGGATGAGAACACGTCGTAACTTAATAACCGTGCACGTTTTTAGCTAGATTAGGTTGGAAGAATCGAATGGGGGCGCCCTTTTGGCTCTATAATCAGCCAAAACCACCAGGAAACAAAACAACACAGCGCTGGTTGAGGGTTTTGCAATGCAGGTGTTTAAAAAAAGAGATAATTTCAACCTTTCTAACTCCATGATTTCATCGAGTTTTGGTTAAAAAGTGACCGATTTTAGCTGAGCAGTATGGGTCAGAGTACCTCGTCAGTTTCGAATTCCAACAATATAAACAGAGGTAAATCATTTTATTTATATGTACGGTTTCTTTCTTTCTTATAAAATCGTAATGATCATGTGATTATAATATTAAAATTACGTCGGCCTCACTACTTGGAAATTTGAAAAAGGCCGATTAGCGTTAGAACTAGACTCTATTTGTACTTGGTACTTGGGGCTTCATGGGCGGTTATGACATGATTTATGTATAGAATTTGAATAAATGTTGCATCATGACACTACTTTTTTCAGTCATAATCATATAGTTGTCATTCATATACCCCACCATATAGAGGTACGTACGTCAGTCATTGCAAACAATGTTGAAATAAAATGGTCTGAGAAACATTCCCAATGTTGTTAGTCTAGACATAGGGCCTATAGGCCAACTTAGAAAATAGTCAATATACTTTGATTGAAAATGACTCGACTCTCTATATCAATGGGTAGGAAAGCCTTATCACCTAATTTGCACAATGGCATCTGCATGGATAACAAGAATTGTGGGAAGAGGAAAGGGGCAAATACTGCTCCATTTTCTTTCCCACAGTGCTTTGTATCTATTGTGCGAATTCATTCAGGCAGTGTATTTGTGATAAGGCTATGTACACAATCAAAGAAGTGTAAACATTATAATATGGACTTTGTGCTTTGTACTACTATTTTGTACTAGTATTTCAACAGGTAATTCTTTGTTATTTTATGAATAAATTTAAAAGTTTACTGATACAGTGCTACATGAGGGAGGGGGAGGGGGAGGGGGTGTTATATTTTAATTAATTTTATGCAAGATACATTTACATTCTATTTATGTACTTATTAATATTATGTACATACATGTAGGTCAGAGTCCCAATTCATCAAGTGCTAGCTTCCAGCCTTCCAATAGGTCTCGACCAGCTGGAACAACGACAGAACGTCGGCGAACATGTTCAGGATCAGGATCCTCAAGTAGCTACAGGCCAAAGCCCAGTCGGAGTCACGGAGCACCGGCAGCAGGCAGGGTCAGCTGGCCGCATCATACCATCCAACCGCTGGATTCACCGATGCAGCTGGCCAACAACCAACAAAGTTCCAGTGAATTCCGTTTTCACCAGATTCACGGCAGGAACATTGTGCTGTCTGCAGACGCTAAGACAGCATCCCGCATGGGCAGCTTCTGCAATGCGCTTGTTTTCAGCCACCGGGCTATAAACGTTGGCGAGATTCTGCATTTTGAACTCATCCAGAACACGGCAGGCTGGAGCGGCGTGTTACGCTTCGGTTACACATCACAGGACCCACGGATGTTACGCGCCACCGGAATCCCCAAGTATGCATGCCCAGACCTCACAGCCAGGACTGGGAACTGGGCCAAAGCTGTGAGGGAAAACTCTGCTAAGCACAGCAATGTACTTAACTTTGTGCTAAGCGAAGACGGGACGGTGTATTTCAGTGTCAATCAGGATCCCTTTATGGAGTTTTTCAACGGAGTTGACACAAATAGGCCTGTCTGGGGAGTCATTGATGTCTATGGCAATACAACAGGAGTCAGAATTGTTGGTAGGTTCATTGTTAAAAAGCAATTGTCCAATAGAGGAACGTTTTCCTTTTTACCATTAAATTTTTGTTCGGTTTGTTTTCAAGAGTAATCTTTTAGAAAAACTACATAATAATTGTTTATTTGTTACATTTTAACTCTTGACAATGTTTTTTTTCTCATCACAACTATAAATTGTGACTACTCAACAAAATTAATTTTACAAATTCCTACTGTGCAAAGCAATAGAAACATATAACGACCTTCACCCGCATACATGCACAGTATGTATAGCATGAAAATAGCTGCATATGAACTATTTACAAGGCAGTAGCTGTCCTGAAGTTACATTTCTTTGGATCAATTAACAGTTGAATGTAAATCCTTAAACTGCAGTTCAATGTATTTAATCTCCAAGTGTGCTCATGCTTCTCTGTACGGTTGTTCTATTTCCAGATACGTTCCCAACTTCCAATAGGATATCAAGTCGAGGTGCCTCAGTGAGTTCTAGCTTCCAGGATTCCTTGCGCCTTGTCTCAGATCTCCTTCCAGGTAGCAGTCGGGCTACTCCCGCAGCAAGCAGCAGTGGTGTTCGCTCTAATGCCCCAAAGCCAGAGCCACTACCACTTCACCCTGCTCACGGCTTAAACATTATACACACAGAGGCAAATGCAGTTGCTGACCGAAAGGCATCTAGTGTCAGCGGTGGGATCACCTTCACCAGTCGCCCTGTCGATATTGACCAGCGGGTCTTAGTAAAAGTCCTAGCTGTAAATCACTGCTACATTGGACACATGGGTGTTGGATTGACCTCTTGCGACCCGGCCTCCCTAGATCTAGACCTCTTACCCCTGGAGGCCGAAGATATTTGTGATCGCAAGGAATACTGGGTTATGTCTCGTGATTACGATACCTTAGAGGAAGGGGCCTGTCTGGGTTTCACTCTTGGAAGGGACGGCCGATTCCACATGGCTGGACCAGAGGGGGTCAACGATAAAGTCCTGATGCATGTTGATACTGCAACTCCACTGTGGATGTTCTTTGACTTATATGGGACAACACAGACTATTAAAGTATTAGGTAAGACTTTCTCTTCTTTTTGTCTCTAATTGAGATTACAAAGACCATGGTTTCCCCAAAAAAATAACAAAATCAGTGAAATGATTATTTGGTTGCAGACTTTGTGATAACCAATTATTTGATGGACTGATCAATGTGGGGGTTGTTTGGTTACATTTTCCAGTTTGATTAATTAATCAAAACCCCTTTGGGAAATGAAGGCTTCTTTTTAGAAGAATGTCTTATAAATAATTATTTCAGAGACCTGAACTATTCTAATTTGAGAAAAACTTGTCTGGTTGTTACATTCTGCAGGTGCTCTGAAGAACATGCCTCCCCCGCCACCTCCACCACCACTCCCCCTCCCTGATGGAGAGGTCAATGACATCAATCTGAATAGATTTGATGAAGCCCAGGGTGCAATAGCTGCCATCGATGCAGCAGCGGCGGCTGAAAGCGAGCCAGCTCCCACACCCCCTCCACGCATCAGTTCGGCCTCCGGGGGCAAAAATGCCGCTTCCTCTTCCAACCTCAAATCCCGGCGGGTGCCTCCCCCTCGCCCCTCTAAACCCCCTCTGCGACAGGACCACGAGTGCACGGTGTGCTTTGAGAACTTCCCAGACGCAGTCTTCTATCGTTGTGGCCACGTCTGCTGCTGCTTGGACTGTGGCTCTAAGCTCAAAGAAAGAGGAGATCCCTGCCCACTGTGTCGAGCCCCGATCGATGACATCATCAAATTCTACAAGATGTAGGTGTGTAGATCATGAATCTCTCAGTAGAATCTCTTAGTAAAACCTAGCCTTTGGTGACTCTATACAAGTTCCCCTCAAAGTCTGAGTGACAGATAGTGAGGAAGCGATAAGTGTAAATTCTAAAGCATTCCAATCACTGTGTGGACCTGATGTCCACACAACGCAGATTGTGAAGACACTGTGTGGACTTGCCTACGTCCACACAAGTTTTTCACTTCTAAAAAGGGCTTCAATTGGAGGTAAAATAGCAAAATGAAAGGGAACACTTGAGGACCAAAATAAAAAAATGAGGTTGAAATAATTGTCACGGTGCAAGTAAAAAGAGTATTTTTTTAAATACATGAATACGAAGGAATGTTCGCACTAGGTATGTAACATGAGTGGTCAAATAGGGGGTGTGTTCACCAGTTGACTTGAAGGGGGGGAGGTTCAAGAAATTTCAGTTGTCACAGTTTTACCGCATGTGAGTGCAACTTGGCTACTCGGATAACAGAAAACAAACTTCATCTTTTGCTACAGCTTTTTTTCTATACTGTACTAGTCGGACATGTACACATACTGTACATGTTGTCTTGTGATAAAGAGTTTTTATAAAAACACTGGATTTTGTGTGACATTAGATTGTATGGTAACTTGTAAAATGTGATTTTGATGTTGTAGTTTGTGAAAAGTTACATATAATTGAAAAAAAGTGAACAAGTGAAATATTAACCATCCATTTCTGAAATATTAATTAAGTTAGTTGTAAACATCTACATTTTAATATGCAAAGTAAAAGTGGTACACTTACATGTACCGGTAGGTTGTAAAATGTACCTTTTCAACAACATCAACCCCCCCCCCCCCCTATTTTGCTGGAAATAAGGGACATAGTTCAAGCAGACCAGGCTCGACTACATTTTGATGGAGTATGACTTTGTCCATTACAGAGTGCTGTTGTCTTATAAGCCATGTGTACTGAGTTCATCAAAACCAACCAGCACTTTAGTGGTGGTTCCAATAAACCATGTATTAATTGAAGGCGGAGTGATGACTGATGGATTTTGAAGGAAATGGTCTCGTACGTAGGGAGTTAGGGTGAATGAAAACAAATTTCATTTTGAGTTGTCAATGACTTTTGATACAGAAAAACATGTAGAAAGAGGACTGGTCTTACACGAATGCATTATTTATGACCAACAGCAATATTTGAACATAATGACAAAATTTTGATACGGCAAACTGAAAATGCAAATGTTATTTGCAAATTTTCAATTCACAAAATAAGCACTTTGCACTGTGAATTGCTCCTGCTTTTATGTGTTCAAATGCTTGGCTATGTTTACGTGTACGTACATGTACGTCCGTCACGTAAATCGATGTCCATCACGTAAATTGGATAAAATATTATTCTAAAAATATTGACTGCTATAAGCAGAGGTGTAACAAGTCGCTGATTTTTTTGACCCGAGTTGAGTCAAGTCATTTTAAAGAAGTAACTTGAGTCGAGTGATTAGGTCAAGATAGTCGAGTCTAGTCACAGTGTGTAGTCGAGTCGAGTCGAGTGTATTTAGCTCGAGTCACTTCCGAGTCACAAATAGTTTAATACTGTATAAATAAATAAATAATATAAATAAACTTGTTACAGAAACACAAGGTGAAAGTCCACGACACGCAGGTTTAATGTATCATGAAGAACGGAGAACAGACAGCCACTGTTTAATATAACATACGTGTACTTATACATAATTATTAGCATAAACGTTGCATAAACATAAACCGGCACTGGCGTAAATTCTTCCAAATAGGCACTTTGGGAGACAAATTAGCGATAGTTTTGATTCACTTGGGAGACAGTGGCACTTAGGGAGACATTTCAGTGTCTCCCTAAGTGTCTAGCTACCCCACAAAACGATATTTGGGAGTTATTTTTGCTCGGAGAAGACAGATTTGGGTCTAAATAGCATAAATATGAAATTTCGTGGAAAAAGCTCCAGGTAAAAACGGGTTAGGTTACAATAAAGATTGTGCACGACTCTATGGGATTGTCTCCCAAAGTGCCCATTTGGAGGTATCTAAATCATTGCAAATATTTTTCGCAAAAGTTTTGCTCTTATTTTGGAAACTCAAGTCTTATTAGCCTTTACTCGAGTTGAGTCGAGTCATTCTGATGATGAACTCAAGTCGACTCAGGTCGAGTCATTTACCCATCGGGACTCAAGTTGAGTCGCCAAAAACTGTGACTCGAGTCTGAGTCATTGACTCGAGTCAATACAACTCTAGCCTTTAAACAAGGCCTCATGTCTGATAGAGGCCGAAGCGACTAAAAAGAGACTAATCGCGAAAACCTGAGTGAACGCCAGTGCGAATTGCCCAGACAGTACAAGTGGCCTTTATCAATCTGGTTTGGATTTCTTATGTTAACCTTTGTTTCCAACTGGAATCTCTACCGAAATGGTAGCGTCCAATCAGCGAACGTATCTCTGCGTGACGTCAGCTTATATTTGAGTTGGACTAGTTCATTTTACAAACAGGGAATGTCCAATCATGTCACTTACAATATTTAGTTCAAATCATTAGTTGCTTCCTAATTTATTGCAATTTTGCATGTAAAATAGATTTAAATGTGATATCTTGTATTTATCATTCAGATATTCAACTCAGAAGCAACATTTATTTACGTTTTTTTACCTTTTCTTACATGCTTTGATATTGAACGAATCAAGAACGAAACCAACTGGGAGATCGCTGTTCTGATTGGGCGTATTGGCATGCTAATATGTACCTATGAATAATTCATGCCGAGCAGTGAAACCTACATTGCAAAAGGCCTCGTGACATTCGTCACTCGGTCGCGCGTTCACCCCAGGTATCTAGACTCATCTCAGCCGCTTAGCCAGAGTCACGAGGCCTTGTCAAAAGGCTAATACAACTCTGGCTATGAGTGGTGTGAATTAAATTAGCTTCTCAATGTAGCCATTTGAGCACCCCCCCCCCCCCCCCCCCCCCCACACAAATAATTATAAGAAACTTTTACTTAACAAGTCAAAACACTTTTTTAACGTCTCGTTATTTTAGAGATATAGAAGAGTTCTCCCTAAACTTACAATAGATGTCATCTCCAAAAAAAAGTCTTGCAAAACAATCAATCATAAACTACTAAGCGTACAACTCGCTGTTTTTTTTTTGCGTTGGGGGGGGGGATGTAAATATAATATTGAGTTTTGCCATTAACTGACATATGTTTTATATACATTGTATACTCAGTGCTATCGTGAGAAAATATTAATTAAAACAAATCACTCTGGTGGGATTCGAACCAACGACCTTCTACTTTCTAGTGCAGATGTCTTACCACGTGACCACCGAGCTAGCTGGGGTCAACTGCCTGATTCAAATCGACTACGGTTGATTCTGATTTTAGGTTTGTCACTAAGATTAATTATGTTACATTAAATCCCCACCAAATAAAAACAAAAATGCAAACTATATACAAGTGGAAATTCTTTGGAAATCAAAGTTGATTATGTGCATTATGAATATAGAGATTTAAAACAACTTTTAAAATGATGTACTTCTTTATATATATTTGCTATATTTTAGTGTGCACATTGAAGTAACACTGACTAGTGCTAGTAAAATTCTGTTGTCGTTGCAAATTTGGTAAATGTTGGCATTACATTCTTAACAGTCAGTGCAGTGATGTAAACACGTGTCGGGAACAAAATGTGAGGAACTTTGTAAATGTTGTATGTGAAACTGCGTAATGTGTGCTCATGCGCTACAAGACTTCATAATATTTTGTACACTGTACATGTACATGTACATGTACATGTACATGCATTGTCTGTGCGTGTACATTAAAACATTAAATGGAAAGTGGTAAAATACGGTAGGATTATGCAAAGGATTGTCATTGTACATTTCCCTGGGCAATCATCCATTGTATCTTTTAGTGATCAGCTTTTGGTAAAAGTTAATGAATTTAAAACATTTATTATTATTATTATTTTTTATTTATTTTTTTTGGTGGGGGGGGGGGGGGGGGTGGATTTGTCAGTTTTCTCTGGCTTAGGCGTCATCAGAACATTATAGTCCTCCAATGACTTGGAAAACATGGGCTAAATGAAGACACTTGCTTTACATCGTGAACCTCAAATCAGACCAATTAAGGGTGTGTCTGTTTAGTTTTTAATATAAAGGCTTCTCAACATGAAGCCTAAGAATGACGCCAAAGCCGATTACAAGGCCCATGTTTCGAAAACTGGTCTGCGGTCAGCCGCTCGCTGTTGACGAAATAACCTGGGGCCAATTTCACGAAGATGCTAAGCACAACAATTTGCTTAGCATGAAAATTTGTCCTTGGTAAAAACAAGGTTACAGACCAAATTTTCACGTGATCTTTATTGTTTTTGATTGGTAATCAGCTGGTGTTTTGCTTATCATGAAAAACACGTAGAATTTTGGCTGATAACCTTTTTTTAATGAGCAAGACTTTTTTGTGCTAAGCAAATGTTTGTGCTTAGCAGCTCCGTGAAATTGGCCCCTGGCGGTTTCATGTATGTATATTATTCATTATATTATGTACATAATTTGCCTGCCCCTGTCAATCTATGAATTATAATACTAAATATTTAACCACCTTAATAATTCAGACTATGCGGTTGATTGAATGCATCTTTTTGTTGTTTGTAAATTTCATAAGGAGATAACATGTGCAATTTAAACAATCATACTTCAGTGAAGTAGGAGTTTTTTCTTTGATTGATGATAGATGACTTAGAATAAAACCATGACAAATGTGATTCAGATTAATTGTGTAGAAAAAGCCATAATGTTTGTGTCTTCCATAATGAGGTTCGGGGTTTTTTGTCAGAAGAAAAAAGCCATATAATAATCAGTAAAACTCCCAAAAACCAGTATTTTATTTGGGTTTACAAACTTTTTGAATTTGAATTTGAATCGGTAGACCGGCCGGCAAATTTATTTTCCTAAAGAAATTCCGGACTTGCATCCCATTCCCTTTAAAACACCCTTCAAAGTACTGTATTTGTTGAACACGACACATGATCTTTGAAGGTTTGCGTCAATTAATTACAGCATATGTTGATCACGATTCAGCGCCATTTAGGTTTCAAGGGGGGATGGGTTAGGTTACAATAGTGTTGAGTGCGTATAAAGTATAGGGATAAGAGGGGGGTACCCCTCTGCCACATAAACCCTCTCGCGTGTATTGATGGTCATCCTCATTCATTTATGCATGCCCAATTCTAATTAGTCCGTTATTCGTAGAGTTTTTTTCACTCTGTATACATCGGTACCATTATGCCAAAGAGAAACTGTTCGCTGGTCGTGAACAGTTTTCAGGGTGATTTCCTTTGAGGTGTTATTTATTGACAGCATCATTAGCCAGTAATTACATAAGAGCATACCAAATTGGATTTCAAGAGCTTCAATCTAATCATGGTACCAATGCCAACCGGAGAAAAAACATCCGTTAATTGAAACTGGAGAATCATTTTTTCATCTCCTTGATTTTTCTATTATTGTCTTACCTTGAGCAACCAAAGTGTAAGCGACTTGGTTTGATGCTACAAAATAATTTTTAATAATTGAATTTACGCACAAATCAACTTCGCATAATTTACTCTTTTTTAAAATTACATTGTTATTTTTATTTTTGATATTTTCTGAGTCTCAGACTAGAGTTTCCTTTTTATTTTAACATTTTCAGTCGGTGTATATTTCTTTGTTTTAAGGGGAATTCGGAAAAAAGGTGTTCAAAATCTTGTAGTCTCTTTAGCTCAGTGGATACTAGTTTTGCAAAGCCGGGAAAACTCATTTGCAAAATGGTTTGGTCTTTGGAGTGCGTTCCATTAGTAGCGCTTTGATTCAACCGTTTCTGTTTCATATTTTAAACCGTACCTTTTGGTGTACAATCAAACAACACTTGGGACACGATCTTATTCCGCCGTTTTTCGTGAGCGACTTCTCGAAATATTTAACAATTATCGTCATTTCTTAAATTCTTATTCTTAATAAATTAAGGTTCGTTTTGAGTAATTACCAATGTTCCATTCTCTTAAAAAATTTGTGAGAACGTCATAATTTTGCTAAACAAATACGACACTTACTTAAAGAACTAACGAATTATAGGTGTTTCTGGTGATAATGACGAATACTTTGTACAATCATGTTTACATCTGAAATGGATTAAAGAAGAGATTTTCGTGGAACTTGCCCACTTGCTCAGATACCTGTGCATCGGAGAGCCTCAACCGTCTTCTTACAATCCTGCACAAACCGCCTGTTGACAACACCATATATGAACGGATTGATAGCATTATTGATATAAAACACGAAGCTGAACAGATACAGCAACGCCGACCCAATTGGGCCCTGTTGGTGTATGTAATTCTGAGTTTGTGTCGGTATGGACAGGAGGCCGACGCCAAGAAACCAAGTAGAGAAGTAGACCAACGTGGTGATGAGCAACATCTTGGTCGTCTTCTTGTTGCGCAAATTGCCTGCCTCTGCTGGGCGTCTCTTTGATGGGCGAACGGGCGCATCTGCAGCGTCACCATTGGCGTTGCCAGTAGCCGGTGCGGCGGCGTTCTTTTGGGGTGGTTGTTTGTGATGTGCACCGGCGACAACTACACTACGGATAGTGTTTGGTTGTTTTGAGGTGGAAGGAATATTCATGTCAGGTTGGGGTTGCTCATGGGAGCCGTCCAGAGTAGCTCCATTAAATTCAGTGTTAGGGTTGCGACCGGCCACCGAGGCGATTTGGCCTGGGCGAACGGCAGCTTGCTTCCGAATGGCAAGGTAGATCTTCCCGTATAGAATGGCATTGATGACAAGGGTGGAAAAGGGTGCAGCATATACCATTGTGAACATGAGGTTTCTGACCCATTTGGGTGCCGTGCTGCTGAAGGAACATATGCCAGTCTGAGACCCTTCTCCGCGCTCGACATCGTAAGAAAAAAACACAGGTAGGGCTTGGACTACCGCAAGGACCGGGCACAACACCGCCGTGATTTTGGCGTGTCGGGCGGTCATCCAGCGCCGATGCGGCCGGCAGATGGCCTGGTACCGATCCACTGCGATAGCAGATGTCAGGAAACAAGAGTTGTAGACGGTGGCAAAATTCACAGTGAGTACAAATCGGCAAAGAAAGCTACTGGTGTAGTTGAGTCGGATGAACCAATGGTACACGATGATGGGAGTAAAGAGGCAGACAATGAAGTCTGCAACAGCCAGGGCGAGGATGAAGACGTGCGGGCTGACCGCCTGCCGTTTCCTGGTATACACCAGGATGATGAGAGCATTACCTGGCAAACCAACAATGCCCACCACGATATGAAAGATCACCAGAGGCCACAGGGAACTCTCCATCTTACACGTTCCGTCCCGATATTTTCTTAATCAATATTACCGAATTTTAACCTGATCTGTAGATCATAGATCCAGTTCCTGATCAGAAACTAACCACTGTGCAGTGTTACCCGACGATACTGGAAATCACACTGAATAGACATTCTGGTTAGATTGTGTACACCAGTGACGTGACGCCAATTATACCCTGACGTGCACTGAGCGTAGGCGGTCTCGCCAGACCAGTTCACTTTTTTTCTTTGCACACAACCCTAATTTGTATGGAGATATGTTTAACAACCAATCTGCAATTTGTTCAATGTTATTTATTGTTACCTTTCTTTTGTCTTTCGAAATACCCATTGTCCTTGATCGAATAGGCCCAGTCAATATAAAAATAAATATATTTTATAAAAAATAGAAATATTCACATGTTAAGATTGTACACAATAATTCACATGCAATACTGCTGGAGGGCGCTCATCTTATGGAGCATTATTTTAGTGCCATTCGTTTCCCAACGTATTTTTGTTGATCCTGGTCAGTTTTAATTGGCTTGTCTACCAGTAGCTAATTAAGTCATTTACCTAAACTGAGGATCGTTGGTAGTGCTTTAACTAAGCCTATTTAATTGCAGCGGCATCGTAGAGGCGCTTTTTTGTTGGTGCTAAGCAATTTTGTGTGCTTAGCATCTCTATGAAATTGGCCACAGAAAGCACAGGCTTAGGAGCCAAGTGGTATTAAGAAGACCATAGTTGTGGCAACCACCATTTTTGGTGGTCTTGCTTTTAAATTGGAGAATGGGTACGGAATTACTTCTTTTTGCAGGTGTCGGGACCCCAATGAAACTAAACCTGTCAAATTGGCTTGTTGGGCTAGCCCAGGTAAAATCAACTGTCTTTGTTTTATGTATTTTTTTCTGTCGCATTGCTGTTGAGTTAACCTGAATACATAAATCAAATCAACTTAAAGCCAAGAGCTGCGCTGACATATCCGATGATATGCACTCTGCTACTCGTAGTACTACAGAACCGGTATCTAAATATTAAGTTGTTGAGGATGAAAACTAATATCCACATAAGTCTGGTGTCGGTGCGTCATTTATATTGGTTCCTTAGCGATGATCAACATCTATACGTTGTTAATAATAGAAATGCTGCAGAAGTTAAAGCTGACACTAAAGTGAAATGAAGGATTTAAGCGTATATACATGTACGTATATAGGCCTATGCTGTTGTAAGCGATCCGTTCATTAAACCTGCGGATGTTGTCGTGATGGAAGGAAAGCAATCAATGACGGATTTGGTGACGCGAGCTGAAGACGCCTACGTCATCATTGAAAAGCTTCGAAGATGAAAACATGAAAACTCCTGCCATTCCTCGCTCGATGAGTACAAACCAACCGCCACCCAGGGGTCAGACTGTAGTCAGGGGAAATCTATTGTGCATAAATGCTTTTCTGTCAGCGACCACAAGAGGGCGCTGACATCAAGTTGTCTTGTCTAAAGTCCCCACAATTGACGGTTCAACTTCACAAAAGACTTTCTTGCAGTAGCATTTGATTGTTATTCTGCAGCAGGGGACTCGTCGCCAACTGGCCTGGAGTTGCAGCTTAACGTCAACCAACATATCCAGAACACAAACGCATCAAGGCAACACCTAAGTACATAATTATGCTGACAACAATCCCAACAGTAGCAGTAACAACAAAATGAGCCTCCGTCAGCCGCAGGTACAAGAACTACAGCAGCAGCAGCTGAGCAGCGGCAGCATGAAACATCCTTCAGGCTCAAAAAACCCTGCAAATGTATCGACCAACAACAGGCTCTCTCTCTATTACAGCAACTGCCAGGGATGTAGTCGAGTCCATCACAAGTCCCTGCAAGTCCCTGTAAGTCCCTGCAAGTCCATCACAAGTCCTTCAGTTCCAATTCAAATCACAAGCTATTCAAATCAGCTTTGACAAAGGCATTCCTTTGTCATTGTTCATCCAGTTACTAGTGACTGCCTTTATGAAGGGACTTGTGACTGGCTTCACGAAAGGACTTGTGAAAGGACTTGCAGGGACTCGACTACAACCCTGGCAACTGGTGCGAGCGATAACCCAGTTCGTCATGCTCATGGACAGAGACCTCAGGCGCAGAAAGTGTACGGTATAAGACGACAAAAATGCTGGTGGATTTAATGCCGAGCCGATCTATGACTCTTTGTATTTCCCCCCCCTAATTTTCAAATTGCGAAACACTCGTCTTTTTTTTTTTTTTTCTTTTTTTTTTTTTTTTTGGGGGGGGGTAACTTTTCGCTTGGTGGCGCTATTCAAGACACCTATAATGTAGTACACGGGCAAGGAGAACGTTCATGTCCACTGTTTGCACCTTTCTACTATGTAATGTTTAACGAACTAGCACTAAATAATTAACATTGACATTGGAATTTGTATTACCCTTTTATTTTGTATTTATAATACATATTGTATTATTTTGCATTTTGCATTTTGCATTTTATTTTGTTTTGTTTCTTTAGGCTTTTATTGGGTGGGGGAGGGGAGGGAGAGTATTCAACCCCCTTTTATGTTGTACTATATTTCTAGATCATTTAGACCCGTACCCAAAAAGTTGTCATTTCTTATCCTGAAATGGGCAGAGCAAATAGATTTTGATTCAGGGCCTGACCCAGTAGTTTCTAGAGTGTACGACGTTGGAAAATTCAAACCACGACGTTTTGAAGTTGAATATGACGTTTTTGCCTCTTCGTTTTAGACCAGTTGTAATAAGCGGACCAGTTATGTTTGGTTCGAAATATTATAGGGGTCTGGTCGCTGTTAACGCCCGAGTCGAGGGTTCTGTCTAGCTTGAATAGCGCCATCTTGTGTCAGATGATAGGCAGCCCTTCTCCCCTGATTATAAAGCATTCGTAAGGTTCCCCCGTTCACCCCTTAAAATTTAAGATCCGGATGTCCCTGAGGCTTGACGTCCTATAATGTTAAGGGTCCTCCGTCCAAGTTCCCTGCCATTCCTGATCCATACCCCCTAAGGATCCCCCGCCCACTCCCGCTCACCATTTCAGGTTTTGTTTTTACTTATCTATCAATTGTGCAGCCGGTTTTTTTCCCATTCACATGTTTGTTTCTTTATTAGCCTGTCCATTGTCGATGTCCTTCCCTTCCCGCTTAAATGAAAACGAAATAGATATCCCGACGGGGTTCTTCTCGAAGCCATTAATCTGTCAGTGCTAGTTGTTGTCGTTTACCTTGACACATGCCGTCTCCAAGTGCTTGACTTTTCCCCCGAATCACGCCAAAAGAAATGAGATTTTCCTTTGATTTTTTTTTAAAGAACCATACTGTTTAAGCAGGTGTTTTCACTGCACCTTTTGCTGGGAAATAATTAAATATAAAGACTTGGCGGTTCTTGTGGCTAATGTGACCAAACTATCGAAACACAACGAGTCACAAGAAGCCGGAACTACTTTTGAGTTATTGGCCTAAAGTTCAATTTTATACAGTGGAAATTAACAGAACTAAAAATGCAACATCTACGATATTAAACTGAGTGAACCATATATCAAAACGAAGAGAAATTATCCCCCCACCCGCTATCAAAAATGGGATCCAGTCACAACAATTATGCTATATTTAAAAAATGAAGTACAGAACAAACAAAACATCCGATTGACGAACGATCACAGAATTATATCAAAGCAAACAGTGACAAAATAATGGTCTGTACATCGGCCCAATAGGAACCAGCGTTCCCTAATTTTATTCACCCCAATATCAGTCAGAAATAAATAAGAGCATTTACTTAAAAGTAAAGCATTGTAATCTGCTTTAATTTGCACAATACAACACTTTAGTGTACATTTGTAAGTTTCTAATCAAAGGACACTTAAATTGTCTAATAACACGAAGCGGTAAAATAACGCTACGAACATGAATTTTAGATGTCCACATTACAGTTTTATTCTACGCCATAAACGTTTGGCACTCTACGAAGTTTATAATTATGCTAGCAATGGTGTCGTCACTATAGTGGTTGTAATTAAAGTCACACGCAAGAAGGTCACATGGATTATAGCAAATGTCAAATGTTTCGATTGTTATAAACTGAAATCCAAATGATAAATAGGTCAGGTAGCCCAAACCGTAAATGACTTTTTTCCACTAGTTACAATCATCCAATTTACGAACCTAGGACCTTTTTGAACGAGAAAAACAAATCTTCTGATTTCGTAACCAGTTGGTTACGTGACCCCGGTCACGCCCACTCGTCTCCCCCAACCCTTCAAATTATTAGAATTGTAAGGTCTGGAAACCTAAAATATACCAGCGCGATGTTAAATGTGGCGGTACTTTGTAATTTAACGTGGCAAAAAAAGCAACCCAAAACCCCCAAAATCCTACGAGACACGAGATAACAACATGCTTGCCAAGTCATTAATCTAAAAATTAATGGCTATATTAAAACCGGACAATATTTTCTGGTTTTTGTTTTAACATAATGACTTAAGTTAAAAAACTAACTCGATGTTGAAACAAATCTGAAAACACACTAAGGCATCACTTTAGGATCTCTAAATAGATTTATCTAAACAACAATTTGCTTGCAACATTTTATCTGCGTGGTTTTACGTGCTTTATTTTCAAATCAAAATAAAATGGTGCCGAAATCCTAATATGATATTTACACTACATTATCTGCAATAAAATAAATTGCCGTTTAGGTAAACAGACGTTTGTTGTCAGTCGTAACGAGCTTTTAAATGTCGTATCTTCAATTTGTTATACACAAAAACACCTTTTGTTTGGTTTAAGATTTAGGCGCAATTATTAAACGCTATGACAAAAATAGACAATATTTTGAGCGAAAAGGGGCGTTGCAAAGCCGGCATAGTGTTGGCGTGACATGATAGTAAAGTTTATTCAAGCAATTTAGCATTTTTTTATTTACACTTTAAACTTACGTCGATATATACCCCCTTTATATTTCACGGCTGTTTAAAGCCGAACATGACCTTCTTATACTTATAGCGCCCTCTTTTGCAAAACAAATGCCATATTTTCCTAACGAACAATATTGATACGATGCTTTTTTTTAATTTGTAAGCCGAAGGAGAATATGATTGCGTGCCTATTATACAATAATTATATAGTTAATTGCCAATTGCCATAAGTTTTATTCAGTCTAGTCGGTTACTTAAAAGTACTGTACTTTTAAGTCTTGTCTTGATAATCGTCTCTTTATAAACAAAATGTTGAAGACATGGTCACAACAATACAATAATATTTCGTGTCTAATTCAAACAGTTGACTACATTTGCCACTATAAAATTAATAACTGTCTCTTGTTTTTATGAATTTGTGTGTGTTTTTTTTAAACTTCTGGAGGCATGTTTCCAAATATTCCCATTGTTTACTTTACAAATGTAAGTTCATCCCCAATTGATGGATTTTAATTAGCTCGTTAATATGTATCCCGCGTGTCTACTTAGTGCTGCTGCAGGGCGCGTCCCTCTGACAAGCTTTCTTCTGCGGCAAGCAGCAAACGGAATCTGCGAAGCAGCGCCCGAAGCTGTGGGTGCCACACCTCGCACATGGATGAGGCTTGTGACGTCATGCAGGGCAGGGCCTCGTCCGTCATGAAAAAGCATCCCTTAGCGGCGTAGCTACAACAGGTCCCGAACATGACACACTGCCCGCTGTTTTGTGGCCCACATTGAGTGCACTGTGGTGGGACAGAAAAACGTGGTATAAGTTTCGTTAACAAAGGAGTTATGCTAACAGTATCCTAAATATATCAAATAAGTTTCCGAAAATGAAATTAAACAATTTATTTCTGCTGTATGCGGCGTAATTTATGTTACTACCGGGTAAGTTGAATTCAAAATACCTTTTTTCCCCCGCAAACAAACTTCATCGATATCAACCGACTTACTTGATTTGCATTCTCAGGGGTCGAGCCCGATCGCTTGCCGTAAAAGAAACCGTTCCTTTTGCCGTAGAAGAACCCATTGCGCTTGCTCGTTCTCAGGGCAGACCCCCTGGGTGTGACTTGGGTCTCGGCCTCGTCTTCTTCGGTGCCGTCGATCCCCAGGGTGGTGTCACCAAGGCGGTTACTGTAGAGACGATGGCCTGGCTTAGGCGGCCGTGTCTGACTCTCCCCCTCCCCCTCCCCCGTGCTGTATGGGTGCGCCAGGGTGTGGGCTAGGAGTTGCCGTAACTGTTGGTCGGTTAAGCCGACATCGTTAGACCAGTACTTATCCGAGTCCCGGCCCTCTCTCCGAATCTGCGGGCAAAACATCACACTGTGAAGTTGATTTGTAAAACATTTTGTTATTCATACGAGAAAATATTAATGAAGCGAGTAACTATATTAGCATTAGGCCAGAATTAAGAGGACACAGATGCAAAGTTGCTGTAAACGCTCAGGCATCGAACTGACTGTTAATCCATGGAGGTAGGTTAATATAACACAATGCCCTCAAGGCAATTGTTGTCGTCTGGAGCAAGCATAGTGTCCAAGTGAAGTTAATTAGGAGAGGAACCGGTCACGTGAGAGGGTTTTAACCAATAATATGGAAAAGGAGAGCTGACTTTTACAGAAGTATTTATTTTGTATCACGCCGGTCTCCAGAGAAACTGGATAGATAATCACTCGTCCGCAACTAAAATGGACAGCAAAATTATTGAGCGCAACAGTGACACATTTTGGTTACTTTTTAGGGTACAACTACACGTTGTCAACATGTTGCTGTCGTCTGCTTTGGTTGAAGATTTCTCTATGAGCCTTTTGGAACGTACAGATTTTAAACGTCGTGGTCAATGAACAAAATGTCGCACGACTGGTTATCAACTTTTTAATCCACCCCTTGAATAACACGATGACCACATAAGCCGCCGCTTGAAGCGTGAAAGGAAAATCAATATGGCAAGTCGAAAGTTACCTTGACTTTCTGTGAGAGAGATCCGTTGGCCGTTTCTGCCCATGCGCGTGGAACCATTATCATGATCACCACCACCACTACGAGACCTATGAGTGATATGGATCCGCCTCCCATTGTCCCACCAAGCTTGCTTAGGCCGGTGCCCGCCTTGCCTTCGCCCCTCTTGACTGTTAGGTCTGTCAATAACAAAAAGAAGAACAAACATTAAATGATTGGCTAATAATTGGTTAATTACTTCTCTCGTACCTACCGCCAAAGGACTCTGATTACCGGACTCTAATTTCCACCTCCACCATTTAGAAGCAAAACGTTATAGTCCAAGAACAGACTACCAATGATCCCTCTGTTATCTGTGTATCACATGACGAGAACGGCGCGTGTCAAACTAGTGAAAGTGTATGTGGCTCTCCCATGGGATGTCGTTTCTATGTGAAAAAGCGCCCTCTTTTGCTGGCGCACAGAGCTCATAATACATAAAACCAGGTTTCCCATGTATCCTACATGTAGCTAACTGATCATTGGAAAATGTTGAGACTGTGTAGTCTGCAGTGCCGCACTCTCATCTCTTCATTGCTGCATGTACGTTTCTGTCAGAGTGACTTTAAAATGCCTTCTTTCTTTAATGCAACCAAATGGAGGAGTGATTAGATTAGCGGAGCAGTATCGTTTCCAATCATTCCTTTACAAAATTCACTGACACGTCATTCGTGATTTAGGCTGGCATAATTCACAGACACTGTCCGACACTGCAGTCTCATTCCGCAGTAGATCGGGTGCAGGAATTGAAACCGAAACCCAGGGGACCGTTGGTTTGAATCCGCCGTGACAGGAATGTTACCCTTTTTTACCCTATTTCCTAAACGAAATCTGGTTTATAATGCTGAGAGCTCTGCACTATAAATGACTCCGCTAGTTTGATTTCCACATAAATAAGTGCCCCCGAAACATATACACGTCAGTAAGTCCCCTAATTCGCATTCTAAAAATAAATTACCTTGAGTAGGGGAGGGGGAAGGGGGAGGGGGAAGTGTCCCCAGGGCAAATACAGGGAGCGACCATGCATCATAGTACGAGTAAATCTTTCTTCGACTAGACTGAAACTGTACATTGTGTTTTGGAGAACGACGTGGTTCTCTATTTCCAAGACATGGTTGGTACACTTTCCTTTAAGCTGCCTAGATAGAGTAGCCACACTGTCTCTCTCAAAACTGATGCAGTACCGCAAAACGTGGAAGCCATAGCAACCAATGATTATACAAGGGACTTTGTGCCGAATGGCGGAAGTGGATTGATTGCTTATTTGTCACCGTAATTATAAAGTAATTGTTTGAACCCAATAACTGGGTTTGTTTTATTGGAGTTAGCCACAGCTAGGTCAAAATTATGAGAGCAACAGTAAAGAAACAAGTCGATATACTAACTTCCAAAATATGTGAAACACTTACAGTTAATCTGCACAAATTTGGCAAAACAAGTTGCAATTATCATTTGTAAATCACCGTGTAGCATGTTGTTATGAACAAAAGACTAAATAATGACGGTAAGTGTGGAGCATTGGTTATTATACACAGAAAAGAACCTAAAGGTTAGTACCAAAATATCGTTAAATTATCGAGCGAATTTTGAATGAGAAGCGGCACAAATATGATCCACTAAACGAGAATAAAAACGTACAGATACATTTTGGTATTTTTTTTCAAATTGTATGATATTCATTGAATCAAAATTTAAGCAGGCCAGTTATGTCCGTTCCATTTAAAACTCAACTTCACTTCAATTCCCCCCCCCCCCCCCCCCCCCCCCACAGGCCATAATTATGATCATATGCTTCTTAAAATTACCCATGTTAAGATGGAATCGACAAAAGCGAACCGATTGGTACTTTCACATATAGACTTGATTGTACATATAGGGAGGGTGGTGTTCACAAACGATTATAGAGGGGTTTCGTAACATCAAAGCTAGCGCATCCGTGCGCGTTTGTCATTGCGACTTAACGTCAGCGACATAGTACATACAAATTAAATGAAAGGACGGTTCTTGTTCAGCTCGCGCAGGTACCTGGATCTTCCCTCAGTCGCTAAATAACATCTTCTCTCTGGCAAACTTAATATGCATACCTGGTCACTTCGTGAAATCATCCGGGGAAATAATCGCATATATACATTTCACGAACGTACTCGCGTTCATTTTCTGGACATTATAGTGGGTTAATTGGCTGTTTTACCTCGATCAAACAGACCGCCTATAATTATCTTCTTAATCGGAGACACGCGCAGGACAATGGCGTGCAGTAGCATTTCGGACATCTTTCATGAGAAATGTAGCGATATTTTGGATTGGATTTTAACCTGATTGATGGTGTACCGACATTCCGTGTAGCCAGTTTGGATTCCCCAGAGTAATGGCCCTGTCACACCAGAGCGTTTTAGGCCAACGCGTGAGAAACGTGTTGTAATTTTTGCAACACGCTGGCAAACGCTGACCAACGCTAGGCCAGCGTTAGAAACACGCTGAGCGCGTTACTCACACGCTGGGACACGCTGTCACATGCTGAGGAAAACATATTTTTTTCAACATACCTACAATTTCCAGCGTTTGCCAGCGTGTGGATGCACACGCTGGAGGCGCATTGGAGGTTCGTTACTCACGCGTCAAACACGCTAGACGATCGTTATCAACCCGCTACCCACACGCTGGCGTACGCTGGCGTACGCTGGCGACACGCTGGTTATGGCCCTGTCACACCAGAACGTTTTAGGCCAATGCATGAGTAGCGCGTTAAAAATAGTTGATACGCTGGCAATCGCTGAACTTTCACAGAAAAAGTCAAGCGGAACCGTGATTTCAGCGTGTCCATACAGGTTTATAACGGGTTCATAGCGTATGCCCGCGCGTGAGTAGCGTATGAGGAACGCGCTCAGCGTGTGAGGAACGCATCACTGATTTATAGTAAAAATACGACAGCGGGTCCCCAGCGTGTGAGTAGTGGGTTGGTAACGATCGTCTAGCGCGTTTGACGCGTGAGTAACATATCCTTCCTGCGCGCCGCCAGCGTGTGCAGTCACACGCTGGCAAACGCTGAAAAAATTAGGTATGTTGAAAAAAATGTATTTTTGCCTCAGCGTGCGACAGCGTGTTTCAGCGTGTGGGTAACGCGCTTAGCGTGTTGCGAACGCTGGCCTAGCGTTGGTCAACGTTTACCCGCGTGTTGCCAAAATTCCAACATGTTACTCACGCGTTGGCCTAAAACGTTCTGGTGTGACAGGGCCATTACTGTAGTAGCGCGTCGGCTTTTTACACGACTAATCATATGGTCGTTGCAGTACGCTGGCGCGCGTTGGAACGCGCTACTTACGCTTTAGGCAGTCGTTCATCAGTCGTCGAGCGCGTTACTAACGTGTTACTCACGCGCTTGCGAACGCTATGAACCCGTTATCAACGCGTTATGGACACGCTGAAATCACGGTTCCACTTGACTTTTTCTGTGGAAGTTCAGCGTTTGCTAGCGTATCAACTATTTTTAACGCGCTACTCACGCGTTGGCCTAAAACGTTCTGGTGTGACAGGGCCATAATGGCCCTGTCACACCAGACCATTTTAGGCCAACGCGTGAGTAACGTGTTGTAATGTTGGCAACACGCTGGCAAACGCTGACCAACGCTTGGCCAGCGTTAGCAAAACGCTGAGCGCGTTACTCACGCGCTGGGACATGCTGTCACAAGCTGAGGAAAACATATTTTTTTCAACATACATACAATTTCCAGCGTTTGCCAGCGTGTGACTGCACACGCTGGAGGAGCGTTGGAGGTTTGTTACTCACGCGTCGAACACGCTAGACGATCGTTATCAACCCGCTACTCACACGCTGGCGTACGCTGGCGTACTCTGGCGACACGCTGGTTGTGGCCCTGTCACCCCAGAACGTTTTAGGCCAATGCATGAGTAGCGCGTTAAAAATAGTTGATACGCTGGCAATCGCTGAACTTTCACAGAAAAAGTCAAGTGGAACCGTGATTTCAGCCTGTCCATACATATTGATAACGGGTTCATAGCGTATACCAGCGCGTAAGTATCGTGTGAGGAACGCGCTCAGCGTGTGAGGAACGTATCACTGATTTATAGTAAAAATACGACAGCGGGTCGCCAGCGTGTGAGTAGTGGGTTGGTAACGATTGTCTAGCGCGTTCGACGCGTGAGTAACGACCATCCTGCGCACCTCCAGCGTGTGCAGTCACACGCTGGCAAACGCTGACAATTTTAGGTATGTTGAAAAATGTATTTTTGCCTCAGCGTGTTCCAGCGTGTTCTAGCGTGTGGGTAACGCGCTTAGCGTGTTGCGAACGCTGGCCTAGCGTTGGTCAACGTTTACCCGCGTGTTACCGAAATTCCAACACGTTGGCCTAAAACGTTCTGGTGTGACAGGGCCATTAGTGTAGTAGCGCGTCGGCTTTTTATACAACTAACCATGTGGTCGTTGCAGTACGCTGGCGCGCGTTGAAACGCGCTACTTACGCGCTGGGCAGACGTTCATCAGTCGTCGAGCGCGTTACTAACGCGTTTCTCACGCGCTGGCGAACTAATTGAACCCGTTAACAACGCGTTGTGGACACGCTGAAATCACGGTTCCACTTGACTTTTTCTGTGGAAGTTCAGCGTTTGCCAGCGTATCAACTATTTTTAACGCGCTACTTACGCGTGGGCCTAAAACGTTCTAGTGTGACAGGGCCATAAGCGACCGGCCTGGTTTGGACACAAAGTTTGTTTGCAGTTACCATTATCAAGCGAATCTTATGGAAAGCTGCGTCGTAATAAAGATATGTTTAGCCACTATGCGTTATTCTAACTCCGTATTGGGTTAAACTAATACCGCATTTTGTATTATACGGTGTGAATCAATGTGGTTAAACTATTTTAATTATACTATAAAGCATTGATCGAATACTGCAGGGAAAGTATTCGTCCATAATGTTAAATTCATGCGTTAAACTTAATTGAATGACTGATGTACAAAACCAGCAGTTAAAAGAACGTTCACAACGTATTTCAATTATCAAAATATTACTGCGCACACTTCTAATATGTGCGCCCTATTAAGATAATACAAAATTAACGCCACTCGCAAATACCATTCGAGTTCAATTTGCTTTACTTTAATTACAAATTCCCACGGACACGAAATCAAATGTAATGTTTTGAGAGGAAAATAATAATAATGATAACTAAACGTCTAAACTGTTACCGACAGATAATATGAGTGCATTCAAATTCCTAATTAAACAAATCTTCATCATTATTTTAGTGAATATACAGAATTTTTTTTCTTTCTGTACGCGAGCACATTATGCTTGCTATGGCGAAACACATTCCCAGGCTCGTCACACAGACAATCCACAAAATGTATCTGCACCGAATAATTATCAAATATTTCAATAAACTCGCCGTTGATGCCGTAAGATAATTAAAATCGTTAAATAGAAGACTCAAGCTCAAAAGTACAACAAGAGGTCAGATTAAAAACAAAAAGCTTCCACAATCATTCACAAGTCCGGGAGGAAGAGGAAAATTTGACGGCGAGTCATGATCATCGTCCCTGTCTGGGTAAAAAATACCAATCCGTTATATCTGTTCGTTTGGAATATACATCACTAACACATCAATTTAAGCCCGTGGCGCTCGCAGAGTGATTGTACGCACGCATCATGCGAATCGAATGAGAACGAATATCTCGTGGTGTATATCAGTATAAATCGTACGATGTTGCGTGTATACTAAGAATTAGCGGCGAGATTTGTATCGGAGCAACCACAAACCAATCCGAACTTCATTTTGAAATGTTTACTCAGCTTGTGACCTTTTCAGTTACTTTGAGAAATACCAGTCTTAATTTGTTTTTATAACGTAATCTTTAAAACTAAATTGTTTTCCACCTTTAGACATAGTAGGTTACTCATTAATACGCATGCGTGGGAGCGACCAAGTACTAAAACTTATGTTAGATTTCGTTTTCTGTTTTCTTTCCTGAATGTCCTTTCTGTTTATGCGTAATCACAACTTTTCATTTATTGAAGTAAACGTTCTTTTATAGTTTAGAATTATGGCTTTAGTGAGATTTTTTTTGAAGAGACGTAACGTCTATGTACGAGAACTGTAATTCCGTTGAAAACAACGCACGCTAGTTATTGTTAGTACATGTACCACTGACACCGTATACCCACTCAAACATTGTAAACACCTTCTATCACGAATTTGCAGCGTTGTGGAGACATTGTCTCCCCCTTTGTTCCTGTACCCCATGGACTTTGCACACTATCCCTTGTGGATACATCTTTCCCCATTCATTGCCTAATGGGGACCTATTCAGTCTCTTTGTCTCCATTGTGTTCATGTCTCCATAGGATAGTAAATATAGATTCATGATGAAGTGCCCACCAAAACATGTCAACATCAACCACGATCGACATCAACATAATATCATTTAACAAATTTCTTCGAATAAGTCCGATGACGGTTTATCCTAAACCAAATTTCGAAATACACAAGAGGCCAAACGGAGTCTGTACTTGTCAGAAGTATTTTATTATGAGGTTAGAAATATACATATTATCCCGGCTAGGACACCGATGGCAATAGTTGATCTAATAAGTTCGTAAACGTGTCCTATATTGGATATAGGTCGACCTTTCTGGCTCTTATCCAATTTGGAATTTAAAAAAAAAAATTACTAAGTATACGGTCCAGAAAAGGGTCATGCTTTGAAGACTATAGTGACCACGACTGCACTCTACTGACTGGACATTAGTCACACTTGGGAGATATAGTCAAGGCTTCCATTTCTGATATGATTGGGGTGTTTTTCCTTCTAAATGTTTAATAAAAGCGTTATCGCCCGAAGAATGTGTAATCATGTAATGTTAACCAGTTCTCTATGAAACGACATAAATACAGAAAAATAGACAGCTCTCACCGTGACTACATCTTTGAAGATTGCGGTTTGCGTGTCAACGTCAGGGTACAAAACTTTAGCTCTATAACAAAACGAACAGTTGGGCCACTAGTCGTAATCGGTACGCCCACCCTAAAGTTTGTGTCAGTGCTATTAGGTTTGGGTTGCTTTAAATTGTGTGGTCTTGCATGATATTCAAAGTTCTTTGACATGTTATTGAATGATGGCAGAGTTGACTGTCTGAATATTTACCGTCGGAAGGCTACTCAGCACACCCCTCACACCCCAAAAGTGTACACTGTATTTAAACATTATGAAGTTACTGCAGGCGAATCACCTTTAACACTGCCAGAATGGTTGTTCTTACACTGAAACCAGAGGCCGAAAACATTTAGGAATTTGTGAGTCGGTCAACTTTTGAAACTAGACCTTGGAACAAAAGTTAACGTGAGATTATTAACAACCCATGGGCAGTACATGGTCTGACCGAATACGAAAGCTTAAGAACATTGAAGCAATATGAAACAAGAAAGTTTCATTTTCTGATTGAGAATATGTTCCCATGTGAGGGCAGTCCTCGGTTGGAAAACGTGTACAAAACCAATGAGAGGTGCTGCAAAAACATAGTACAGACATAATGTCCTCTTATCAAACATGTGAGCGTGCGAAAGAACGATCTTAAGTTACACACAGCCGAGCTATAGCTAGACGCTGGTAAAATTAGTTGGGCCATAATGGTTAAACAAAAAAATATCCCAGTTGGGGAAACAGGAGGGAAGGGCTAATTGCGCGTGTCGCATCTCACCGGAAGCTAGATTCATCACTGGTTGATTGTACAATGCATCGAACGCAATCAAGGAAAAAAGTCTAGGGTGTACAGAGGAAGCTAAGGCTATAGTCATTGACCACCTGGCTAGGTCTTTTTTCTATAATAGGTATTCTCCTTTTTATCATTTACACAAATGTATACCGCCGAGCAGATTTGTATTAAAAGTCTGCGCGTCTGACAATGTCTACAAATTTATCTTGTAAGGAAAATGACGTATCTTAACCACTGTCTTGAATTTAAATGAAACCAATCTACTCACCGGACCTTAACATAACTTTCAGAAAATCATGGAATGAAGAGAAGTCGATTTTTGTTTGACCATTAGTTTATGTACTCCTTGTTTTTGAAATCCAGCCAATAGTCTTATACGTTGTTGCGAGATGCACCTGTTTTAAACCATCTCTACTGAAGTATGAAGCATTGCGTGGGTTTTACCACCGCTGTTTGGGGTGAATTTCCCTGGCGTTGATTATGCATTACAAACTCATAGCACTCACAATTATTATTTTCTATGCTTTGTAATCGCAATTCATAAACAGCCATTGCTAAGCCAAATACGGACTGTCAAAAACCACTCAGTATACAGTAATTTAATCATGGGGTTTATTCCTCGTAGTTCTGCTTATCAGAAATACCGCAGCTTCTAATGTATTGTATAATGGGTTCACAATGCCTGCTTTAACCGATTTGCAAAACAAAATTGTGCGTAATGAAATCAACCCTTGTGGTTGTATGGTTCGGCGTATGAATTAAAGTGCATGTCCCGACATCCCGATTTGTGTAAATTTAATAAGCCTGTATATGGCTTTAAACCATGGAATCCCAACCCTGTCAAGTAAGCACGCCATTCGGCTTGTATTAATATTGACATTTGTAATGACAAAACTTCTCTGAAAAGAAATGTTTAATTAAATGAACCGTATACTGCTATTTACTCGCCAGTCTAAGCCGGGAGCCCACTTGCACAACTCAAACTAACCCATGCACGAAGACAAGATCTGCTATTTAAAAAAAAAAAATATTACCTCGATTTTTATCATCAATAATTGGGCTTTATCGAGGACCAAGCCAGCTTGTCAGGTCGGGTTCCCGACCCGATCAGTATTTCTATTACCACCGAGACATCTCGTTGATCAAATCAAATCAGAACCAAATTAAAGGTTACACGATGAAAGTCTACGATATGATGAGACTCCCGAGGGAACGGATGTACCGCCGCTGTCTCGTCGACAGAGACACAAAAATACACTCTCAAATAACCCAACCCTATGTTTTCATCAACTGACACATACAAATGTTGTCATTTCTGTGATCGCTAATTAGCGAACTTAGTGCTATGTTTATAAAAGTATGAATTTGCTTTGTTAAAATTCTGGATCAAATTTTTAACGATTTTTTTGTTTCTGTATACCGAAAAAACACACCATGTGTTTTAATTACTGGAGCCTGAAGGCGCAAATGGAGGACTATTCAAGAAGATTAATTAATTTTGGTCGTGAAGACTATCCATCACATTGGAGCATCTTCAAAATTCTCCTTCTGTGTGAGTTTGATTGCTTATAGTTTAAAGCTCGTGGTACACACAATGTACCGGGCTGAGCCCGAAAGACAGGTCAAATAGAGCGCCTCGGGCGGGCCAAGTCTCAGGCATCAAAGGCCAGGTTTCCTAACAGGGCAAGGAGCTGGTCGGGATGGGGATGTGATGAACCGATTTAGCAGCAGGAAATGCTTCTTGAAGGCTGTATTGCACAGAAATGCGAAATGAAACCTAGCGATTGAATGTGCGTAAAAGGACCACATTTAGCTAAATCTGTTTTCGTGCAATATCTTATCATTGTCCCGCCATTATTATTGCAAGTTTCATTGTCCCTCACCATGCTCCACCTCGCTTAATTTAACGCAAGAGTCAAAAACAAATTGTATTCAACAACTATTTTAAGTTACGCTACAAATCCTCGGCTAACAAGTGGGGTCACATCGGTACCAATATTTTACCGGTCACCGCAAATTCGAAAAGCGGGTTTTGGGTGGGTGTTGGGGGTGGCTGACCGTATCTGACACTGGGGCGCCGTTATAAGGTGTATACTATAAGCAATGGCGAAAACCATTTATATGACACAAACGAAACGAAAAAAAGTAAAGAAATCACGTTTATATTTTGAAGGAAACAGACAACGTACATAATGTTTACACAACTTATAATATCTCGCAATTAACAAAAATAGAAAACAAAATCACCCAGCCATTTTTTTGCAAATTCCAAGGTTTAGCAAGTCGATGTAACATTTTGTACTTGGGTCGGTGCTCTATAACGAACACATTATGACGTTAATACCCCGTCAGGATTATTTTGCCTCCAAACATGAATGTCATTCAAATTTGCCCAGGTTTGATTTGTTTGTGTATTTGCGTAATTCTACACCCCCAGGTGTATTAATAATTAAAGCTCCACCTGTCCTAGAAAAAACAAACGCCAACACTAAGAGATAAGAGTATAATAAGATGAGTACGGCCCATTGGGTCAGGTACAATTCCAGCAAAAACATTCATCGAAGCGGAGCATTCATCATGTGGTCATCTAACATTAGTTCACTCCTATATACATGTATATGCGTGCATACAATCGTGTAACTTAATATCAACACCCCATCAGGACAAAAACACACAGGGTCTTGGATAGAAATTGTTTTTTTGCCGCCAGAATTTTATTGGATTGGAACTGAAAACACCTTTTTCTTTTCATGTTTTCCTCCCGAACAAACTCTCTCTAATATGTATGCGAGGGCAATGTTTAGCCAAGGGACAGCTACAAACGCGCCGACCACGGTACCAAGCGAATTAATAGTTCTAACCATGTAACGGAGCAGTGAGCCCCGGTGACCACCCGCCAGAATTGCAGTAGCGCGCGGTGCGGAGTTTATCACCGCGCCTCACCGTGTAGTAGTTTAATATTGACTCCATACCTGCAAGGCATCTACTTGCATGAACGACGAAGTATATTGGAAGGATAGCGTGTGGGGGAATTAAGGGTGGAGAGAGTTCTCCTCGCCTCGCTACACATCCCGCACCGTTGATAAATCCCCCATATGCAGTTCTTTTTTATTGCCCGCAGAGGAAACGGAGTGGAAGTGTTGGATATAGATTTTTGAATTGAATAATTTTTTTAGATTGTGTATTAAATTGTACATTTTGACGAGACGACAGTTTTCAGGGGCATCTTTTAAACATCCGGCCATGAAAGCATGTTATTTTTACACGTCATCAAGCGGTAAGCAGAGAGATCTAGCTTGATGATTCAAACTGGAAAATGCAAAAAAATGAAGACAACAAAAATGAATCGAGCATGTCAATCTAGCGTCAACAAATCCAGAGAAAAAATATTTTGTTTGCGGGTTGCGACAATTCTTAAGTGACGTTTTTGTATACGGCATATCATGACGATTACCATCATTCGACCTCTATCTTTTATCTTACAAACTCTTGGAGTTTTATTTTGATGACATTTGAAGCAAGTTTCGTCCGTCAAAATCACATTTTAAAATAGAAACGTAATATTCGAATACTCCGCAGGGGTATAATACTAATAGTACACAAGACAGGTCTTTTATTAAGCTTGAGAGGGGATCTTCTCCCCAATTTTAACCCATGAAATAATTAGATAGGTTTATACAGATATCGATGTTAAGTACACATTTTGTTATTTTAGTTCTAAAAGTTTGGAATTATCATGGTTAACAATTCACGTTGTGGTTTGCACAGCTTTATGGGGCCCTCTTTGTCAAAAGCGTATCATACAAAAAGTCAGTCAAAAAATTACTAAAGATTGGGCAGAAAAAAAGTTGGAGAATGCTTACAACAATATCCTCGAAAATACCTCAACTGTTGTGGTGGGGCATTATCTGACTCTTGGAGGCGCTGTTCAAAGCACCATTTGTTGACACTATCGGGCAATAGGCGGCGCTATTCTTGGTGGTTTAATTCCATGACAGCGGCATAACTTGGCCACTAACAAGCTGTAGGACAGGCTTTGTTTTATTACTATTAGCGGATGTGATGAGCAACTGTTTCGGTTCCTTAAAACAATTAATATAACAAAAATGGCAAAATCTTTCGGCGGGAAACACCACCACTGGATAGCCTACGCAAGCGCCCCCCCCCCCCCCCCCCCCCTCCCATGTTATCGTCAACCAATCTCCCGACAAGCTTTTTGGTTCGCAGATCTAAACGGTTTGTTCTCACAGATGGATGCGTGTGATAGTAACGCCTGAATGGCTCCGATAGTGAAATGATTCAGTTATCCAAACAGGCGGGAAGCGGCAGAAATCGTGCACGGTAACTCACAGATCACTGCGTGTTGGGACGCGGCGATCGATAGAGGAAACAAAACGGTACAGCACAGGTTTTGGCCAAAAACAGCACAGCATTTTCACAGCATCTTAAAAGTTATTGAGAATTTGTAAAAGTCGTAGCAATGCGGGAATTCTTCGAAGATGGAAATTTGTGTCGCAGAGAACTGTTAGAATTATTGAATTAAATGAAGGCTAAAAGCTTCATAGACCTAAGATGTAATGACGTCACACTTTCTTTACATGTGACCTTTCCCATGGAAGCTTGGTGGATCTCATCCACACCTGGCTCCTATAGCAAAGCACACGTGCAAACAAAGTGTGACGTCATTACGTCTTTGGTCCAATGAGTAGTTAAAAGTGGTTGGAATCGCATTGTCTTATTCCAGTTTTTTTTTTAAGAAGAGTGTATCCAAAAGAAATCGAAACAAATATTAATATTATGAACTTGCTTTTCAAGTTTAAAACATATTTTTGCAATTGTTATGTTACAAAGTGGTGGCCCAGGCTTTCATTTGTTTTATTGCAATGTCCTACTCAGTACACCAGCGTTGATCTGACAAACCGGAAACAAGCTTTTTGTGTAGGAATCAAGTTCATGTACTACATAACCCCAGACGACAGAAACACAATAAGCAAACAATAGATTTGGGCGTTAAAGTGTACGTTAAAGGTAGGATACACCATTGGTAATTGCTTAAATTATCATGAATACGGCGATCGCGAATTTTGTTTTATAAAATTCAATTTTTCGGAATAATTACAGGATATTTAGCGCAATCATTTTGCTGGATGCCTAGAATCATTATTTACTTTAAAATAATCTGCAAATGGTGTATCCTACCTTTAAGTCTATGGAGTTATATTACAGGAACAACAAGAAACACATGATATGAAGGTATCCTCGGCCGTTATGTAAAACACGAATGTGTATAGGCCTATCTAAACATGAGCTCGAATTCTCAAACGGTGATTAATCAGGAACTCATCTTCAGACAGTCGGCACTGTTAGGAATTAAACTGGAAATGATTTGTCACACTAGTGTAACATTTGCAATAAACCCCTTACAATACCCCCCCCCCCCCCCCCCAGTTTGCGTCCATTGGAAGTGGCGAAAACAACGACCACATCATAACTCATCTCGCAACCGTACATTCAACAAGAACAGATAATGCCAAGCCATCTCCCATCATTATTACCTCATGATACGAACCCCCTAGACGCCCGCTGCACTTATAACCCACAGGGTCTGTCCCCAGCATTGACAATATGACAGATGCCATTTTTTTTTTTAGATGAACCGTTACTAAACGAGGCAATAAATTTGTCAGCCAGATGGAGGGGGAGCGAGCGAGAAAACAGTTTGACGAAAAACAAAAAGAGAAAGACCGGAAAAGATGAATCTGTTCCCTATGGCTAGCGTATGTCTGGTCTGTTTAAAGCCGGCGGTTGAGTCCACCCAAGACGCGGTATGAATACTAATGAAAAAGCTGACGGAGGAGTGGAATCCTTTATTGCGATATATCCATCACAATAATACGGGAAAGATGTGTATTATGAACAACCACCAAACACCGCGTTCTCAGCGTGTTTGTGTATCTGAGTACGCCCTACGGGGAACCGTGTGCCATTTATTTCGGCTCCTAAAATATTATATTTCATCGAAGACAAGCCAATAAGGCATTAAGTGTAATATCCTTGCGCGTGGCAGAACAGGAAAGATATGTTGCACACGAATAAGTGTGGGGCTCAAAAAACCCAAACTCTTCGGGCAGTTAAGCACTACAACTTACAAGTATTAAACAATAATCATCAGTGTGTTCCAGGCGTTCCGAAATACGGTACCCTCTGTAGACATGAACACAATGTGTACAATGGAGACAAAACGTCTCCGGAGGGTAAATTTCTATAGATGAATAGGTCTCCATGGGGAATTTCACGAATTAGATTTTTGGATTTTACTTAAATTACTCAAAAACTAGAATTAGGATGTGGGTTAGGGTTAGTGTTTGGGTTAGGGTATAATATAGGGTATATTGGTTTTTATTGGGTCAGAAATTTCAACCCAGGAAAAAAATTATGGTTAAATTGGGAGCATTTTGAAAAACGTGCTCGACTTTCTAACCATTTTGTACACAAGAACAAAGCCAATTTGTGTTTAGGAACGTGTATGGATAACATGTGCAAACATGAAAAATTAAACCATCAAATTATTAATAGAATACATTACGGAATATGGATTATGTAATGGAATACCTTACTTAGCTGTACGTAGTCTCAAGTATTACGTGAAACGATTGCGCTTGGTACGCTGACATTTCTAAGAAAATTGGATTTATAGTTATTATATAAAACCCGGATTTTTTTCAAGCTGTCTTAATTGACCGAATTTAGTTACGACATAATTGGTTTGTAATCGGTTGGGTTACACTTAAACACCAGTAAACGGAAGAAACGGGCGCAAGCCAGCTATAGTCTGGTTCCCTGACCTGACAATTCCCTGAGGTATTTGTTCCCGTTTCGTCAAACGGGGAGTCGGATAAGGGAACCAGAATAAGAACAGCGGTTTTTCGTCATCTATGAACACAAACCTGCAAGTCATTGCAACGATATTTGCTATCAATACTAACCGCCAAATTGCTCATTACAGCAATTTCAAAATGATGCAAAAGTCGTATTACCTTTCAATACAATGCTATCGCGATCGGGAATGTGCGCATGGGATCCGGACTATATTTTGTTTCGAGCCGATTTAAAAGATAAATGGATCGCCATCTTGAAAATCAAAGCGAGGCTAAGATGCTCGGTCTTGAGAAAGTTTGATTTTCCTCTAAGTTCCAGTGCATTCTTGACGTCTCTGTGGCTGGTGACAAAATGTATGGTGGCCCTAGAGGGACATCGCATATTTCACGACTTGCACCAAAAGTCATGAATATTGACGTAAAAAAAACACGACACTCATTGCGCTAAATGTGTTTTTGTTTCTAAGGGACCGCATCAATGCACACTAGCAATTTAAATGTCTTTTACATTATCTTAAGATCATCCAACTCCAACCCTTTCTCATTTCTGTCAACCTGTTTGTTTTGTTCTGTTCGCCGTTGCACAAAAGAGAACAGAAGGGTTATATCTTGGGGGGAAACCTCAAGCTTTTTACTTGGGCCGAGTTATTAGTTTTGCACTCACGGCATCGGTACCTATGGTTATAGTGGCCTGGGGAAATGCCCAAACTGCACATGTCATCGCTAGCATCACCCACATTGCCAGGCTATCCAATTACTGTTTCCGGCCTGACGAATTCTCACAAACCATTCTGACTCGCAGATTTGCCGAGGATTTGGCAATAAGGCTTCGCCGTTATCCGCGGTTCGATGTGCTACATTCACCGCACCGGTGTAGCTAGCTCAAACGGTGCAATGACAGTAGTTGAAATCAATAGCATTCAAAGGTAATTAGTGTTGAACACCACGCTATATTGCCCGGTCACAACTCGGCCAGATCTGAGATGTGCCTGGAATATTGATTCCCTAAAGGCAGCGTTTCTTCCCCCAAATGCTCCGGTATCACCAACAGGGAGCATCATAGTTTGTTGGTTTTTAAATATTATTTGTGAACGGACTTTATAATAACATAGTCTAAAGCAAAAACATCACAGAAAATATCACAGAAAACTGAAAACAGAATGATCAAAACATTTGTTAGTCTGCATGCAACTGTATGCGCCAGTGATTGGATCTTAATGAGAAAACTGCCTTTGTATCTCAATTATCTGTTTAATTAAGACCAAGGCCAACTACATGATTTAACTCAAGCGACGAAAATTGCCCGCTGCAATAATTACGACTACTCCTTATAATACGCCCGATAAACTTCATCATTAGTAATGGCGGTAGGCCTTCGGTCGTGCGGCGCGCGCTACGCCTTGCAATACCCAAGGCAAATAAATACACGCTGATATTATTTCGTTTCCCGCGCGCGGGAATGATTAAATATTGTCCGAGTCAAAGTAGGCCCTTCAAATATTGATGATACAGTGGCGTAACAGATTAATAACCAACGCAAGACAGTAAATTGACGTGATGACGGGGCTGGAGCTATAGACATTTATCAGATTCTGAACTCCCCCCCCCCCCCCAATTCTTCTTCGACGAAAAAGAAAATCGTTTCTTTCTTTGACTGTGACTGATATGGCAGGATTGTGACGAGAGCTTGGGAAAATGATCAATGGAAAAATGATTTGACATTTAGGTATATCGGCCTGCACGGCAATGACAGAGCATTGAATTGTTTATCAAATAAGTCGGTGGGCATCATCTAGATTGATTCGGGTTTATTTCGATCTGTCACGTCGGTGACAAACATCGCTGCCCCAAGGGGTGGGGAGGGGGGGGGGGGGGAGGCCTGCATAGTTTTGATCACCTAAACTTATATCGTTGTCCCGTATAGAGGGCGTCGGGTGGGCACAGTTTCATCGAAGTGAGCTCCGCGTGACCGATTAGTCGCCAAAAAAAGGTTTTCAGTTCTTATGCTCCTGGGAGTAACCTGTGATGGACTACATCCCGTTCAAGAGAAATATAAATATTATCAGTCATGCTACTGAAACCGGAGGCAAACATCGTTTTTGTTTTGCTTGAGGCAGACTTGACTTTGCTATCGGTCCGCATTCTCCTTTTTAGGGGATCCATATACCGATGAGAACAGGCTTAATGTCTTTGAAGTGTCATATCTAAGACGAATCGTATGTGTTACTAGACTGGGCAGGCTGCGAAACAAGCTTGCGACATTCCCTTGGTGTTGAATTATGAAAGGAGTGCTGTAGCTCCTATGGAGCAAGATGGAGATATTTGTGGAGCCTCTTTGGAGGAAAAACGACCCAGGGGTCGCCCCCGAAAGGGAGGCAGACTGCGCTACTTGTAAGGTGACACGAGGTTTAGAGGCATCTATCACTAGCTGGAAGCAGGAATTAAGGCCCGTGAAGATCATGTCCAACTCGAGGAACGTTGTCATGCAGAAGCCATCGCAAGGTGATTAATAATTAATGATCGGCGTGAAAGGCGTTAACACGAAAGGCGTTAATAAACCGATGAATTAATTTGACCAAGTGCCAACTTACGACATTTATTTAGCCTAAAGTAAAGGTTATGTTTATACCTTCACATTAATTTGTTGAACTGAAGTTGTTTTGTTGGAATTTTCAACGACTCTATATTAAATGTAAAACGTTATAGCAGATAATTCTAGCGAGTGTATACGCTGTCGCTGCCCGAATAAAAATATGCTTCGACGCTTCTACTGCATTTCTGACATGTAAACACTTCGCAGCCTGCACTCGAGAAAGTAGGCGGTTATAGGCAGCCACGATTTACTTTATACGTTGACCGTATAGGCTGCAATGAACAATGAACTGCAATGAAATGTTCGTATAATGTAATGTAAAATTATTGGCAAGTGGCCTTTACAACAAGTATTTGTATTACGAAATGCTAAAGTGTCTAAATCTCACACCGAAACAATAATAACATGACTCCTCTGCATTTCGTCAATATTTGAACAATAATCTGAAAGCGATAAAAATAGCATTTAAACAGATGTTACAGCTCATATATGTACAGAAATAACAACATTTATTTTATTAGTATTTATTTCACGACCAAATTTGAGATTAATAAAATATCCATTGCAGCGAGGTTTCTTCAGTTGAAACTAAGAGGATACAAGCCGGGGCAACGATTCGCAACGTGTCTCTTCATATTCGCAAACAAAAAAAGCAGTCTGCGTTTTCAAGAAGGTGGGAAACGGTCACTAGGCAACATATTAGAGTTTTTCAACTTCTTCACCCGATTTCTGGTTAGCAAACTGACAAAAGCAGACCCAGTTCAAGTCTCGCTCGGTCCGCATCTCAAAAAGGTCGATTCGATCTCCACCAAACCGACGACCATAGCCATGGTGATTTCTCTTCGGAAGCTGTATAATGATTGCGTTGTGGGTTTTTGTTTTGTCGTGTTTTTGTTCTGACGTGCTAGGTTAGTTTCGATCGGGGCCTCCACTGGGGGAAGTTGGTTATAATTACGCGATATCTCGGGACCGGATTCGCTCGGGCAATTATCGATTCCTCGATGTTGAGCATGACATGACTGAGTGACCAAATCAAACGAGAGAATGAGTTTATTGCATTTTAGACCTCATTAAAAACCGGTGGGTTTGGCGGCGGTAACAACAAGAGAGAAGAAAACTTTAAAGGTCATGCGATGGCGAACTACCTTGGCGTTTTATTGCAAGCCGTTTCAGTAAAAAAAAACATACTTCCAGTATAAAATACGTCCAGTATAGACAGCTATTCTGAACCCAATAGACCCAAGACATAATGGCGTCATGTTGTGTTTACGATTTCATAAGCTGCAGCGGGCCGATTCTACCAATGCTAAGATCAATCTCAGGAAGAGTAAGTCATCTTAACTTGCAATAGATCCAATGCAAGTTATATGAGTTACTATTCCTAATATCGACCTGAGTTTTACGTGACATCGGCGCCCCCTCCAGGGGGCAAGATCCACCAAGCTCCCGTAAGTAAGCGTCCACAAAGCGTGACGTCATTATGTCTTAATTAGCTCTATTGAATAACATCTGTATATGCGCCACAACGCTTAAATAGTTGCTAAACAACTTCAATGTTGTTTCTTATAGAGTACAAAAACTTTATAAGTGTATGAAACAAGAAATGTATCAGTACTAATGGCTTATTTGCCTAGTCTTTTTCTCGTCAAATCTCTTTGAAATTCATAACCGAAGTTATACGATTATGGTTTCAATTCAGAGATTGACAGTAATAACTCTCATCCCCAGCTTTGATGCCCCTCCAGTGTGTATACATTTATTCAGACTGTTTACCGCCAAACTACTTCAGGAGACAGACCAAACGCTCGTCATTAGAGTATATACAATGACCCCGGTTTGCACGCATTAGTTACGACTGCGAAAAAAGCTCCCCAAATCAACAAATCCTTTTGTTGGTTATCATAATAGAAGAGACAGTTTTGGTAGGCGATGGTTACTACGATTACACCACATTTAATCAGAGGAAAAGGAATTATTTCTGAATGCACTTAAGACCTCGTACACTCTGTGACCTTATGAAACCCAACCGTTTCCAAACACCTTCCTTCCCCCTCCCTCCAGTCAGTTTTTTGAAAAGCAACGTTGATATAAGATCCGTCTTGTCAAATTTCTCCCAACCCCCTTTCGATTCCACTGTCACTTTGTTCCTGTGCAACCGTCTCTTTTTAGTAGGCCCCAAACAGAGACAAAACCCTACCAACAATAGCGAGCGGAACGGACAGAGAGCCGTTGTAGAGTTCGACTGGCCGATACCTTTTATATTTGATGTACGCGTATTTTGCAAGGAAACACGTAAAAAAAAGACGAGTAAAGGTGACAGGAAAATCGAAGCTTTAGGCCCGGAGTCTCTGTTCTACTTTCCCCTGTCATTAGAATGGGACTTGGATATGGGACACCTGTTTCGAATGGGTTGAAAGCGGGCTGACACAGTACACAAAGTACTGATTTACGGTAAAACGAAACTACAATTGATTGGCCAAGACGCTCACGCAGGAAATCTGTTCCTTTTTCTGAGCAGCCTTTTCTGTGTAACACACTAATTCAGAAAAGTTTCGCATCCGCAAATAACAAAAAAATATTATTAAGCACGTCGCAAGCAAACCTGTCACATTATATAGCGCCGACTTACGATCTTGTAAGTCACTATTATAAGTATAAAAATGGCTAGGAAAACCTATTATATATACGAGTGCGATAACCTGTGTTTTCTTTACCACCAAAACGGTAATTATTTTGTGGTTTTCAAACCAGTTGACGGTGACCAGGTGTCAGATGACGTCGGCTTTGCAGATTGTAATATCCGGTACCTCTATTCGGGGAACAGAATCACTGCCAAAACAATTACATTAGGCGTAATTAGAATGAAAAACGCTTATAGGTGTACAGTACATTATTGTGTAGAATATCGTTAAACCGTCTTCTGGTTTTGTGTTTATACACCAAACATCGGAAAATGTCGATATTTGTTCATGAGGGTCTTTACTCGGTGAAGAATAAAACAACCTTGAAGTTGTTTCTGTTTCTTTGTTTCTTACAAAATAATCTAATAAGTTCACTCGAGGAGAAAGGTGTACCGTAGTGACAGTAATATAACGGGCTAATGGCGTTGGTGCTCACGGTGGGGATTATACGCGACACATCCATTATATCTCAACCGTAAAGGTTCAACTGCCATCCCCCTATAACCTCATCAGAGCGCTTATTGACGCCCCGTCCCATCGGGGTGAAACGACAGGCCAATTAATTGACCAATGCGTTGATGATAATTTTGACCATACTGATGGTAAGTTAAGGGTTATGTATGCAGATTTTGCATGCCTACTTTACAGCTCTTTCGTCGTGGACGGTCACGGTCACAAATAATGTACAGAAAATGCAATAAAATTACCAGAGTGACGAGCATTCTAAAGTTAAATTATTATTCAATTTAACTCAACCTCAACTTTAGGCGCCCTTTTTAAGTGAACACTGTGTTTGATATATTATTTAATTAAATGTGTTCCACATGAATGTTTTGTCCAAACGGCAGCCGCACTGAGTTATGCACAATGTGACTTAAACGTTTAGTGTGTTCATGCAAATTGTTCCCATCTATACAATGAGCCCCCGCATTAAAAGGAATCGGAGCCCCAAATCGTCTCGCTAAATTTTAGCGAGACGATTTGGGGCTCCAATATTTCCTTTTATTTCTTGGAAATGGTAGGCCCTGTGCTAATGAAAATTCACACACAGTCTTATAGTGCAAGTAATTCCTACCAAACAGGTAATTTCAGCTGCAAAAAAATGACACGGATGAAAAAGTAAAAATAGAATGTTGCGTAAAAGTTAATTTATTCGTTCAATACCACTGGTTTTAGGCTTTATTTTGTACGATCCTTATTCAAAATGCAATGAGATACGACTACCTAGAATACGGATTGATGTTTTTGGACGAATTTAAGCCATCCATGTATTTTTAAGATTGTTAATCTGCTGTAACTTCGCGAGAGCCACTCGTTGACTGCACGGACCATTGGGGTAGCCAGGCAGTTGGTATAATTTCATTTTTTAATATGGCGTACACTGATAAAGGCATGCCTTCAGGTTTCAAGAGATAAAAATGCGATTTTGGGGGGATATTCTGTACACTCTAATCGAGTCGGACGAAGCACGAAAACTCATTTGATATCTGCCCAGAAAAGCAGCCGAAGCTGTGCGTCTCTCGTTTCAACTGTCGCAGCGGAGCGGATGAGAAACTGTATCTTGTTCGTCGGAAAGACGTGTTAATTCATAAGGCGGCGGCTAGTGTGCGTCGCTGATTCGTGATGGGGCCTGAGGGCTCAACCCCTGGGCAGCTGTCGGCTGTGTACCACGCAACCTCGACACTGTACGAAGAGAGAAAGAGATACTTTAAAAAGCCCACTAGATCATTTTCGCTCTTGACTTTCCGTCTCTTGTTCTGCTTTTGATCATTTTTGTTGTTGCAGGGTTTGATTGAAGGGAAATCGATGGTAATGGAGTGAGCTAAAATAATGACGGAGGGGAAAAATGACCGATGGTTCAGCAGGTGTGCGAGTCGTACAGGTGTGCGAAGTAAATTAAAATATGAAACACCCGTTGCTTTCTAGACAGATCAATTAAATGAAAGTAATTTCGACAGAGATATTGCTTTTCCTTCTTCAGGCGCAGATACCATGTAAAACGAGTTTTACAATTATTGATAGCTGCGGATCGCACACAAATTATTCATGTAAAAACCGTCTCGTGTCTTTTATTAATTCCTATACGGGTACAAGATGCAGTCGCCATATTGTGTTTAAATAGACATATCTTGCAAAGCAAATACGTTTCCTCAATATTCGCGGTAGGGGCCTTGAGAACAGTAAACTATACATGGGCTTAGTGCGTGTGCGTAGCCGCACAATGCAAAGTAAACCCTAACCTGGGATTGGGGATTATTTCATTACTCGTGCATTCCGCTCACCGGCCACACGAGGAAACGTCGGCTCGATGCACAAAATCTCAATGGAAACCGCATTACAATTCGTCCTTTAAGTCCAAGTTACCGTCCCAGGATGACCATTGTATTATGATTTCTATGGTTAAACATAGCTATAGGAATGCAGTCAACGACCCAGCTAATTATGACGTACATCGATTGTGAGAAATTGACGTAATTTCCTTATTAAATAAAGAGACTTTCCTTATTTAGTACAGAGACTGGGGAAATCAAAAACATCGGACGTGCTGATTTGCATGCATACTAGTTAGCGCCATATCACGCAAGGTCCTGTTACGATCAGCCATCTGATACCCTTCATCATAGCGCACTGGCGCACTTCGTCAGAACGCATTTTGTTTATACCTTCCCCGGTATATACTTTGTTTTAGTCGGGATGCGTGGAGATAACGCTAGTGCTGATGGAAGATGATTGTTTGTTTACGTGCAATCCAGTACCGAAAGGAGTACAGAAACCACACATAAAATGAAATTGGAAACGTGTTCATTACTATAGCATTAACATTCAGCGGTAAAGTCATCATTATGCCCATAATCTTCTTAGGTTGCACGTCCGAATGGGGTTTATGCCCTGAAAAGGTGTTGGCGCTCATTTATTATACAGTGTCATGTGAATCTCACAACGCGTTTGTTTTTCATGCTTCCATTATTCCGCGTTCCATTTTGTTTTTCTCATTTTGACCAGTAATTTTCTTTATTGATATACGCTGTAAGATCTACAAAGTTGAAAGTGGCTTTACGCTTGTGCAGTTAAAAAAAAAAAAAAGGCAAATAGTTTTTCTGTATTTAAACGGAATATTATTTTGTACAAAATATGTTCCCAAGTACAATTCGTGCCTTGATACCTTTAAGTTGAGTTTTTTTCTGCGGGCGAGATCGCTACGTGATCGATACCGCTTACTGGTACATGATTGTCGGCAGCATTTCACACGTCCATTTGCGTGACACCGTCTAATGGCCCCGGAGTGCATTTAACTTAATTGAAACATCAATTACAGCAACATACATCAGCGTTCGCAACGCTAAACGATCAAATGCGACACGAAGGCTGTATGCAAGCTGTTATTGAGTGAAACAAATACGAACGATTGAATGTCGATAACAAAACCCACCAATCTACCGCCGTCTGGGGTCCGTTAGGAAATCATTAGAATTTAATCAAAACGGGTAACGTTTTAATATTGTTTGACATGAACTATGAAAATCAAGCATAAATCAAGTGAAGTACATCAGTATTCTGCGGGCGAGATTCGCTACATGATCGAAGTCGCTTCTTAGTACATGTACATGGTCGGCAGCTTTTCACACCTCTATTTGCCAGTAAGCAGTTTGCAGCAGTTTTAATCTTATCATTAAGTTAGAATATCAAATATGCAGTTGCGACAGAAAATCAATCTTTTCAAATTAAACACAGTTAAACCAGGCTGGTTATAAAATCTTGCCCCGGTTCATATTTTCTCACAAATTTCCTACCTTGACCCGTCTGTGAGAAACACTTATATACATACTCAAATATTTTTGCTAAAACGCAAATTATGTTAAATGAAAATACATGTATATGCAAATGACAAAAAGGTATAACGTCACAGGCCGGATCTAGCTTTTCATTTGTATATGTTTATTATTATTATTAAATTTATTTATTTATTAAAAAATATATATATATTTGTATACAAATTGTACCATTCACCTTCTAATCTTGACTCCAGATTACAGCATGGGGTACGAGGCCCGCTTATAGGCCCTGGACAATTTTGGAAAAGATGCTCTATGAGCAAGCTGGGGTGATTTCTGGCCACTTTCCATCTGAAGTCCCGTAATACATGTACATGTACATCGATACTACCGATGTACGTTCGGGAGTTTTGTTTTTCGAGTAATCCAACACGATAGCACTGCCCGATTAACACGAACTAACCAATCGATCAATGAGTGGTACAATACAAAGAGGATGTTCTGTGGCTCTTCCGTGCGATCAAAGACAAGCCAATAGAACACAGTGTGGACCTTTGTATATGATCCTTCAAGGTAGCAGCATGGACACTGATTATACGCCCTGGTACACTGTACACTGTACATGTACACAACCTGCCAAACACACGACCGATGTTTGTGAAGAGACAACAAAAAGAGAAGGCCTATAACTAAGGCCTCCTATAACTGTTGTCTGCATAATTCTCAAAACCCACTCACAGTGGAACCGGCATGCAGTGTGGTTTAATTAATGAACCAAACGCCTTCATCAGTCTTAGACGAGGTTTGAGATACTCTGTTTATTCCCAATTGCAAAGATTTCCGTTTGCTTTGTTTATCAGTTGGGGAACTAGTTCCCAATTCTAGACGCTGTGTCGGGAGCAAGGATGTATTTGCACTGCAATCTATACGAGGCAGCATATCAATAACCCCCTAAAAAGGCAATATTCCATGATATTAAACATTAACACAAGTCATGCTCAGTGTGCATGTGACGTGAATATTGGTGTACAATACTCTTCTTTACCATAAGGAGAAATCTTCTAACGAGTCGCACGTATCATTGTGTCTTTGAAGTACGGAATGTAATTATATAGTGAACATTTTCAAAAAAACACAACAAAAAACAAGAAATCTAGAATGTCCTTAATACCCCGCACAGCATAATATTGCCAATTTGGTATCATTCGGTAAAAAGGTAACGTTTAATAAGGTAGTATTTTACTATCAAAAGAACTTTTGTGAAACGTAATATACGCAAGCCGCAGGTAAGAATTTGAGGTCTTAAATTCTGTCGTTGATGAATTTGAAAAATATATATATAATGTGGTGAAAAAACAGATGCTGAGTATTTTGAACACCTATCTCCGTTCAATTTAATTTATGAGTGTATCTAATATTAACAATTTGGATGTTGTGGCATGTACGCCCATTGAACAACTGTAGGTGATCGAGTGCCTTGACAGGTGTTTTGAAGTAAAATATTGTGAACAGTCTCGACAAAGCGAGCAATTCTTAAATCGAACAACGAGGCATCATTTCAGGCTCGAATTCGTTGATACTGTGGAATAAAAAAATCGAAGGAAAAACACTTCATTACAACGTATGGGCGCTCGAAATGAAATTCAGGCTTGTTTGTTTAACACAGCACCACTTTCAACGCGCAAAGTTTGGTATGTCCGCACAAGGTTTTGTCAGGGCGAAAATCCTTTCATTTTTGCCAGGAATTGAAAATCCCCCAGGCAGAGTAATCTTGTTCCAGGATTTAATCCCCCTGTCATGGTACATGACATCATCTAATTGCTCTTAGCTAAACATTCACGCGTATAGGAAACGGGGCATGTTCAGGTGCTTGGGGGCTTGCCCAACTACAAGTCGTTGTGTTAGCTACAGATTTCAACAAATTCCCATTTTGTTTATTCCACTTGTCAGTCCTCCACTTGACACTAACATGTTATTAGATTAAGTATCGCATTTCGGGTTCACCCTCCTTCCTGTCCTCTTATTTCCCTCCTTTCCCCTTTCTTGACCCCTCTCGCCTTCTCATACGCCCCACCCTCTTCTTTATATAAGGATCTCGTTTTCCTGTCAGGTTGCTCTCATCCATCTTACTATTTAACAAAAATATTTGATGCTCTATATTCTGCAATGTTCTTATTTTCTCGGCCAGTGGAAAAGTGACCACTGGGTGAGTATTGTGATTAAATACTCGAAATCCCAAACAAAGAGTTCGAAGTGCACTAATGTAGATATCTTTGTTAGAAATGCCTATGATGTACACGCTCCATTAATAGAGTGCGTGCAGCCTGAACGCCGATGCTTATTATTTGCCCCCCAAAAAATGGTTTATAAATTCCTATACTTATTGCAGTAATATAGGGTGAGTTATTTGTTTCAGAAAAAACAGGTATGTGTACAAGGCGATCTTTTAAATAACCAAACAAAACATGGTAGTATTTCATATGAATTTACCAGTGGAACCATTTAAGTCCCGATATTATCTCCATATCTGGATGAACTTTTTTTTTGTTTAAATAAAATTTAGGGTTTTTTTCGCAGTGAAAGTGTCTTTGCTTTCTTAAAAGATGTCGGGCACTACACAGATTTTTACCAATGCAGATGAAAACAAAAGTTGAAGTTGAAAATTTCGAGAGAAATAAATATCATCTTACCTTGATCAAGATTGTCTGATATTTCAGGCACGATAAAATTGAAATCACAGGGAGTTAGGAAGATCAACAGCGTTAACGCTCGGCTCCCCTACAGACCGCCAGCTTCAAGTAACTTGATCTTTCGACCGCTGATCTGATCTGATCTGCCGAAGCTTTTAAACTCTCGTCGGCTTGTTGGATGTTGTCAGACTGGAAACAAAACGTCAGAAAGCCGCGACAGTTGGGAACAATAATATTTCTAACGTCCAGCCAGCAAATAGCCGCTACGGCTAAATGGGAAAGTAACGCCTGCACACTTATCTTCTACGTCACACAGCGGCGCACGTGCACATTGCGCGCGAAACTCCGATCCGTGGCATTGACGTGGTCCGGGTTATAGTCTTGTGGGTTGGGTCAGATGAAACCACTAGATCGCTACAAATTTCGCTCACGCCCTCTCATAATTAACACTCGAAATCATATTTGCATTTATCATAGCGCAACAAAGGTTTGCCTGTCATCCCAGAGTTTACATTGCTATTCGGTTTAGGCTTTTATGGCTGGATGTTGTGGGCGTAAGATGTAATTGGAATTTAGAGAGAATAAAAGAGTAATGACGCAGGCGTGACCAGGATAATATCTTTTTAGAAGGTAGGCCTATAGTAGAATGCTTAATCATCTTCTGGTTGTCTCGACCCTTTGTGCTTCCGTCACAAAATTTGGTGAAAATCACCAAAGATCGACTGCGCACTTGGGTATAAATGTACATGTACATAAGTAGTTTCTACATTTTCATGACGCAAGGAAACTGTCGAGTATTACACGTATGTAAAGCTACAGCTGTAAGCACAGACACATTACGTGTCATTTCTATATTGACAAACTATTAGGAGTGGCTTTGCCATAAGTGCCCAGACGTTACGTCAGAATAATAATTACGGCGAGAAGTAAAAACAATGCCATTGTAAACTACGTTTCTGGGGAAAAATCGTTTAATAATTAAACGGAAAGTTAGGTAATAAACCAGACACGTGAAGTGTACTTTCAAAGACAAACTGCCCATTAAACTAATTGGTGCAAATTGATGACACTAAAAACTCCTTATTGATGGATAATCAGGGCTTTGTATTAGCAATAAGCTGAGTAAGAAGATGTACCGATGTCTGTGTCATGTTTACCTAGAAAACCTGTCGGTAAATTCGACTATAGTACGTGCTCGAGATATCCTTATTCACCGTACAGTCATCCATCAAAGTAATGACAAACCAATGACAAACATTGCAGTTGGTATTGATGGTGATATTATCATTATTTTAATGGAGCACTTTGAGCCTCAAGAATGATTCGCCACAAAATGCTAAGGGTTGGAAAGATAGTACAGAAAAAGTGAACGTTTATGAACACAATTTTGTGTATACCCTGAACATTCAGTCGATGGCTTCATTTGTGATACATGAATAGCCTACGCACAGGCAAGGCCAAAATAATGATGATGGAAATAAAGACGTTTTTTAACGTTTTTCTGCAAAATGTAAGGAATTGCGTGGTGTTATCTGTGACCCATTATTCCTTCGAAATGTGGAGAGTAAATTGATATAGACTCTAAATTATGGCCGTCTGTAGACGAACGTTGTCTGTCCTGAGAAATTAGGTCTCCATCAAAACTGACTGCGTTGAGGCTTGTTAGACAAGACAAATTAGGCTCGAAACATAATCACGCTCGACATGCAAGATTTAAAAATGTCGGTAACCTGAATTTGTCTTTTATCAATAATGAAGGATTAATGTACAAAGTGGGTCTAGTAATTGAGGCTTTACATTCTATAAGATTGAGCTGTTATCCAGGGAATTTGTACAAGCCTTTTTTTTTTTTGGGGGGGGGGGGGGGTATTGACAACTTTGATTCTGGTGAATTTCAGATTTTGTAAAATACAGCCTCATTGGTAGTCTTGCGCATGCCTAAGGGAAAATAAGGATGGCCGGTCACATGAGAGGGTTCAACCAATAGGAGGCTGGAGTCTAGATTTCACAGGAATCAGATTTTCTCATGCCACCAGGTGATGCCTTATCGCATAAGCTCGTCATAAATGTGATTAATGTTATCGTCTGATGTTCGAATGTCCCGAAGACACATCCATTACAAAACAAGTTTGTAAAACATAATGACGAGTGACAAAATGAAATTGGAGAAATACTTTTGAAGGCTGTATGCGTCTGTTTTGTATTTCGCGTTTAATTCTTCTGAACCGAAGTAAATGGACAATCGAGAAAGTGTTCTAAAAAAGATAACAGTAATATAATTTATGGTCAATTTCAGTCAGAGCGCAGCGTTGCCCATGCACAATGAAGTGTACGGTCGAGTTTTATTTACAGCAAGTTGGCAGTCTCGGCCGTTTGAGAATTCACGAGATTTTAACGAGAGTTCGGTAGTGCCCCTCTAAAAACTGAGTTGTAGTTTCAGGATAAAATTTCACAGTGAACTAACCGTAAATCGCAACAGTGACAGCACCGTTTCAACTCATTTATTTTCCAGAAATATTTCTTCTTCTTTTTGAAATCGTGTTTAAGAATAAGGCTTAACCCTTTTCTACTCCATTTTTGAATAAAATTGTTATTTAAAACACCCATTATCGGTAAAATTAATAGCACCAACCCGAACCGTGTTAAAAATTTGGCCCAATTATTTGACCCCTCGACATTATCGACCTCTTTCCGTATGCGGAGGGAGAGCTGAGAACGGATATTGCTGTAAAAGAAACTTGTACAACTACTACAAGCCTCGGGCACGAGCTGACATTCAAGGAAATACGAACGGGAGGTTAAGACTCGCTGCGTTTACTTTAATTGTTACAATTGGAACTACCCGTCGCGATCATTGAATGCCCATAGGGGTGTAACATAGGGATATAATACCAGTTACAAGATAAGGCTGTATTTGTACATTTGTACTCTTGGCCTGAGAGCGAATACGAACGCAATTAATACTGTTTGAGACGTCACCTCAAGCATAAATCGCGATCCAATTCGCAAAGCGGTTGAACTCATTTCATCTTGGTCAAAATGTCGCTCTAATTTAATGCTTCGTGTCATCAATTAACGGACGAAAGCGGTAAATAATGACCACGGTTGACCAATTCACTATTAAGCCGTCTGTTTGCTCGCTTTACGGCGGGCGCTTCGACCCTTTCACTAAAAGGTTTGTAGCAAATGGTCCAAGGTCTGAACGGACTTTGAACTGGTATTTTCTTTCGGAAAAGGTGAAATTTGATTCGAAAATATCTCTACTTTGCAAAGGAAAGAAAATATTATTGGGATCAAATAGACGATAGATATCAGAATTATAGTCTTAGGAGTTAATCGTCTTTGGAAGGAAAAATCACCCAGACGTTTATGGTCAATCCCTACCCCCGAAAAACTGAACAGAGACTGAGAGAGGCGTGGGCGTAAATCCCGTGCGTGGGGCCCGAGGGTGGGGGTATATCGCCCTACCTTTTTAACCAGGGTGGGTCATTAAACCATCCCCCATATTTTCATGGCGAGGATTTAAAAATACTGATTTTAGATCACCTCAATTTTCCAACGTTCAAAATGTATTAAAAACGGAGAACAAACGCAACTAACGTTTGTAATTTACCGCTATGGTGTCAGGTTTAGTTTGCATAAGATGTACATTTTGTTTCACGAACAGCGCCCCCTAGTGTCAGCTGGACCCCTTGATCCAATATTCGAATTTCCACTGCATTTCCCCCTACCCCCCCCCCCCCCCCCCACCCCTCACTCCCCTCCCCAATTCGCCGACACAGATTTACGCCACTGGAGAGACGTTCAATCAAGCTTTAATTTAATATCTGTCTTGTACCGAAGAGGCTTCCAAATACATTTGTGTGTGTGGAATCGCAGCAACAGATGGATGGTTAAAGATAGCGACTGTAAAAAGGCTACAGAGTAATTAAAAAAAACCTGTCTTGCGGACAAGACTTAAAGGGTGTCTAAAAATGACAGGGTTGCTGTAGTCGTCATTCTGACTCGATAGTTTGCCAAAGTGACCAGACAAAATATCCGGTCTTTATCGGGTTTACTAAGTATCTGGTCAAGGCGACAAGTTCCTGCCATTTTAGAGCTCATCTTTATCTCGTCATCATGACAAGTTGGGGATTTTAGTGTCCATACCATGTTGGCGCTTAATGAGGCTCTTTTATCACTAATGCAGTGATCTGTTCCTGTTGTGTCGTAAATTAGTTTGCGTAGGTGTTATCTGCCTTTAAGTTGTGGGGTTCTTATTGCGGGGAACTTGTTATTAAGGAATGGAAGGAGACCGGAAAACAGCCCACAACACAAACCACAGTTATAGATCACTGTTAGACACCATCTAGGTAAACCCTTGTAACAATAATTATAGAACAATTCTTCGTCTTCAAGCGCAATTTCTAGACGCTTGTTATCTATCTAGACGCAATTCTAGACGTATTTTATCAGTTACCACCGCCATTTATTTCTGTGTCAAGCCCAAACGGCGCATTCTAGCTGTTTTTCAGCGGGAAAATTAAGAACGGTACAAGCGCTGATCAACTCGGACGTAGGACCTAAACAATGCCATCGTCTTATATCGTCAGGAGTTATATGGCAACAATTCCCGTGATTAGTAGCTAACCCACAAAATGACATTTTGCCATTGATCAAACAACGAAGGCGAGGGACTTTTAATAATAATAGTGTGGAATGGAGCGTTGTTGCGGAAGAGCCAAATTATTACCCCATTTTGTTGAAGCAAAGCAATCAACGATTGCAACCACTACCGGTTTGCATCGGCGCGAGCTCGCTCGGTTTTGTTGCACAGTTTAGGTTTAAATTAAATAATCCTTGCAACCGCTTTCAAAATATGACTTTAATTACGACCCAGGCTCTTAATCACTTTGGATAATGCACAAAGCAATGAGCGTGGCTTAAACTGGGGGGCTGTGAAGCATACATTATTGTAGCTCATTTTCAAACCAAAATCATGGGCTAACCCTGGAGTACAATTATGCATCCTTGGTAAAAAAATTTGCATTTTCCATCAGTGAGACTTTTTTCAGGATTTGAGTTTCAAGACCCAACAAGATTTGAGAAAGATACTATATTTAAAATAAAAGGTAATAGTTGAACTGCTAATCTATATTAATCAATTTAATCAGAATTGATTGAACAAAGAAAACTGACTAGAGCGAGATTTGAACATGCATCCTCCGTATTACTGTTCCAGTGCTCTACCAACATAGCTAGCTATCCAGGTCTTGTCGGTTCTGTAAATCAGTTATAATTTGGTTACATGCATGCGTACCCGTTTTCCAGTTATCTTCTTATATCATCAAATGAAACGCTTGGAACTTTTGTAGTTAAAGCTTCAATGATACCCGACAAGAAAGCCTTTTAATCTGCGAGATAAAGAAGATTGTTCACAAAAGACGTCTATTTGAAGAAATACCAAATTTGTATGATAAATCCAAACTCGGTGCACAAATGCAAAACAAAAAGACGACGTGTTTAATTTGGCAGCCAGACGGCCTCTTCTACACAGCTTAATTGAATCTATTGAAGCCGATTCATTGGAGTTAAAACCAGTGGTTAATGGGCTCGTGGCAGTAATCGCATCAATACGGATGTCATTCACTCAAGACTCGGTGAGATGGGTGTAATCGTGTGGCGATGAACATTAAAAAACCAAGGCAAAAAACATTTTAAGTGCAATTCCAAGAAATTCTAAGAGAGTCAAAGAATATACCAAACTCGTGAGCCAAAACCATGTCTTAATTGACGAGGACACTTTAAAATTTGGATAAAATTTGACCCGAAATTCACTTTATTTTAAAATAAACAAAATTGTATAGGCTACGAAACTGCCAACAGGTTATCAACATTGATAAGAAAAACATTTAAAATTAGTTTTAAAAATTATGAGCATTTGTAGACTAGGCCTACAAATGAGGACGTGTTTGTTTAAGTAAGCAAGAACAAAAGAAAATGTTGGGAAGCTCATTTCAATTGTTTGCTTCATGTTTAAGCTAATTTGTGCATGTTAAATGTGACGCCAATAGCAAACGTGTTTGATGATTCATAATAAAATGTCCAAGAAACATGATAACTGCGCGGATCCGAGTGAGAACATTTCCATAAATGCTTTCCATCTCTCACAGTTTTAATATCCGCCAGGGAGAGATGATGTCTCTGACTTCGATATGTCAGTGATATCATCAATAATACCCGGCTATCATGGGTCTTATCACACGTAGCCTCCCCGCCCCTTCCATCCCGACTATTGACGATCATTCAGGTCATTTTAGTCCTCTCGCTCTTTAATGGTTACTCGCCACAGACGACGAGCAGATTCTCCCCTTTACATCAAGCCACCCATCCATCATTCTATTCAGCCTCCAACTATTTGGGACGTTTTTTCAATTAATTTGGGACCTTTTTTAATTGGTGTGTGAGGGAGTAGATCTAAGTTGAACAATATTGGGGCGTCGATCACCCAAATCACTGCGCGTCGTAGACGGCGCGTCTACAAGATGAAAGCACGCGCTGAGAACACAAACTCATGCTTTGCGCTAAGGCTGTCTACTTAACTGGTTGATTCATCTTAAAAACGTTGGTCTTATGAAAACTGATTGAGAGGAAGGGGCAGAAGGGGGAGGGGGGGGGGGGGAGGGGTGATCACAGCAACCTCTTGGAGTAAGGCTGATCGAGCAAAGTCCGGTATATGAGATAATTCTTAACGACATTTCACCACAAACCATTTGTGATAGGATCAAACAAAAACGGGTTTTCAATAAATGTGTCTTTTCACTCATATAAGGTTTGTCTTTGCTGTCGAGAGAACATACCCATCTTTTCATTTTGATACTCACTCATTTAGATATTTTCCTATAGTTGCAGACATTATGTTGGTAAAAATGTTGTCTGCTCTTGTTTATTTCCTAAGTGCAAGCCCTGCTGGCGATTTGTAACCCATTCCACAGGCTTAATTTCACCAATTTATTGCACTCTTAACCCCTCGTGTGAATACGAATAGCCCAAACTAATATATAATCACCCGATTTTAGTAAACGTTTTCCCATTGTTTACAACAATCAATTACTTTCAATCTTGATAAAAGTACCATGTTCTATAATAGACTGCCTCATAAATGCCTCAACTGTTTACATAGGTGAGTTGAGGCTCAGTAGGCTATAGTGTGCCAATAATGAATGTGATTTCCAGATGGATTGTTTTAATTAACCGCGAATGAGCATGTTTACAAACAAATATTAATGTGGGTGTGGGTGTGTGATAAACAAGAACACATAATGCCTCTGGATGTTTGTTTCCCCGAACAACATTTACACTTTGTTGTTGCTGTGGAATTAATGAGCCTCAAACGAAGAGCCACGACAGGTCTATTCAACGGCAGCGAAAGGCGGGCAATTTCCGATCACTATAATATGCGTCCTTTCGCAGTGCCGTTGACCGTGACTGAACCACACACCGGGGGAGGATGTCGAAGATTATGAGAAGAAGGCGATTTCTTTCTTTCGTTCATTAGAGCGCGTCTGTTATAACAAGAAGGGACAATGAGGCATTTGAGGTACGTGCTCACAACAATGAGTACATTAAAACAATAATTGTTTAAACCTGATCTGCCGGGGAAAAATAACAATGCCGGTTCGTTTTAGGGCGACAATATATAATGGTTTCCAAGATTTTGTAGTTTTGAGTTGTTTGACCAAGTTGTTTGACCAATGTTTGACCAAGCCTTTGCAAAGGTGCTTTTAAAAACTCAATTTAATAATCAGATACACCATGTATATGCCACGTGATGCGAAACAGCCAACGTCACAATGACGTAATAACAAAGTGAGGACGATGATGTCACAACTGTCTCATCTTCCATGACAAGAGTCCTCCACTTTCTGGATTCCATAGAATATTAAATTTTCTGAAAAAAACTTAAAAGATATAGATAAGGTTTTAATTCCTTTTTGTGTGTGGAATTGTATCTGATTTATTTATATTTTATTTATTATTTCTAGCTTTGTGAAACCAAATTTAGTCAAATAATTTTAAGTCAATTCGCCAATCACACGAGATTATTTGTTGTTACATAAAAACAACATTTGCATACATATGAGAATGAAACGAGCTCTACCTTCAAAACCGCTCGCGTGGAGAAAATCCAATGACGTCAGGAAACCAACTTGATGTTTTCATTCGGCGGGGGAAAGAAACAAATTAAGAGGGACAAGGACACCAACAAGTAACGATCGAGCCAAGAACCAACTCGCTCATCTTCGACTTTTCCAAGCAGTCATATCTTCCGTGCCCCCGCTATCGATTCTAAAATCAGGTGACTAAAATCGACGCTTTAAAAAACAAAATGGACAAAACGACATGGAAATCGACGCAGGTTTGTACAACCGGAAATAATATAAACATGAATTGTTAATAGTTATCTTCTCGACCGTTTCGGCAAGATACAGAGAAACATTACAAGCTTGGACGCAAGATGCCGTGAAATGAAGTGGCGTCGCCAGGTATTGGCTCGGGCTAGGGAGAGTTCGAAATCGAAAAACTGGCCCAATTTGTCTGCTTTCTTGATAAACAGTCAAAAGCGGAGAAGGGGTATTATATAACAGCGAATAATGGGAGAGTTTCCTATGGTGGCCCCCTGCATCTGTACTCCCCCCCCCCCTAGATACACCGCTAATGGAATGGCGCCCATCGCAGGGCATTGGGAAGTGTTCGTGAAATTGGATAGCAATTAAGTTGCTTCTGTGGTTGTTGTGTATTGATTACGCGATCATCTGCCGCAAGGGGGCGGTATCACAAACGATTCGCAATTACCCACAAGCCCCTCGTGGGCAAACAAACGGCGAGTGCAAAGTAATAAGCCAACTGCTTCACTTTAGACAGAGACGCCTAGAGATACTGTTGTGACTTGTGGGCAAATTACTTGCGTACTTAAAACAAAGTGCATTATACGGACATTAATTTTGTCAGAGGAGCTACTTTTGAAACCTCGTTGTTGACAAGAGGGTGATGGGTGGTTAATATCAATGTATTTTCGGGACTTAACAGAGTGTAGGATTTTAGCCTTTTATTCTTTTTATTAAAAAAACATTTGTATCTTGATCACTTTTAAATATATAAACAGAAAGAACAATTCTTAAAAGCACAAAAAAAGAAAGACAAAAGCTAGACATTTCCCCAGGTGAGGCTTGAACTCACAACCTTTGCATCAGGCTCTCCATAGTAACGGTCACTGTCTTATAAGTACAACCCGCTAACCGATTGTGCCACTGGGGACGGCCTAGAATCGAAGAGAATCGTAAAGATAGGACAATTCAACATATTCTTTTTCGCAGTTTCCTTTTTCAGTTATAAAAAACGAAAACAAGGCCCTCGAGTAAAAGCAAAAGATTTGCGCCCGGTGACCTAGTTCGATACAACCTCAAACATTCCGATGACTAATAGTAATATACTTTTTGATGCAGTCGAAGGACACACAATTAAATCACCGTATGTACGTATTTTATTCTCTGCACTACTAGTGATGAGCCCTTACCCAGTGGCGGATCCAGGGGTAGGGAGGGGGATTCAGTCATGGACTGACGTGATAGTATAAAATGGGGTCCAAATAACAGATAGAATGATAGACAGCAGGCTAGCTGAAATATTCATCCCACATTAGAATACAGGCCAAAACATTGTAGACCTCAATATATTCCAGAGGCATGCCCCCCCCCCCCCCCCCCACGGACCTCCTAGCAGTAGCAAGCCGTCACTCCGAATATCACCCCTCCTTTTTTTTCGCTCAAAGCCAGATCCGCACTGTTATATACCTTGCCATTGTTTCCAACAAGTGACAAACAACTGTTGAACAGAATTACTATGTCGTGATCATAATAACGGTATACCGCCTATACAGACATTCGTTATATATGACCCAATCCATTTTAATATAATCATGCATGTTCTTCAATATGTCGGAAGAGACGCGCAGGCCAATGCTTTTCAACTGATGACCCTCACACCCCTTTCTCTTATGCTTTATGCCCTTCCCCCTTCCCCGGATTACCCCCCCCCCCCAAGACTCTTCGGCATGTGTCAAACAGGAGAGTAAAATATTTACTCTGATGAAAATAGGCGTATTATTAAATTATCTGACTTCAACAAATCTCCAAACTAGGGCTGTTGCGAATATATCTTGATGTAATTTCTGCATGACGGAGTTATTGACGCAATTCATTTTTTTGCAAATAACGGTCTGCAAAGTTTGAACCCACGCAACATCGCACATGAGTTAAACACCGTAACCACTGGGCCATGACATTCTACTACATGTATATATTATTATGCTACATGTATAATGTAATGTAACAACAGCATATCACAAAGACTATCAGCGCTTTAATACATAATTCATCATACTTCATTCGTTAGACTGGATAAAAATCACCCTCCTTGATTTTTCACCAATGCTTTCGAAAGTACCTTTATTGAGTCACGATTTTATTTCTGCGCTTTTACAGTGAAACAATGTATGAAACTAAAGCATTTTTGTATATGTGGATCTTACAGGTAATGATGATTTTAGTTTTGTCAGTCTGATCCAACGAAGTATTCATGGGCAAACTTGACTTTCTGTAATTCTGCGTTGAGTTTCTTGACGAAGTCATCAGGTTGGATGACGAGCGCCATCTGGAGACCGGCATTGTCCATTCGAGTCTTGACCTGACAGATACATTGTACAAATTATGGTGTAAACTATGAATTATGAACAAAACACATGCCTCATTCACTTTCTATATCGAGACAATTTCCTGCTTTTTGGCGTTGTAATGTGCATAGATTTTTACCCATCATTCCTTGCAAACCTCTCGGCATTTAGGTCCTGTGTGACCAACTGATTTAATTATATCCATATACTATAAGAGATTGTAACCCTGGTAACACACGTAGTTGTGTATAAAATGGATGTACACATATACCCAGGTTCCAGGGTACGTCTATATAAATAAAATGAGCGAGTTCCAGTGCTCTACCATCCCAATAGTTCACCAAATCATTTTTGTATTTTCCCTTTTCTTTCGGTTTATGAACTCTGTTACATTGTTTTCGTTACCACAGTCACATAAACGTTAATACAAACAAATCTTAGACGGACTCATACCTGGTCTCTCTTACTAAGCAAAGAGACTGGTTCGCCATCGATCTCTGTAATGATCCAATCACACAGCCTCTCGGTAAATGCACCCTGGGCACGAGTTGTTAGATTAGCGTCCGCCGCTGGTCCGCTTTTAGAGACGTTTAGCACCTTGAGCAAAATGAGTAAAATAATAATGACAGACAATTACACTTTAATATTCAGACTTTAAAAGGGGAGTGTAGCTTAGTGGTATAGGGTTTAACTCGGGATCAGAGGGTCTGGGGTTACAATCCAGCTGCTGACCATATGTTGTGTCATTGGGCAAGCCACTTCACCCAATCACTCTCTCCACCCAGAAGTATAACCGGTATCGGTATTCGCCGGGGAGTACACTGCGATAGACTAGCCTCCCATTTAGGAGAAATAGATAGAAATATTCTCAGTCGTTTCATGAGCCCCTTGGTTCGTGACAGGCTTTACACACTTTACTATTCAAACTGGTAGAACCAGGTAGAAACGTGGGTGAACACGACAAATGTAGAACATGTTTCAACTGCGGCAAATTACGCCACGATACAACTTTGCATTAACTTTAGTAAAAACATACCCTGTTGCCATCAACTTCCAGTCCCCAACTTTCACTGACAGATGAGCGGTGGAGGTTGCGCACTTTGGCGTGTGGCAAACGTCTTATTACAAGCAATATCTAGACGAAATTGAATAAAAAATTAGAAGGTATAATTCCATCATTTTTATTATTTTCTGTTTTACTATGATTTGTAACTGTGGATGACTTTTGGTGTGAAAATGGTTTTATAGTTTGATTTTTGTTCATGTATTTTTTTTATTTGTGTAATCACAACGCATCTTATCCTTTGGACTGCCAAAAGATGAATATTACCAATAAAACTTTGGGTCAAATTCATGGAGCTGCTAAGCACAACAATATTGCTAAAAACAAAATTGGCACCTGTTCTTACCTCATCTACGGCAGATGTTGCAAAGAGGGTACTGGCCACCGAGGGATCGACGACAATTTGCTCATTAATCTGTCGCAGCTGGTCCCCAACGTGCAGCTTTTTAGGCACTTCAGGTTTATCTGCTTTCCAACCAGCAATCCTGGGCAAGAAAAATATAACATTTCATAAGTAAACTCAAGCTTGCGCGTATAAAGAGTTAAGCAAGATGAATTACATGTTATTCATGCATTTTTTTATTTTAATCCGGTATGAAGTATAAGTTATAATCAGTTTTATTTATTTCGAACACGCTACTTTCGTGCACACTACTAACGTTTGGTAATCTACTCTATCGGATAATCTACTTACCATACGTAATCAGCTATTCTCACAAGTCCCAATGCATTTTCCAGTTCGCTCTTCTTTAAGACGACAGGAAAGCCGTCTTTATGCTCCATCTCCCAACGCAACGTGCTGAAAAGTCAAATGTAACTTTGTCAGCTTCCTTTATACAAAATTTTCAATATACCTGAGGAATTTAAAACGAAGACGTGTTTAAATTGTACCATAACTGTTCGGCCTAAAGTACATTTTTGTGCCTGCGATTTGCTTTATGTGTGACTCTAACTTCAAATGTGAATGGAAGGAACATTTACCTCTGCAAAAACTAGCTAAGAACTGCAGCATTATTAAACGAAACAAGAAGTAAGAATTAATGGGATCTATCATGTAGAAATCTTGGCGATACAAGTAACTACTCTCGCGATCGCGTAAGACCGGCCTATCTGTATTTCTCGAGGTGCAAGTGGCCGAGCTAACCTGCTCATCACCTGACAAAAAGTCAAATTTGTCACCGCATTGTTTGATTGACAGGCAGGACTTAGGGTCCATTATCCACTTTTATAAGACAATCTCTTGTATTCAGTTATTTATTTCATTATTTGACACTTACTGGACATCGAAGGAGTCCCCATGAATCGGTGAAGGAAGTGGTCTGCTGGATAGATCGAGGGCCACGTTGTTATATGACCCAGACTTGCGTAACGCAACCGGTGACTCGGGCGGCGACATGCCCGGCGGAACCACAACCCCCATACGTCGTGGCTTCAAGTTAGTAGGTCTTTTATAGCTCAGTGGCTGTGGTAGAGACACCTTTCGAGCGGTGTCGGGATCGTCTAGCAGATGCAGGAATCTCTTGTTGAGCAGCGGTGACATCGGCGATTCGGTCACGCTTATCTTAGGCCCGTGTTCGCCTCGGTGTTCACTTCCCTGGCGCGCGGGCCGAACACCGTCTTCGAAATCACCCGAGGTCCTCGGTGACTGATGGCAACTAGGGGAATCATAAGTCGGGGGGTGAATGCCAGGGAATGTGTTACCTCTCCTGTGAAGATTTCCTCTGGGTGGTAGTGACGGAGGGGGAGCTGGGTGGACCAGTTCATCGTGGTCTTGTTTCCCTCTCATATTGATGTAACGCACTTTGGATACATCTACCACACGTTCTTGGTGGGTTTGTGTGTTCTCAAGCCAGGCGTGTTGGTCCAAGAAATTTTGTACGTTAGGCCTAACATATCCGATGTGATCTGAAATATAATGTTGAAAAGCGAATAAGTTCATAAAATAGAGGACAGGTACCACAGCATTTGCAAACCAGCGGTGAAAAAAGCACCTTTTAAAAGAAAAGCACAGCAATTTTTTGGATACAATAAATTGCTTAGTTTTAAACTTGGCGAACTATTTTTGTAGTTTTTTGCCAAGAACAAAAATGTATTTGTTCTATTTCCGGTGATTAGTGTAGTTTGTAACAATTCAAACAGATACAAACAAAGGAGCGGGGCGGGGCGGGGAAGGGGAAGAGGAAGGGAAGGGAAGGGGCGGGGCGGGGCGGGGCGGGGCGGGGCGGGGAAGGGGAAGGGGAGGTGGGGGGGGGGGGGGGGGGGTTTAGATTACCTGTATTGTCTGAGAATGTGTGCACGATTCCGCTGAATTCAGTCTCGGTACTCCTCGGCCGGTCAAAGGTGAAAGCCGACCCATCAGCCGAGTTACGATCGGCGCTGTTCGTCGGGGGCGATGAGAAACGTGACCTGTTCAAGTTTAGCTCCTGATCCTGAGTGGAAGAAAAGAATTAAGTCTGTGTTAGTGCTCACTCGGGGTTTATCAAGTAAGAGAATTGGGTTCGGGTCGTAGAATCTGGGGTCTACTTGGCCTGATAGGCCCTATTGTTGTTGTTTTAGAGCCTGGAAACCATGGTTAAATGTCATATTGACCCTTGCCAAAAGGGTGTCATTTTTTTTCCCTTGGAAAAAGTGTCATTTTGTAAGTATGCCAATGTTTATGAAAAGTATTTGGTCAAAAAGAACCTGGATTTCCGGTTAACTCCTGTCTTTGTTAAGAGAGAAGAAAGAAAGGCATCCCTATCCGACTTTAACAAGGCGAGATTCGTACCGGGAATAGGTCAACTGCGCTAATCCGACTCGGCCTAGGTTTGGCTTTTCTTCGGCTTGGCATTCTGCCAACTTCAGTTCCCAGTCCGGGAGACGGGGACAAAGGTGATGGGGGCGGGGGAGAAGGGGGTTCCTTCCAGCCGAGACGAACGAAGATGTCATCGAAGACATTACACCATGCGGTTAATTCGTCACTGACAGATGAGAAAACAAACAAATTACCATAAAATAATCCTGAGTCAAAAATAAATGTATTAATATTTGGCATATTAATTAACAATTTCAATACTTTATAAAATAATGTGTAATAAATGTTTGTTTAAAATGGCGCAAATGTTGTTATTGACCTTTTAAATAAAGTGAACTGTGTAGTGCTTTGTGGTGAGATCTAGTTATGTGGGTTTTTTCCTATTAGGTTTTCAAATATCGACATCCTTGTATTCTTTTTAACAAACCTTGAATCTGCCTCTAAGTACGTCATGTCTTTGCCCTGAAGGATGCCTAGCACGTGGGAGCTCTTGTGCTTTTTGGCGGGTATCAACATGCTGTGAATCTACACACCAAAGGATAAAAGGTCTTACTCTTAGGTTTTTGATTCCATCTTAACAATATTCTAAATGTGTGTGGCTGCTATACTGCACGCGCATACGAATTACTTGAATTACTTGTGATCAGTGGCATATGTTATGGAGCTGCTAAGCACAACAAAATTGCAGTTGGCAAAAACAAACAGGGTTACAAACCAAATTTCCAGCCGGTGTATAATGTTTGTGACTGGTATTCAGCTGGTTTTTGCTTACCATGAAAAGGGGATTTGGCTGAGTAATCTGTTTTACTGAGCAATATTTTTGTGTGTGCTAAGCAAAATGTTTGTGCCCAACAGATCGGCCCCAGGACGGTACATGATCTACATTATTTGAAAATTTCCATGAGTGCGGAATTATTCGCCCCCCCCCCCCCCAAACCCCCCCCCCCCCCACCCCCCCCCCCCCCCCACCCCCCCCCCCCCCCCCCCCCCCCCCCCCCCCCCCCCCCCCCCCCCCCCCCACTAATCGCTGACACTGCTCAGAAGAATCTCATAGCAATTATTTAAAAAACAGAATTCTTCGAATGTGACAATCGAGACATGTTTTGCATTTTTTGATAACCAAACTGAGCCGTACCTTTGCGCTCTGAGACACGACGATCTGTTCCACAGTTTTATGGCGATTTCCTGACGGGGCTTTGTACTCCTTTATGCTCTTGTAGCCACTCAATGTGAGAAACTTGCGGCGAAAACAACGCAAAACGTAGAATCGTCGGTTTTTATCCTATGAAGGAAAAATAATGGTTCGGTTAACTGTGAGTGCATGGGAAATAAAATACAGGGCCATTTGGATCAATTTTACGGTGTTTTCCACAAGCAACCCTGTAGCTTTCGGGGTATAGCAGTCACCCTTCCGTGTATTAACCCATATTTGTTTCGGAAAAACACTTTATCGGACATACAGTTTTAATTCACACGCAAATATACATAATGTAATCACCGGCAATGGTCGAGCCCATATTGTCCCTATTTTGTTTGTACTTTTCGGAAGGCCTCTCATAAGTTTTGTACACGAATTTTGTATCGTCGACTGTCGGTCAACGGTGGACACTTTGTTTATGCCCCTAACCCAATGTCCCTAGTTCATGATTGATGCCAGCCACTGTTTACCTGTTCATCATACGCACGCTACTATTATATATATTTAGAAGAATGTTGTTCTTTCGTAAAATAGTAAGGCACGAAATTGTATTTTACCTTAAAGGATATCTGCGCTCCGTCTTTCCTATACACTTGTTCGCCAAGGGTAAGGTTACCCGAGTGGACATGTTCCGTGTCAGCGAATGCTGTTGGCTGATCGTGCTCCATAATGTCAAAGAATAGTGAAGATCTGTGAGGAAATTATTAGAAACATCGTAAAATTTTGATTGTGTATTAGGAACCTGTTTAATTATTATCTTGTTGATGTAAAACAAATTACGATAATGCATATTAAAGATAATCTATTTTGAAGTTTTACATCAAAAAATAGATATGTATTTCTAACTGCTTTCCATCAATACGAACGCAAGCATTTTCTCATTATCTTGGTTGTTTTTTTCAAAGCGTATAATAATATGTTGAGACTATTATTATTAAAAGATCATTCAACAACAATCTATGATCATCATGCGCCAGACTATACACATCTGGAAAACTCGGCCGAAATTCGCAGCTAACATTTCGCTGAAGAGTTTGATGAAGGCCTTAAAATTAAACCATTTCAAATCGAAATTGTCTTTTGGCTAATTACAATTTGCTGTTGAAATGTTACGATAAAACTTGCGCTAATGCACGAGGAACTTGGAAAACTTATGAAGTGTTATTTTGTTGGTCGCTTACTTCAATGTATTCCGCATGCATTCTTTGCATATTATTATCATTAATGGTTTCCAAACAGTGCATTCAATTAACTTCCGTGTACAGCAGCACCGTTGATATCCATCCTTGTTTATGACCTTAGTGGGTTTTCTAATTCGTCAAGTTTCAACGAAATCCATAATGGGGAAAGTACCGGGAAGTGAACCAATAAAGGATCCGATGGACTTGATGCAATAATTATGGAACTTTACTGGCCACGTCATTCTTAGTCACAAGGATGTTTGGTATTTTCTTGAATTATCAGGAATGGGTGAATTTGGAATTGCATTTTTATAGTAAATATAGTAGTTGTTTACTGCAGTTGTTCTTGATTTTCGCAATCGCCGTCTGGTGATCGTTAATTGTTTTTATAAAATTAAAAGTTTCGGAACTATTGTTTTTTACAGCATATCTAGCGCAATTATTTTACTAGATGCCTAGAATCATTATTATCTTTCAAATACTTATATTTCTTAATAATTCGGTAGTAAAAAAACTCGATATCTGCAAATGTTGTATCCTACTTTTAATACGTGTATTATTTCATAAATTTAAAGCTCTAATTACGATTAAATTAAACAAATAAAGTACATCCATCAAATAATTAAATTACTTATGACAAACTCCACGGCCATTATTGGAGTTTCAAGCTAACATACAAGTTTCGAAGTTTAATGTTCCTAGCTGCACGGTAAAAATGCGTGGTTTGTTGTTTTAAGGGAGACGAACTTTCTAGAACACAGTTTTTAGCTTTACAGGAAAATGTACGGGCTGCAAAATGAAAAAAATAAATAAAAAATACTCACCAGAATCATCGATTGATTGTCGACCACTAGTTCACGTCTTCGATTGTTTGGCGATCGCTGAGATATGTACACATATAGAAGCACTATAATATATAGATAGCTTCACTCGATATAAATCCTTTTAGATATAATTATAGTTCAAATCAACTTGATACTTCGTTATATTCAGCCCAGCATATCCACTAAGTGCACATCATGGCTGTTTTTTGTGTGTGACGGATGCGGAAACTATTGTAGTCGTACTGAATAATACTCAAGGTAGGTATGCTATTGTGTGCGGCTATTGGAAAGCGTTGGTGCGTTGAAGGTTATAGGGCACGATGATTTTTTTCCTCCATGGTTATTCTGGTTTTCACTTCCGCTTACATATTTGTTCACCTAGGTGGTCCCGGACAAGAGTGTCAAGTGGGTACAAGCGCGGATGTGACAAACATACTGCCTCTACACGCATTAATGACGGAAGAATAATTGTGCTGCATGTATTTTTATAAGTTATTAATGCAGAGGGTTGCAAATACAAATGCGTTTATTTGCAGTTTTGTCCGTGCTCGAAACCTTCTTGCCGACAGCTGGTTTAAATTAGGGTCTTTTATGTCGTTGTTTCATCCAAAAGTTAATTAATATTATAATATTAATTGCTGGAGATTTTTTGCATGGTGGTCGCCTGGAGGAACTAGTACGCAAATCGTGAATATTAACGTCAATGTTTGGGAAAAGTCGTAGTCTTGGTCAAGACCAAGCTAGCCCGTTCATTTGTTCCGCGCGCGGCGCGCCGTCCGTATTATTGAGGGCGCCCTTAATTATCGCCAGATTCCTGGATCTCTTCCACTAGCTAGTGGAAGAGATCCAGGAATCTGGCGATAATTAAGGGCGCCCTCAATAATACGGACGGCGCGCCGCGCGCGGAACAAATGAACGGGCTAGCTTGGTCTTGACCAAGACTAGGAAAGTCGTGAAGTTTGTCGTGAATAAATATCTGAACAATGGGAAATGCACTTTTCCCCTAAAATCGCTGCGATATTTTTTTTCACGGCGATTACACGGCATATGCCGTAGGAACATTATTGTCACGGTGGCCCAATGAGGACACAAATTAAAACACATTTGAAATACAATGAGTCTTAGGAGGCCAATGAACTAAAACGCAGTGAAACTGCAATAAACTAATCCTCTGCCGACCTTGCCAACTGTGTGCACCTTAAAAATGGGCAAAAACTTGTGTCAAAAAGTGTCACGTAGTTCCTTCGGGCCACCATTAGATTATTAAATGTTGGTCGTAATTTTTCTGACCTGTTAAAGTTCTAAGTATTTTAAACAGATTGTGAAAGCATTGGTATTTCCACATGGGAATAATTATATTTAGTTCGAAGGCCGACTGTGGAACAACAACCAACACAGTGTATAGCGCCCTCTACACACACAAAACCCAGGAGGTTATTTGTCGCGTACATAGACGTATTTATGTGTTGAAGAGGGGAAATTGAAGAAGGAGATCTGCACTTTAGCGCAACGTGCAACGTGGATATCCCCAACCTCATCCCCATCTGTACGTTCTCACTACCGCACGTTACAGCGTTTAATAAAGTCGTGAGGACGAAGTTGGGTTATCCCTGGATATAAAGTACAAACAATAGCGTTTGTTTATACTGTGCAGGTGCTGTCTAAAATCAGTTGTACAACAAGTTATATTACGTAAGTTTAGTAGGCCTATTTCTAAATCCTTAAGTGCTGAAATATCATCATAGAGGGAAATAGTACTAGTATTACCATGGAGGAATAAGAAGGAAGTACTAGTACTAGTACTAGTAGTACATGTACAGTACTAGTTTTAGGCAAAGACTGAGGCTGAACATGTGACTTATTTCTCCATGGGCTGAAGTAGTCCGCCCCGGCCCAGCCAGGAGGAGGAGGAGGGGGAGGGGGGGGAGGGGGGAGGCGGGGGGGGGGGGGGGGGGGGGGGGGGGGGGGGGGTTGTAGCACTTGCAGCCACTGCAGTTGCACTTGGATTTGATTCTTAGTCGGGATTTCTTCTCATATTGCACTAGGACTAAAAACAAATTGTACTTTGTAGTAGTACTTACTACTTTACTTGTCTTTGTATCGTGCAAAATATATTTTGTCACATTTAATATGTGAAGAAATTTTTGTTAAGATTTGACGTAGCTTTATGCATTTCTATTGGGCTGATATCAGTGTATACGGCAAGTGTGCGCATATAAAGTGAGTGTTACTGCAAATATTGCGCATGACGTGTGAAATGGACCAGACTTCATAAGAAGCCAAAATTTAATGTGACACCAGAAAAGTGTTTAACACTAGCGGGGCCATGTTTTATCGGCCGTCAAAGTACCTACCCACATACCGGGTCAATATAGCCGCGTTCGCATTGGACTTAAAATTGTCAAAAGTTACCGTACGTGATTGTCAAAGTTCACGGTGTTAAATCCTCCGCTGGAAGCTTGGGCCTGTAGATCTTACTGTTGCGGAGGGTAAAATGGACAATTTGACAATGTTGCCCTCTGTCCGCATTGGATTTAATTTGGTTAAAGTTGACAACAGTCTCCGTAGGTTTTACCAAAAAAAGTCCAATGCGAACGCAGCTTAAGATTGGCTAAACTGTCTCGGGTACATTCATTTATATGGCAGATCTTTCAAGTTCCAGCGAGTACGTATATAACGTGAATGCAGCATGCTGTCCAGATTGTGCAGAAGCTTGCTTCAAACCACCTCCATCTCGTCCGCTAGTATCAGATTACAAAGTGGGGCGGCAATATCTTCCCAACAGGTGTTTGAAAGAGAAGCTCGTTATGGCGCCCATAATTATCAACCACTTCCCGTGGCACTCAAAAAAGGAAAAGGTAAGTACATTGACAATTATGCCAACAACATCAATACATAACCAAAGTCTCATCAGTTGATCGTGTCAAATGTTACTGCTTGATGTTATCTGTTATCTAGCCAATAAACTACAATGGCCATTGAGAATTGAGTGGTATTTTGTAGTAATGTGTGCTACACCCCAAATGAATGTCTAGGACATTTGGGTTAATACTAACTATTACTCTCATATAATTAATTTGAAATAAGTGCTCGTAAAACTTGAAGACTACACTTTTTGATTTGCTTTGTTACAGGTGTATTTGTCTGGGATGTTGAAGACAAACGCTACTATGATTTCCTGAGTGCATACGGCGCTGTTAACCAGGGCCACTGCCATCCCAAGATAGTGAGTGCACTACAAGAACAAGCGGGGACTCTAACTCTGACGTCCCGGGCATTCTATGCTGAGATCCTGGGACAGTATTCAGAGTATGTCACGACACTGTTTGGTTATGACAAGGTGCTGCCAATGAACACAGGTATGTTTTTTGGGTGTTGAAGTTGGGTTCTTCACAAGACTTCTCAAGTCCTCGGTTGTCAATAAGTCCTCGCATGGCTCCCTAAGTCTTCTTCTAAGTCTTTACCTCCTAATTCTTCGATCAGAGTTCCTCACATGTCGACTGGGATTCCTCACACGTACCTCATCTTAATAAGTACATTACAAGTCATCACATGTCCTCATATGGCTATCACAAATTTAAATCTCCACAAACCATCACCAGTCCCTGGGTGTCCATTGGTTTTGAAGAGGCTACTAACCCAAAGAGTAGGGGAAAGAGTATCTTACGTTGGGGAGCATGTGGCCCGGCAGTCGGGGATTGTGACTCATGGACAAATGGTCAGGGGTTCGAATTCAGCTGCTGGCCATATGTTGTGTCCTTGGGAAAGCCACTTTACCCCAACTTGCCTCTCTCCACCCAGGAGTATAAATGGGTACCAGCATTAGCTGGGGAGTAACCTGCGATGAACTGGTACTGCAGAGATAAAACACTTGGTGATGGGGTATATTCGATCACGACATACTTGACTTGACCGTTCTTTTGCCTACTGCTTTTCTTGTTAGGAGTGGAGGCAGGTGAGACGGCATGTAAGCTAGCCAGGAAGTGGGGTTACACGGTTAAAGGAGTGCCCAAGAATCAGGCCAAGATCGTCTTTGCCGAGGGTAACTTCTGGGGTCGTACGTTGGCCGCCATATCCACTTCGACGGATCCCACCAGTTACGAAGGCTTCGGGCCGTTCATGCCCGGCTTTGAGGTTGTAGCATACAATGACCTAGGAGCACTGGAGGTAGGATGGTGGATTCAAATACAAAATTATTTTAGGGAAAGTGAAATTATTGGTCCCTCTTTGCGTCGAGTGGTTGTCAGAAGCTAATCTTGGGGTGCTACGCAATGCATTTGTGCACTACTACTGTCTATTCGGAGACCCAACACTCCTGCAGAGATGCTACGGATTGCTGCAACCATCACAAATCACAATAACTATAAAGGTGTCTGTTGATAGTTCTTTGTTGCTGTTTTGTTTAATATTTCAGAAATCCTTTGAGGATCCCAACGTGGTTGCATTTATGGTAGAACCCATTCAAGGAGAGGCCGGGGTGGTAGTTCCAGATCCTGGGTATCTACGTAGTGTGCAAGAACTCTGCAATAAAAACAAAGTCAGTATCATCTTAAATATTTTCAAAAGAAAACTGTACCTGGAGATGAAACCTGAAACCTGAAAATGTGAATTATTTGTCTGTTTGTTGTCTTTACTGCTAAGGTATTGATGATTGCTGATGAAGTTCAGACTGGGCTCAGCAGAACCGGTGAACGGCTGTGTGTTGATCATGAGAAAGTCCGGCCTGATATGGTAATGCTTGGCAAGGCACTGTCGGGCGGAATATTCCCAGTAAGTAGACGGGTTTTGCCCAATATATAACAAATGTTAATTTGATCATCCACTGGGTGTTTGATTCCACGCGAAGTATCCAAATGACGTTTCCCCGATTCGATTATTTAAAAACTGAGCAGTTTCGGGGAGACAGAAATAAAATATGTCACAAGACGTTATTTAGGTATGATGCATCTTTAATTTTGACAAATCAAAGACAAGAAATAATGACATATGTTGAGTTTTAATGAGCTTGATAAAGTAGGTTGTCGTTATTGTAATGCTGCTTTGTGTTGTGGTCTCTAACAGGTGTCAGCTGTGCTAGCCGATGATGAAGTTATGCTGTCTATTAAACCAGGCGAACACGGCTCAACGTATGGTGGTTGTCCACTGGCATGCAAGGTGGCCATAGTAGCTCTTAAGGTATCACTCAATTGTTTTTGTATTGTGCTTTGCTTCCTACTTAGCATTAATTTTCTTGGGATACATTATTTGATTGTATTTCCGGCAGTGCCTGAACCTCGTGCAGATACACCCAGGTTTATTCGCATTTATTGATAAAAGTAACCATGCCTATGTTGCGCAATACGCATGTGAGCCGGGGGAATTTTATCAATGTTCCTAACAAGTTTGATTGTTTTGATTCTATTTCTGTAGGTCTTGGAGGAAGAGAAGATGTCTGAGCATGCCGAGCGTCTAGGAGTCATCCTCAGGGATGAACTCAACAAACTAGACAAAGATATCGTGAAGTTGGTGAGGGGCAAGGGTCTGCTTAATGCCATCGTCATCAACAACACCGCAGGTAAAGATGAACCCTTTCTGTGCATATATTCTGATAACTAGCATCGTGACTTTTGATATTTATGTCAACAATTTATTGATGTACTTTGTTGATCTGTATATATTAAGCAAGTCTTCGGGAGATGCCATAGACGTATTATTATTATTATTAATTCTTTTTGGTAATAAAACCAAGGATTCCTCAGTGCCCTCGGCAGGCACTGCAGCTCGCCCCAGAAAAAACTTGTAGAGAAAAGAGAACAAGAAGGAAGTCACAGTTTTTAAGGGTGGAAGGAAAACCCCAGAAGAATATTCTGGGGTAAACCCACGGATTCAGGAAGGGGCTGAAAACGTATTGGCCCAGGTTAGATTTGAACCCAGAACTGCACACGAGTCTTTGGGAAATGTGTAATTTAAAGCTAAAGCCAAGTTATTCGGACATGGCCTAACAATGCCACCGCCATTGAAGGGGGCCTCCCTGGTGTACAGAGACAGTGCACTAGGAATGGTCTATTTTATAGTTTTGACAAGGTTCCTGTACCGTTTTCCCGCCAGATTTTGACGCCTGGAAAGTTTGCTTAAAGCTCCGCGACAATGGACTCCTGGCCAAACCCACCCACGGCGACATCATTCGTTTTGCTCCGCCCCTCGTCTTGACTGAAGAACAGCTCTACGAATGTATTGACATCATCAAGAATACAATCATGTCATTCAAGTAAAAAATAATTCACACAAACAAACACATCATGTCTTACCTTGCATGCGTACTGCGGACAATTCTTTTGTACATGTATTCGTGTAGGTAAGAAAACAATGACTAAATACTAATTTTTTTCTTGCTTCCAGAAAATGTTTTCCACCCCGAATATTGATTCCAAGCCTCTCGAGTGTTCCCCTTCATTTTTCTACAGAGAACTCTAACTCTATTTTTCTTCTAAACCTCTTTCTCAGAGAGGTGGAAACTGACTCTGGACGTGTCCAAGTCCACAGTTCGTAACCTCTTCCCACATCCTGTGGACGTCAATTGTTTGCAGCTCCACAGTGCGTATAAAATGTTCAGGTTGAACTTCCCTTTTATTTCCTTGTGTGGTAAAATAACATATTTCACTACAAAATTGTATTTGTCTGTGTGCAAAACACTGCTGAAAGAGTATGCACTTTGAAATGATGGGATGAAAGTTGAAGTTGTTTTAAATGTTTATTTTGTAAACCTCTGTTGACATTTGGTCTGGTCCCCGAATGCTAGCCTAGGATTCTCATAGAATGACCGATTCACCGACTGCAGCTAGTGACTCGGCCTGGAGCCAATTTAATGGAGCTGCTAAGCACCCTAAAAATGCTTAGTATGAACATTCTTCTATTTTGCAGATTTTTGCTTAGTATGAAAAACACATGGCGTTTTGTCTGGTAACCTATTTTCTCACAAATGTTTAATAAGGTATAATGAAGAAAACAAATCCAGCTAAAATATTGTGGGGCTACGATAAATTCATTCTTTTTCGGAAAAAAAAGATTCACAAAATTTGTAATGGAATTATTGATCGATTGGCAACCTATGCATGTAATTGTCAGTGGAGAAAAAAGAAGTATTTTTGTTTCGTCTTTTTCTTTCGGCCTTTTCTTTAGTCCTTTGCTTTAGTCTTTTATGGAGTTGTTTGCAATGTTAGTTAAAAAGACAGTAATTGGGTTTATTTGTCATTTGTATGTATTCTTTCTATAATAATGTATGTACACAAAATAAATGATAGTTTCACAAATTGAGACTCTACCACGCATATGTATAGATATAAACAACATTTCTCGACAATTTTAACAATCTTTTAGAGATTTGTGGGTGAATATTTTTGATAAACCTAAATTTTTTAGTGAAATTATGTTTTTCGTTGTGCTGTATCAACTGATACATTTTGAAATAATCTTGATTCCACCAAGAAATGTTATACCTTAAAATGTTCTCTAATTTGCCTGATTGAAATGTATCCATAATGAGTTTATTTGCATGATTTCAATTTATATGCCAAGGGTTTTACCAATCTACCGCTATTATATAGTGAAATTACCAAATTTCTAGACCTCTTGCATATAGATCTTTATTAGCATACTTGCTTTAGTTCCTTAGATACCGATATTTTTGCGGTTTGATTTGCTTAGACATATTTTAGTGGTGCGCTTTTTGTTTGCTTTTTTTGTTGAGCTTAGCATATTATCTTTGGTGGTGCAATGCATCACCGATATTGCTTAAACCGTCAAAACGTTTAACACAAATATTGTATTCATGTGAAATGCATATAAAGTGGTAACATAAGGACAGTTCCAAGCACCAATTGTATGCAAGCAGTTGTAGAAAACTGTATCAATTGCATTGAACATGTTTGAAATGAATTGGCAAAGTCTTTGACAACATGGGCAACCGCCAACTCAGTTAAGTTAGTAGAGCACCGGAACTTACAATCCGGAGGTCGCTGGTTTAAACTCCGCTCCAATCAATTTCTTTGTTAGATTATACAAATGTTTCAAAATGTGTTGAAATGAAACGTCCGGTAGACCGGTATGTTTGTCAAAGTAAGCTTTGTATAATCGTTTTCATTGTTGATACAGAGTAAAATACCGCGGGGGAAGTTATTTAATTATGTATTGTGACCAACTGCTACGGACGATCTCTAAAATGATAATTATTACATGTAGTATTGACAGCAAAGTTTAGAAATGTTTGGTAATCATAGGTAGTTCTTTTCAAAATTAAAAAAACTTTGTTCGCTGACAAATTTGGGCTGTGCTGAATTTTAGGAAATATCTTTTGTCTATATGTTTTTCTTTTAGTTTAAACATGTAGCTAAATCCAGCCAGTAAGCAGTTTGCAGCAGTTTTATCCTTATTCATGTATGTAGCTAAATCTGTTAGAAGTTGCTAGCAAATTTTCTTGATCGTTTTTGCAGAAATAAACGATCATGCCAGCATACCACTTGCAGACATGTTACTGTTTTATATTATGTACGTCCCTGTCAATTGGTCTTTTGTCGTTGCGCACACGGCCCCCAAAACGTCAAGTTTCACACACTGGGCCGGCAGAACCCGGTCAATTTTTGTGCAAAGTGCGTGACGGTGACTCACAACTATTGCAGAAACGTATGTTGTTTGAGAAAAAAAATAGGCCTGTGTATTCGTAAGGGATATACGTTTATATTAATGGTAGGCTGCATGCACGTCGCGTTTATTTCTCGTCTAGTACATGTATCTGGAAAGCATTTCGATACTTCGTTGTATCCGGTATTAACAGGATAATTTGGAAGCATGTTGTCGTGGATAGCCTTAAGTGTCATCTTGGTGACTTTCGTGTTGGTGAAGTTGGCGGTGTATGTTCACAAGACGAGGGTGAAGATTTGGTTAGCCGCCAACAAGCTGCCATGCCCGCCTGGTTCACACTGGCTGACTGGCCACCTCAACCAGGGTCCCTTTGACCCGGGGTTTAAATGGTTACTAGATACTGTGGCCGCTTTCCCCAGGGCTTATACCCTGTGGAACGGCCCCATGTCCATGCCCACGCTGGTACACCCGGACACCATCAAACCCTTGCTGACAAGCTCCACAGGCTCCGTCAGATCACCTATATACCAACTCTTCGCTGACTGGCTCGGCGGGGCTATGGCAGTCTCGTCCGGCGACCATTGGAGGCGGCACCGCCAGCTGCTCAATAAATCCTTTCACTTTGATGTGCTGAAGACCTACGTGCCGGTCTACAACGAGTGCGTCGACGTGCTTCTGAGCAAGATGGACCGACTGGCAGCCGGGAATAAACCCATGCAGCTTGAGCAAGAGCTCGGCCCTTGCACTTTCGATATCATTTTACGCACTGCCTGTTCGTACCAGTCCAATTACCAGGTAGGGTCTTGTATAATTTCTGTCAAATAAATACAATTTCTGAATATATGTATTATTTGTATACACCGACCGTTCTCTTTAATTGTATTTGACACTGGTATTTCTATTCAGCTTAAGGAGCCAATAAAATCTGGGGAAATGGACCTCCTGTCTGCGACGAACACCATGACAGACATCGTGACATCACGCGCTGTCGGCAACCCTCTGTACCTCAATCCGTGGATTTTTCGTCTCTTCAGTCCTCAGTATCCAGCCTGGAAGAGAGCCGTTGATTACGCCCACCAAGTGGCTGATGGGGTGATAGCACATAGAAAGGAGGAACTCGAGGCAAAGGTGATTCAAGTTGGCTGCACTTTTGCCTTTTGGTAGAGCAAAGTGGTAGGGAGTCAGTTACAATAAGCTACCACAAAAGTCACCACAAACAAGCTATTTAAATGACTATGACAAAGGCATTTCTTTTGTCGTTGCTTGTCTTCGATCTCTGACCTGACTTGTGAATGAATTGTGATTGACTTATTAGCTATGTGGTGAAGACACTGATAATATATGATATAGAGTGCATAAAGGAGTAAGGTTGTTCAAAAATCTCCCGTCATCTCCAAGAAGGCCTTGATATTCCTCGGGTGTTTTTTCTTCTCAGATTGAGCGTGGTGACCCGTCGACCACGCCCCGTGATTTTCTGGACACCCTTCTGCTTGCACGTGACGAAGATGGCGTCGGGATGACGGAACACGAGATCGCTGATGAAGTCAACTCGTTCTTCTTCGGCGGCCATGACACCACGTCTAGCACCCTGACGTGGGTGTTGTATTCGATGGCCAGGTATCCCGAGTATCAGACTAGGGTTAGAGAGGAAGTCGACGAGCTGTTGGCTGACAGAAACTCCGATTGGATCACCAGGTAGGTTTAATAGTCCACATGCTTGACTATCGCCGCACTTCGAAATTTGTAATCTGTAATAAAGCTATGGTTTTGGGTTCGAGTCCGGCCTGGGACTATATAGGACGTGTGCCCTTGGGCAAGGCACTTTGTCACTCATTGCTTGTCCACCCAGGAGTAAATGGGTACCTGTGAGGGCATAGATGGTTATTGGGGTTGATTTAGCTGCTTTGCGCTGAAAAGACAGCATTGAGCTGTATACTCCCCGGGGAGCTTAGATGGTATTTCGAAGGTTTTATGTGCCCAATGACTAGAGTAATAATGCGAAAGCGCTTTGATACCGTTGATGATAAAGCGATATATAAGCACCGCATATTATTATTATTATTATTGTGATGACTTGTGGTGACTTTTAATGACATTTGGTGGCTTGTGGTGTGTTTGGATGACTTGTGATGCTTGGATTACAACTCTGGTTTCACAGCAAAGATCTGCGCAGTCTGGAGTACACGTCTTTGGTCATCAAAGAGGTCATACGAATGTACTCCCCGGTCATGTTGCCGTCCCGCACGCTGACTGCCCCCTACGACGTAGACGGCGTCACGCTGCCTGTGGGGACCACAGTGGCTATCAACCTGTACCAACTTCACCACAACCCGACCGTGTGGGGCCCGGATCACATGGAGTTCAACCCCTCTCGCTTCCTGCCTGAGAACATGGCCGGCTTGGACCCCCTGGCGTACCTCCCGTTCTCGGCCGGTCAGATCAATTGCATCGGGCAGCACTTCGCCTACAACCAACTGCGGGTCCTGACCGCGAGAATCCTGCGGCGGTTTAGCCTGAGTCTGGTTGAGGGTGAACCGGAGCCCGTGCCCCGCTTGACCATTGTGGTCAGACCGGTTCAGGAGATATTGCTTAAACTCGAACCAAGAAACCTGTAAAATATGTAGTGGCGCATTCCTAATTTTTATATAAGAACGAGAGGGAGTCTTAATTAAGTTCTCTAAGTAAACCATTATAAGATAAGTATATTAAAAAAAAATAAGAATAGGCCTACACCATTTTTAGATATCTAAAATATTTACTACCGAATTATTAGGAAATATCTTACTCATTTGAAAGTAAATAATAATTCTAGGCATCCAGCAAAATTATTGCGCTATATATCCTGTAATTATTCTTAAAAATATAATTTTATATAGAAAAAATCGCGATCGCCGGACGGCGATCGCGAAAAAAAAAAATAACATAATAATAACTGCTCGACGCCGGTTGAAAACAAACGCTGTTTTTCGTGCTTTCCTTGGCATCAATGACTGTAAAACTTCGGACAGGTCAGTTAAATTATATTTACTATAAAATACAACCCTCAAAATCTACTCATTCATGATAATTCAAGCAATTACCAATGGTGTATCCCACCTTTAACTGACACAGTCCATTATTACTAGTTCTGGCTTAGTTCTAGTTAAGTGAATTGGAGTGCAAGTTCCGTTCAGAGTTCCGTTGTAATAATATGGAATATTAAGTGTACGTGGACATTTATAATGAGTTCTACTACTTCAGGGGCGTGGCCTGTTTTGAAGGGCGAGAGATTTGTTTATATTTGTTTTTAATTATTTTCTTTATTGGTGGGGGGAGGTTATAGCGCACAAAAAACCCAAACGATACATTGTAATTTCACTTTTTGTTTTGCATGTTGTTAACCAAGATATTACACCGCAAGGCCGAGCAAACAATTATTATTCAAGAGTGTGGCATTTTTAATTTTTTTGGAGCGGCCGACATTAATTTTTGTAAAGGAAGAAAGTTAGGGAGACCAAGAGCGCCCTCAGTTGCTGTACGCCTAAAAGTTTTGCAAGTGATTTGCATGTTTTCCAATAAACACCTTTGATTGGATAATGTGACCGTTGTGCTTCCCGCGCAAATGCAACTTGTGGGTCCCTGGGTGCGTTCCACTCCAGCGAACGTTGCCAACGTTGGCCAACGTTAGCGTTGTTCGCGTGAGTGGAACGCAATGTGCGCCAATTATGTTGGCCAACGTTAGCGAAAACGGCGAACGACATTCCGAGCTGTTCGCTGTTGGCCAGTGACGTATTTTAAAGATGGCGAAGCGGTTAGCAGACGACAGGGTTCTTTTCACGGTTTTTATTTACGTTTTATACTTTTCGTTATAAACGGTGGATTGTTTTGAGCATTCACAGGGATCTTTTAAAGAAAAATGATGAGTTGGACAAAAAGCAGCGAACCAAACGATGTCACTTTCACTGGGCGCCGCCATTTTGAAAACGTAGTTTTTAAAATATCGTTCCACTTTAACTAACGCCAACTCAAAACGTTGGCGAACGTTCGCGCAAACAGTTCGCGTAAGTGGAACGCACCCCCTGTGTGTAGGTTTTGAGCAAAGAAAGAACAATAATACGCGGCCGTGTCCGAATTACTTGGATCATGATGCGGCTTGAAATTACACACAGGTCATGATAATTGGCTGCTGCCGCTACCATGGACTAGTGTGTAATTTCAAGCCGCAAAGTTGTTCGGACACGGCCTGATACTAATACAAATGTCCAAATACTATTAAAGTATTTGGCTAATTATTTGCATCACCAACTTGTCACAAGCATGGAGGAATAAGAGCTCTTATTCCTCCATGTCACAAGTAAGTTGGTAAGTTAGACGTCAAGTTATAAGAAACGCCAGGGCGTCAGTTTTGATTGGCGCCCTCAAGAGATTCCGGTCGGTCGCGGTATACGGTACGGTCGCGCGCGCACAAAATTAAGAGCCGCGCCGCTTACGAAAGTACGTACGCATATCCGCATACATCGACCTCTAAGTTTAGTTTTTCATTTTTTATGACATGAGTAAGATTACGTAAGTTGCTGACCTAGGTTTAAGCGGCCACCTGAACTATGCCTGAACTAACTGTGGACACTTATTATTAGTAGTATTACTAGTAGTAGCCTGAAGTTGGCTAAATAGTCGCTCAACCCGTGCTCAAGATCCGGATCCCCAAGCACGCCCGCAGGCGTCGATCGGGACTCGGGATGGCCCCATACTCCCATAGTTTTAGGGTCGGGAATCCCCAAATAATGGCTTTATTGTGACTTCCTCCGGGCGTGAGTCCATACAAAAAACCTGTGTACTCGTCGAGTGTATACTCAAGCCTTCGGAGATTGGCACAACTCATGCATGTGTTTATTTGTTTCTTTGCATATCTCATCATGCTCATTATCTGACCATGATGTAGCGCCACTAGCAGGACTTCAAAAGTAAACTGATCAGACATGAGTCTAAGAAGGGACTTGCTAAACTATGCAGACAGCAACCAATTGATGAAACGTTTGAAGAAAACCACCAATGATGAGGTACCAGTCACATCATGATACATCGAGACCCACTTTTATGGCTCTGCTAACCACAAAATAATTATATAATAATGTTCTAAATGCGCCTAGTACTAGCATGGAGGAATAATCCTCCATGGTACTAGTATCATTCATTACACTATCAATACCCTGAAAATGCAAAATTCTTTGGTGATCCTAAAAATAGGCTTACTGCAAGCACGTAAATTGTGCCTATACTAAAGTATTAAAAGCAGGGATTTTCTCTAACGCTAACGGCATTAAAGCAGAGCCCTTAAATTGACCCTTGGTATAAAAAAATAGGGGTTTTTTGCAGAGGGTGAATTGGATGGGAAACTGCAAAAACACATGAACAAGCAAGAATCTCTGAAATTTCTGAAAATGCCAGAAGTTTTCTGATTCGTTTTGGTTTTAGATGTGTCCATGATGGCTCTTGTAATTCTTGCAGTGTAAAAATCCACTTTTGCACATGACTGAAGAGCTTTCGTAAGAAAAACTAGCTCACATTTCTACTCGGAATCATTGAAATATCAACTTCCTCAATACCTCTTCAAATTTAGTTAGACGCAATCTTTGTCAATTTTCAACAACCACATACAGAAGCTAATCCAGTTTTGAGCCGCACATGTTTAACTAAAACTAATTAAAAGCCCATTTCAAATATTTGAATATCCATTCAGGCTCAGTCAAAGTCCTACTGCCATTATTAATCAGTCCTGAAAAATTTGAGCTCATCAAATTGAGCCTGTTTTTTGTTTTGTTTTTTTCCCTACTTTTTTTAGCTATCTGAGATGCTTCATGTGTCCGCCAGAGAACAAGATGGAGGGCAGGTTGCAGACTTGATCCGTATCATCTTCCAGGGTACCATCGGTGGTGATCAGAACGCGACAAAAAGACGGCTGCATGTTTATAACGAGGCCATCAGCTTGCTGCAGGAGGAGAGACTCATCAACAGGGTTGCGTCGGAGATTGTTGGCTTTCTGCTCATGGAGGTACGCTCTAGTTTATTAGTTAACTTTTGTCATGGAAAAATCCTGGAAAATGTTTATATTCTCAGGAAAATTCCATGGAAAATCAAGGAATACCTGCAGAACTAAAATGTGATGATGCATAAGTGTGATTCAGTCCGTGTCAATTCAGTTCTTTTATCCCACCCTCACAGATTAAAATTATATTTGGTGCAATAACTGGCCTATATGAGAAACTCTCAGAATGGAATTTCTTTTGCTATTTTGGCTCGTTAGTTTTTGAGATACGGGTCAATGAATTTATGATGTAAGCAAAAATCTTGTAAAATTTTGTGATGGCAGCTCTCAAATATTTTATGTTTTGATTTTTGAAGATAGCCTGTCTAGAAAAAAACACCTTATTTCATTTTAAGATTTCTGTCGGTGTCTTGGTTATATACATTATGAAATTAGGAAGATACTTGTTTGTTTTATACACCCGTTATTTTGTTCCCTTTTTTTCATAGACGGACAGTCTACCAGCCAGCCATTTAGCTGAGCTAGCTGGGGTATTCACTGATGCCGTTAAGTCTAAAGACCCAACCAGTGGCAAGTAAGAAATCAATGCAAACTAAAACGAAGACCCAGAGAAACATGATTAGTTCGGTCACTTTTTTGTCCTTTTTATATTTGGTATTTTTGATTTCTCAACTGTGCACTTTTGCAGGGCATTTGAACTCCTACCTAAAATCATCTCGGCTCTTGCTGCAAAGGAAACGGTTGTCTACAGCAACAACTCCATGACAGGAGTGGAATACAAGAATCATGTGATCAACACGCTGACGTCCAGTAGATGGGATCCACACTGCGTCATTCATCTAGCCGCCATGTTCAGGTTTATAGTCATTTACTCTTACCATCCCCAACCCATCAAAATCCAAACTGCATGTTTTGTTGGAATCTGTTGGATTGGGTACTGCACTAGTCAACTGATTATTCTTTACATGGGGTCCGGCATACCACCATAAGCAGAGTCTAAGAGTTTGGGTGTAGAATCCATAACCACATGCAGATGGGTTTTTTAAGAATGAGGAAGGTTCTTAGTAAAATGCCCATGGGGTTTAGGTTTAACCCTAACTCCCTCACCATTGTTATTAAACAATACAATTCCTTCAAAATTCTCCAACTTCCTTTGTTGTGTAGGGAGTTGGGGTTAAAGAAGAATATTGAAGCTCTTAAGTTGTACGCAATAATGGACTGTTCGTTATCATTGTAATTAATAAAAATCCTGACGTCTTGTCTGTTGACAGAGATGTTTTGTTGAGCAGTGATCAGCTCAAGTTTGTCATCACTAAGATCTTGAGACTGTGTAAGGATGTAGATGTGCAGGAACTCCCTCCGTTGGTTTATCAACTTCTTCTCCTATCAACAAGGGTACAATGTGCTTGTGTGTCTCTGTTATAAGCCCCAACTGTATATGGCAACGGTCCCAACTATTGATGGGACAGTGCTATCTATACTTGGGACTGTCCCATCTATACTTGGGACTGTCCCATCTATACTTGGGACTGTCCCATCTATACTCGGGACTGTCCCAAAGATACTTGGGACTGTCCCAAAGATACTTGGGACTGTCCCAACTATATTTGGCCTGTCCCGATTAGTTTTAACCCTTATTATAAATGCAGATTTTAAGAACATCCATTTTCATTTTGTCACCAGAAGGTTCAAAATAATGGACTTCATTTTCCTAGTTAAGATTTCTAGCCCACAACCTACTCTAAAAGGATAACTTCAATAACAGTGTCATTTGCATTTGGTTGTTTGATCTACAGGGCCATAAGAAACTAGTGCTACAAGGATTGACGTCCTATATCAATGAACAGGATAAACTATGCAAGGACCAACAAAAAGACCAACATCTGTAAGAAGGTTACTTCATTTGTTACTGTGTTTGGACTGGGGCGGGGCACAAAATATGTTAATTTCCAGTTCTACAACGATTTGGTGGATCTTCATTTCAAAACTTTGATCAGGGACCCACACGATGTCAAGAGCAATTCACAGTGACACCTGCTAATCGTACACTTTAATTTTGAGCGAGAGCATATCTCAATAAATATATAAATGATTTTATTTTGTGTTATTCTGGATTGCCAGGAATGCCGAAGCCCTAAACACCATATCCCAAGATGCTTTGCGCCATATGGAAGGCACCGTCATTCTCCACGTGACGTTTGCCGTCAAGCAAGACCAGGAATTGGGCCGCGAATTTATCAAGTTTCTCAAGGTAAGGCCACTGCATTACATCTCGCTTCTTACGTGATTGGGTGTCTGCTTCCTTTGTAAAGATCTTTGTCTTTTCCCAGAAATTGATTTTTTTTTAAACCTTTTTTTATAAGGGGGTGTGTGGGTGTGGCCTGTGGGTGTGGCCTGTGGGTGTGGCCTGTGGGTGTGGCCTGTGGGTGTGGCCTGTGGGTGTGGCCTGTGGGTGTGGCCTGTGGGTGTGGCCTGTGGGTGTGGCCTGTGGGTGTGGCCTGTGGGTGTGGCCTGTGGGTGTGGCCTGTGGGTGTGGCCTGTGGGTGTGGCCTGTGGGTGTGGCCTGTGGGTGTGGCCTGTGGGTGTGGCCTGTGGGTGTGGCCTGTGGGTGTGGCCTGTGGGTGTGGCCTGTGGGTGTGGCCTGTGGGTGTGGCCTGTGGGTGTGGCCTGTGGGTGTGGCCTCAAGAGAACACTGCAATTTGTTCAATCTTATATATTTTTTGGGCTCATTGCTAATGATCTTATGAGCATTAGGGTCTAAAACACATCTTATTAAAAACAAACATCTCATTATGAATGATTCACCACGTCTTGGTGTTTGTTTTCCATCTAGGCAGGTCAGATGATTGATACTGTGGCTATCCTATCACCGTTCAATGTCGCATTGGCTCTCTCTATTGCCCAGATCCATAGATTTGAGGAACTGGTAAGTACGTGTATAATTCAGGCAACCACCCTCTTGTTTTGAAGTAAATGAAAATGCTATGGCTTGAATCTATGCATGATGTCTTCGGCATAGTCTGACAGGTTGCGTGTTTTGATATAAAAAATAGCTCAGTTTCATCTTTTGTATTGCATACAATGAGTTCCTGGTGGATTCCATATACGTATCTTTCAGAACAAGACTCTTTGAGATGTTTTTTCCACTCCTTTTTTGGGTCCTTTTTTTTTCTTCAGATCTATGATTTTTTGAAGAGTGCTGTCTTGAAAAGCTTCAAAGATGCGGCCAGACAGAAGTCATCTCATTGGATTGCAGGTAACGAGGAAATTCTGTGTATAAAAAAAAGAGAGATTTTATCGTGCTTTCAGCAAACCGAAGATGTCATTAACCCTAACCCTGCCAAATCCAGCACAGTCCATCTATGGTGACTGCTTGACCTTGCTGGACTTTGCACACAAGTCAATGTGACAAAGTATGCAATCTGATGCGTCTGGCAGGGTTTCTAGCCGAAATATCCTGGAGGGTTAGGGTTAATGAAAACATGGCACACATTTGCCGACATTACGTCCGTTATAACAGCGTGAATTGCAGTTGTTTGTACCACTGTTATGCTGTATAATATTTAAGAAAATTAACAGTGTATTTTTTATTCTCTTCTGTAGAACTAGCCCCAGTATCAACAGACGTGAGTGAGCTTATCTTGGATACAGTCCAAAATAGGTAAAATTTAAGACTCGTCATTCTTAAATTGTTTTGGGATTTTGCAAACACAATTTGAGGATACAGTTTTCTTTGGGTAAACGTTAGCATCCAGCGTTTTAGGCATCCAGCGTTTTATTATTATTAATGTATTATTCGTTCGCAGTTCCTACGGCTGGGATCATGTAACCCAAGGATTGGTTCAGCTTGGCTTCACTCTTATGGATGCCTTTGGACCAAAGGCAGGACCTCTGGGAAAATCAACAGGTAGGTGACTCAGTATGGAATCGAACCCCTAACCCCTGATCAAGAGTCTCTAACCCTATTCACAATGCCACACCCCCAATCCACCCTTCCTCGTTTCACCCCACTCGATGAGCATTTATTCTCTTGATTTCTTAACCTCACAGAGCATCAAGCGTCTACTAACACTCCCAACCAACAAGCCTGTTCCCTTGGCTCCCAGGTCTTGCTGGCGACCTTCAAAGCTCATGAGATGGTACGACCAGACATCTTAGAACAACTCCTCAACCGTATCGTCACTAAAGGCTCAGCACCAGTCTCTCATTTTATTGGTGAGTCGCTACTTGTGGGCGGTTTAGCTCATTTGGTAGAGCATCGCACTAGGGATTGCAAGGTCCCCTGTCGTTCTGCATTCACCCAGCGTACGGAAAGCACTTCGGTGCAGTGAGTGAACTGGGAGTTGAAGACAGCTGTGGCGCTCCTGCGTCTCAGCAATTGATCGCTCTGGTCTAGCGCTAACGAAAAGGGTATAGACTGACAATAAGCCTTCTCGATCTACCTTACCTTATCTACTCGATTACGCTGAGTTTGTCAATCTCTCATTTCAGTTCCTATATACAAATTGTGTTCCCTCTTTTTCGCAGGTCTTCTTGCCAATACAATCAACTCAGCCCCACAGATTCTTCTTGATTCGCTGCCCAAGGTACGGGAAGCGTTGGACTACCTGGCGTTCCTCACTCCGTCCTCTGCCGAGGGGCTCCTGCGAGCCGTACAACCGCTGATGAAACTCAATGTGGCGCTCAAAGACTCGCTCATGCTGGTACTCCGCAAGGCAATGTTTGCACGGTGAGTGACTTTTGTCACCAGTGGCGCAGTGTAGTTGAGTTTGTCGCAAGTCAGGTCACAAGTACATTACAACACAGCAAAGGACGAACAGTGACGGAGCCTCGCTTTTTTCATAGCTCTTTGACCTAAAAATTGAGGACTTGTGATGGACTGGAAGGTTTAGGAATGGCGATGGATTTAACAACTCTATTGTATTGCAATTCACATTCACAATTAAAATATTTTACTTTTTGAGGTTTATTCGAAAACTAGAAAAAGTTTTAATTTGAAAAAGGCCACAAATGATTTGTCGACATGCACAAATATTTTTTTCCCCAGTTTTTAGGATGTTCTCTGAATCCTTCTTCCTTTGAAATAGTTTGCTTATTATTTTTTTACAGACAAGGTGATGCTCGTAAAATTGCAGTTTCCGGATATCTTCAAATTCTGCAATGTTTCCAGATTCATAAGAGTCTTTCCGCCAGTCAGTTATCCAGCCAGTCATACATGTCCTCCTCAAGTCAGGTAGATCAGGACAAAATGTATCTACTAGCCAGGGTCGACTGACCGATTCAAATCACGATAAAATTCTGGATAAAAACCCAATATTACCAAAATCCAAAATATAATATGTGACCTGTTCCAACGAAACCCGGACAACGTCGCACAATGTGTTTTGTCACAATGTACTCCTGAAGTCATTTCTGCATGGATTTTACCATTTTGAGGTTTTTAGGTTTTCCTAAGTCACTCACTATTAATCTACAATCTCCTCAAATTTGAACAAAATACGTCTACCAGAAGTGTGTTTTTTTGTCAATTTTGTGAAACATTTGTGTATAGAAATAATACGCTTTTCTGAACTTCAAGCTGTTTATCTCATAATTAGGTTGTCAGGGTTTTATCACTAAATCCAGACCCTAGGGAAGATAGGGTGGGGGAACATATGTAAATGATATCATTTTAAAGCTGAGAAGGTTTCGTTGGAACAGGTCACATATGATAAATAGTTTGGTTGCGGTACCTGCTGCTATTGAGATACGAACCATCCAGCTGACCCCGGTTAGCTCGGTGGGCGAGTGGTAAGACGTCTGCACTAGAAAACAGAAGGTGATAGGTTCGAGTTCCACCCGAGCACATTTATTTTTCTAATCTCTCTGGACATCACTGAGTATACAGTGTTTATAAAAATACGGCAAAATCCAATATTTTATTTACATCAGCCCGACGAGAGTTCCGTCTTATGAGCAATCTTTGCAGCTTTTGTGCTTGTGGTTATTAAACAGAATCCCAATAAAGATGTCCTAAACAATTTTTAAAGTAAGTTTTAAAAACCCGAGAGACAAACATAAACAATTCTAACATTGAATTAAATTTATACATATCACCTAAATAATTGGTGCGGTTTTACCATAAACACATGGTTTATTTCGGCATTACCAAATTTGTATTTGTTTCAAAATTGAGTTGTTGATGAACATTTTTATGTGAATGTTTTTAGACAATGGTAGACATTCACACCAGAAGTCACCATCCCAATCACTACGAAGCCATGGTGTGTCTGGAGATCTTGGGTAACCTTCGTCGATGTTTCACTCAACAGGCAGATGTCAGACTTATCCTGTATGAGGTACAAAATGTAGTTCATTCCAAATATACATTAGAACTGGTTCTATATTGTATAACATTGTATTTGTCATTATGTGAGGCGGTTGCCCATTCTTATTGGTCGAGAGCCTGTCACATGGGTGGTATTAAACTGCTGATAAAACACCAACTGGTTTTAGGAACTAAATTCCTGCACAACTGCATTCTGCGCAGAACGTGCCGCATGCGCGGCAATCCCTGTAAAGGAATAGCACTGCTCGCACTACAATCATAGTTTGGCAAGAGGGGTGTTTCACAAAACATGAGGTAAATCTTTTGAACAAAATCATTGGAAATTGTAAATTTGTGACCGACCCTCGCATTCTGCGTTGGCAATAATCCGTCTAGGCTTCCAGCCAGTTTTAAACGAGTATAAACAGACCAAGCACATTTTTACCTTTAGTGATGGATGGGATTACATATAACAAAATGTCAACAGGAATAGATTCAAAATAGCTTTCCAATATTCCCAGGTTGATTTAAAACTGGAACTTTTACAGATTTGAATCTTTGATCAATACAATCTGTCGTTCAAATGTATTGATTGGTACGAATCTATATTTCAGGGTTTGTTTGAAGTCTTGTACAACAATTCCAAGTTGAAGGACACCATTGTTGATATGCTGAGCAAGCAGTGGACGCGTTACTATGAATCCGATGAGGACATACTGCCACCTATTAAGCTGAATCAATGTATCGTGGCACAGGGGGATCAAATCTTCCTCTCAGAACCACTGGTAAGATACACCATTTAGTAAAAATAAAGAGTTTAGAGTTGAAGAGAAAAAGTAACTGTGGTGGGGTTTGAACTTGTGACTGCCAGATTAGCGAACTGTTAATCTACCGACTGAGCTATCTAGCGCTGTGTTGGCGGTTCCCCACTTTGTCAATTACATTATTCAAGCGGCGCTACACTAGTTTTCCACCAATCCAACTATAAGTGCTACATGCACTCTAAGTACCGGTTTAATTGGATCAAGGTACTTTATCACTCATTGCTTCTCCCCACCCAGGAGTAAATGGGTACCTGTGAGGGCAGAGATGGTTATTGTGGTTGATTCTAGCAGCTTTGAGCCAAAATGGCAGCATTGAGCTGTATACTCCCCAGGGAGCTGAGATTGTATATGGAATGTTTCATTGGCCCAATGAGCAGGGGTAATAGTGATGTAGTACCTTGAACACCTGTCTGGTGGATATGTGGGTTTTACATTATTAATGTCTGCTTTGTTTTCTTTGTGAAGTCACACCTGTTGCAATCGCTGTGCCACTGTGTTCTCCAATGTAAGAAGCTGATTTGGCAAACGGAGGATAATGATGATGAAGACATTGATGATGATGACGATCTTCTGGAGCATCTTATCCAACAAAAGCAAGAGATGTTACGTTCCCTAACACAGCGAATGATCAAGAGCGACTTGGAAGATTTTGAATTGGTAAGCTTTAGGTCGGTGCATTTTTGAATAATTTATTTGAATAATTTATTCCATTAATTTATTTAGTATTTGATGTTTTTCTTTCTTTTTGTTTAATTATTCACTTGTTTTTGTCAGGACAAGTCTGCAGACTTCTCCCAGGCTAGTGGCGTCGGAGTCAAAAATACCATCTTTGCCATCTTGGTCTTAGGTGTGTACGAGGTACTCATGGAGTACAACTTCACTAATAACGACCGCAGGTAAGGCAGGAACATTTATAGTATGAGCCGAAATTTAAAGAACTATAGACATCGGACCTTCTCTATAATCTCGGGAATAACTGACGTCTTGATGATGATGGTTTGACGTCTTCTTATGTCGTTTAGCGCTGCTAGTGGGGAGCTGTTAATGCAACTTTACGGCAAGTACCACAAACTAGCGGAGATATTGAGAGAGAAAAGCAGCCAGAAGACCAAAACAAGTCAGAAAGCTGCTCGGAGTCTACTCTCTGTCAAGTTTGTGGCTGTCATGATGAAGGCACTGTTCACGTAAGCATTTAACTTGACCTGTCGTACAGAGTAGTCTGGAATTGGATTACTTCCTCCTAACAGTAGAGGTCACTTTCAACTAGATCCAAATCCAGCCCTAGGTACTTCAGCAACAAACTACTAAACCACATGGCATACTCTTCAACTTTTACGCGAGTATGTACACAGATCGTTTTGGAATTGTTTAGCCAGTTAGAGCTTCTAAACCCCATTCAGGGTTGATTTCATTCCTGTAGAGTATCGGTCCTGTGTGAAGGCTACTTCGGATCCTTGAAATATCGGTGTTTGACGCAGGTACAGCCAAATTTTGTGAATTGTTTCAGGGTTTGACGAAGGTACCACCAAGATTTTGTGAATTGTGTTTCCTGTCCATGCAGTGATGAAACTCCAGATGATCAGGAATGCCTCAACGTGCTACGTGAACACACAGACTTTGTTCGTTACGTAGTCAGCGTCGCGATGCAGAAGGTCCAACAACTCCAGGACAAAGGTCATTGTGAGGGGCCGGCGGGGAAGAACCAGGAGAAGCTCTATCGTTTCTGCTGCTCAGTGTCCAGGTAAGATGAACTATGGAAGACTGCAGCCTGTAAGACGCTCATCAAGTCATGTATCTGCATAGATGCTCAGAATTCACATTGTTTGGTATAATTTATAAGCCAAGAAATACTGGTGTGCGAGTCTTGGATTGTAGTTAATGCCGTGGAATGTTGTTAACGCCCTGGATTATGACGTGAATGTCGGTATCATAAGTTTATTGTTGATATCAGTAACACTCGTTTGATATTTAACCTGAATACATATACTGTATTGTAATTGCATCGAACACTTTGGCATCCGTTCTTATACTGTATATGTTTGTTTTTGTGCCTTTATTGACCCAGATGGAAGTAAGCCGTGTTAAACAAAATAAATAAATTTAAAAAAATTATCCTCGACCATACTACAGCTCAATAATATTCAGAGCACTACTGAATTCTGACATACTTTTTTGTCACGATATGACTACTAATCGTTTCTCAGAGTGTTTCTGCACAAGTTTTCTGCAGACACCGTTAGACCAGCAGAACAAGGCAAGAAAGAAAAGGTAAAAATATCAGTCATTTCAGACTTTGAGATATGCAGGGCAGATATTATAACAATCTTGCTTTGGGATAGAAAACAAATTGTACTCGACAGAAAAATTAATGATTGCATCCCAGTTGAATTGCCTATATCCACATAAACTTAGCACATCAGGTAACAATTTGTAACTGTTCTTGATAAATCCATACGAGTTTTGAACACTGAGGTGTACATGATGCTTGTGTTCTTGGGCAAGGGATTTTACTGCAATTGCTTCTCTATGTGGGGGTGAAAATAGATACCTGCAGACAACTAAATTATGGTTCCAACCCCGATGGGTAACATGGTGCTTGTGTTCTTGGTACCTGTGAGGGTCGAGGGACCAGATGATGGTGATTATTATTTTTATCTGACCCTCTAGGGTAAGGCTGTATCGTCAATGTGTATGGAAGGCCTATCCACAGCGGTCAGTGTGGTCTGCAGTCGATACTCCAACCGTGTCGTTGATTACCTGAGACTGACCGATCCTAAGCTCAATGCTGAAGGCAGTCAACGAAGCGCGGTGTCGGAGGAAGACACGATTCACCTACACATCAAGAAGTTGCAGGTACATCGGGAATCGTATTATTAAAGGCAGGAATCATTTGTTTCTTGTACATTTTCTTTGTTCCCAAAGTGATAACACCAATTAAATTCCAAAGAAGAGTGTTTAAAACCTAACCTGTTAAAGTTCAGCTCAGTGTAAATTACTCTTTCCCCCCCCCCAAAAAAAAAACAACCGCCAAACATTAATACTGAAAACCCTTCACAGTACAACCTTTTGATTAAAAATTCTGTCAATGAAACTCTTTATTTCCAACCATCAGTCAATTGTCTGTGGAAATCACCTACACTTCTTGATTTCTCGTAAATGACAGAAAGCCAGACAGATTATTTGTACAGGGTGCTTTGCCCTAGTCCAGTCTTTAATTCAAGTTTGATAGTAAATTGATAGTAATTTGATAGTAAATTGATAGTAAATTGATAGTAATTTGATAGTAATTTGATAGTAAATTGATAGTAAATTGATAGTAAATTGATAGTAAATTGATAGTAAATTGATAGTAAATTGATAGTAAATTGATAGTAAATTGATAGTAAATTGATAGTAAATTGATAGTAAATTGATAGTAAATTGATAGTAAATTGATAGTAAATTGATAGTAAATTGATAGTAAATTGATAGTAAATTGATAGTAAATTGATAGTAAATTGATAGTAAATTGATAGTAAATTGATAGTAAATTGATAGTAAATTGATAGTAAATTGATAGTAAATTGATAGTAAATTGATAGTAATGCCAACAATAAAACAACTGAGTTTATTCTTGTGTTGATTCTTTCTCAGCGTCTTGTCATGGGCATACTGACGGCCGACGATGATAATTCCTCTCTCAAAGATGCCATACATCTATGTCACATCATCATGTTACTCTCTAAGCACCTACAGTCAAATGGATCTCAGGTAAAACACACAAACAATAAATACATTCCTACTTTCCAATATTCCTACTTTCCTACTCTTTCCCGTTTCTTTTCTTGTTGTCCCATAACTCAAACAAATGAAGTCTCATTGAATATTGATCATAACATTGTTACTAACTGTCATGTGTAAATCACACAATGAAGGGCTCGGGCGCAGAAGTACTTCCAAGAGCTTTAATTGAGGATGAAGCACAAGTGTTGTGAGTACAAAAAACGGACATGGGTGGGTATCTAAAAAATAACCCATGAAAGCCTGCAAAAGTCCTACTTTTTGCCTTTTTTGTTACATTTTTATCCTACTTTGGTTGCTATTGTTGCCCTTATGTACCCCATAAAACATCTCACATAAAAACACAGTTTTTCATTAATTTCGGTTTTGTCAATATTGCCCTGTAATCATTAAACAAAGTTTCTTTACAAATTGCATTTTAGTTTGCACAGTTACATAACTGGGTGTCAAAAGTATGTGTGGAACAAGAAATTGGTAAGTGTAAAATTCATGCATTAGTTCATTAAAACCTTTTAAAGTTGCACAAAACATATTGGTAAAGGTGTTACAAGAATAAATACTGCTAGTGTTTACTTCATTTTCCTATGTAAATAAAAACCACAGATCCTGTCAAGAGGCTGTTTTTTTTTCTTCATTTGAAGCAGTCAGTATTTGTATTTTATTATTTACTATTTTATGTTTTAACTCAGGAGAATATAACTTTAGTTGTGACAGTTATTTACTATCTTATGTTTTAACTTAGGAGAATATAACTTTAGTTGCGACAGTTATTTACTATCTTATGTTTTAACTTAGGAGAATATAACTTTAGTTGTGAGAGTTATTTACTATCTTATGTTTTAACTAAGGAGAATATAACTTTAGTTGTGACAGTTATTTACTATCTTATGTTTTAACTTAGGAGAATATAACTTTAGTTGTGAGACTTATTTACTATCTTATGTTTTAACTTAGGAGAATATAACTTTAGTTGTGACAGTTATTTACTATCTTATGTTTTAACTCAACATCCACGTTGGCTGTAATTGTGTTAATGATCATTTAAATTCTCTGATTCTTTCTTCCTCTTTTTCAGGGGATTCAGGACTGGCCAAAGTTTTGATGAGCATGCTATTCACATTGACTCAGCAATGTAACAGTTCAGTTGGTTTGTTGCTCGACGTAGCGCAAGACATACACAGTCGACTCGGTGATATAGATGAGGTGAAATAGAAGCACTATTACATATACATGTTATACCCCAAGAGCAAATATACCCCTAAAAGCAAATATACCACTAATATACCCCAACAAGCAAATAAATGCAACAGCTCAATGGTAAATATAACCCAACAGGAAATATTTAAGAGCTAAAATAGCTGTGCTAATAGCAAAAACACATATACACAATAGCAAATAAAATGTATATCCCTAAAAGTAAATATAGCCTAGCCATTATTGAAGAGCTAAGCAAATATTGCTATCAAATATACCCCAATAGTAAATTGAATATGACAGAATATGTTAACATCTTCAATAAATATAATTTGTTTCGTTAGGAAGTCGTAGTTGAACCCAGCACTCACTACTCTGTCATCAACATAAAGACTGCAGCTCCAACTGTTCTGGTAAGGCCGTCATTCCATTAACAATAATCCTCTTAAAAATACAGGCCTGCATCTTTCCTATGCAGTTCCAGCAGGATCAGGTTTCCTTGTCTTTTGATTTTTTTTGAAAGCCGAAGTTGATTTCTAAGATTTCCAAAGAGTTGCGGGAAATGAAGCTGAATTGCAGCCGAGACATATTTTTATCTAACCCTAACCCTAACCCTCATTCCAAGGTTTTAGCTAAATTCCTAAGATGTTTCACAAGTCTCAAGGAGTAGTTGCACTGCTTATTTTTTTATTTTTTTATCCTGGTATTCTTACCCCGTTACAGTTAGTTCTGATATCTCAGATTGAACGAAGTCTTGAGGAAACAGAGTGGATCTTAGTTCGCATGAAAGCCGAACTTGCCAGTGACTCTGATAAAGGTTGGTTCCTTTCTCTCCTCAATGTGGATTCGATTTCGGGGCATTTATAGAAAAGGTTTTATATTCTGGTTTATTCAAGTTCCTTGGATTTAAAAAATACCAGAGAATAGTGTCTTCCTGACATTTTCATTGATTGTGGACAGACACGGATGGCAACGGCCTCACTCAGCATGAGGATTGTGAGAGGATAGCGTGCACCAGACTGTGCCGGTTAACCAACACATTCCACGAGTTAATCCAGTCGGCCATACCCCTCGGCCCGGTTGTTGACGCCACCTTCAAAGCTGTCAATAGAATCTACACAACTCTGACAATTCTCTGTAAATATGTAAGTTCTTTTGTTTTTCTACAATTCAGAGTATTGATCCGTTTTAATTAATAGTCTGCATCGATCTTAGCGTTAGCCATAGTATGTGTCCACAGATTGAGCATTTGTAATAAATGTGAGCTTAGAACCAATTAGATGGACCTTGGATAGTGTCCTTCTCCAAATCCTAGCAGATGTACTTGTTTTTTTACTTTCTTGGTTTTTGTGCAGTATCTTGCCGTGTACAGTCAACAAGCTGGTCACCTCTCTGCAAGGTTTGAGAAGCTCATCAAGTCAGTTGCCACACTGCTCACACAGTGCGCCTACGGGATGATTAACTTCGTTCAGGTATAAGTAATGGCTAAAGAAACAAGGATTTTAATCTTCCATAGCCAGTTCACGCATGGATTATTTTGACAATGACCGGGCCTAGGCGCAAGATTGTTTTTTACGAACCTCAATTTGAGACGGGTTCAGGCCGGCATCTCTTTGAGCCGGTCACTGATCATTTCTGGCCTTGCTCGTGACATGTTTATCCGTCATCTGTTGTCTTTTAGACGTTACAGAGTGAGCGACTTAACACTGCCACAGCCAAATCAGGCAAAGCGAAGGATAAGAAGAAAGGGGAAGGGGACATCAAGGCAAAGGGAGTGATGAGGGAGACCAGAGGTATCCCGGCATTGGTCTACGCTATTGAACAGTTTGAACAGTACCTCATTAAACTCTCCAAGAAATCCAAAGTAAGTCCACCATTTTAAATCCACAGTAAATAAAGACATAGGCTGCTTGCTGTTTTGTTGGGAAAGCAAACATCCTCCTCGTAGCAAACCGAGATAGTTGAACATCTTCGATTCCCTATTTGCAGGTTGATCTGATGCAGCATGTAAAGCTGAGTACATCAAGGGATTTCAGGATAAACCCACAAGCACTTCAAGACGTCTTGGACAGGGCCTCCGGCTCCAGCTCAGAAGAAGTTAGTCTCAAGAATATATGTTGAGTTTAATGTGTAAAGCTCCTGGGTGTAACATTTGCCAAAGATCGACATCCCTTCCATGTCTTTTTTCCATTGTAATGCAAAATAACCCTTTGCATCTTCACTCCAATTCCAGAGTACACAAACATGTATGTGAATGTCATCATCTTTGCTTCGATAAACAGGAAAGCTCTTCAGAGGACGAAAGTCAACCGCCTCTCAAGAAATCTAAGACGGACTCCTCACAGAAATCTAAGACGGACTCCTCACAGAAAGCTAGCGGGTCCTCACAGAAAGCTAGCGGGTCCACACTCAGCACTAAAGGGAGGAAGTCCAAGTGAATCCCAAGGACACCATTAACGATGTAGCAAGAAGCCTTCAACTTTTATTAGCCTGCATTCTTGGATAACGTTTAGAAAATGTTGATGTTACTTGTATACATTTGTATACATTTGTATACATTTGTATACATTTGTATACATTTGTATACATTTGTATACATTTGTATACATTTGTATACATTTGTATACATTTGTATACATTTGTACTAAATTAGTTTCTTATTATCAAAAACAAGTTTCAAACTTAGGGACAGAGACTAATTAACCACGATATCTAATTAATCCAGATTAATGATCCCAAACTCCCAGTCTTTAATCTCTTTGACCATTACTAGATTGTAGATGTATAAGATTTGAAAAAGGCATTTTCAAGTTTATTTAATGAGTTCTAAAAAGCCACGGGCATAGACAGTATGTAATGCTGGAATTACTATTTCACAGTAGGATTATACATTACAAAACCTTTAGAAAAGTAAATACGTGTACATTTATATGATTTAGAAACTATTCTCAGTACATGTATATGATTAAAAAACCAACTTTTCAAGATGATTTTGAACCAACTACAAATTTTAAAAAATGCGTCTCTGAGCTTCATATCATAGCAGGAAGCCAGAGAGTTTAAAATCAGTAATATTTTTACACCAAGTAAGCTTTTGAACAATAATTTGGCTGGTTAATTGTTGGTTAATTGCAGAAGGTATACGTACATGTACTGTTCTTTTAAATGCTGAAAGTTTGTTTAAAGAAGATAGTCGGATTTTTCATGTTGCATTGGTGTGTTTTGTTAGTGCAAGTCAAACATTACATTACATGTTTGCTGTTCATTTGAATGTTTATAGAAAGTACATGTGTTATTCCATAAATAAGGGGACTGAAAGTGGAACATTGTTATGTCTGGATGACGCTGTTTTGTGCTTTGAAATGACTTGTGGAAGTAAAGCAGGATCAGTTTCAAAACGGTTAATAATTGTTTAAGATCTTAAAACTGAGAGGAAAGACTTAACGGTCCAAATCAGTTTATTGCTCTGCTTAACTGGGAAACCACATTCTGCAGAAAAGAAAATGAACGTCTTCAGAAAGAGTACTTCTTTCTTTTGATTGGTGGAGGATCACGCTGCATCCTGACCTCTGCCATGGAAGCAGCAGATATCTTGATTCCGTGCTCCTCGTGAAACCTGACAAAACAGCCCGAGCGACAAAGGTTGACACGGCATGCATTGCAACCAAACTGAGTGTCGCGGCGTCGACCACTGCGGGTTCTCCTTCTGTCTGCACAACACTGCCTGCAGTTGCGACCTCTACCAGGGAACTTGACCAGACAATGTTCTTCAGTATTGGCGTCGGTGCCTTGATGGATTGGCGAGCTTGGATCTGGTTGACCCACTGCTTGGAAGTCGGATGATGCTTCCGAGACGGCACTTGGCTGCATCATGGGATATCGAACCTGATATGCTGGCACCATAGAGTAGGGAACCGTGGTTTTCTGAGTGGCATCGTTAGGGCTGCACTCATCTGTTGTTTCCTCTGATGCAGCAGGCACTGTGTTCACCTCAGTGTACCGTTTGTGTGCCTTGTTTGGATCACTTACTAGCTCGGAAGCTACTTCCATGGCAAACTCTGTATATGACAGATGTTTGCAGCTGCTTGCTGTCCACATAACGTAGGCGTTGTTCAGGCAGATGTCAATCAGAAGCCAAACTAGTCGCTTCCACCATGAGTTGGTCAATGTCTGCAGCATCTTCCCTTCTGACAAAAGCAGACGGTGCGGTAACTTCTCCAGGACAGCAGTGTGCTTTGCAATGGTAGTTGGGCAAGGTAGCATTTTGATGGATCGCTCTCGAGTTACTGGATGGCAGAGTTTTAAGGTGACCGGCTGCATCTGTCCATCATGCATTGTGGACAGGCATCGCTTGAGCTGCTTGCCTTTCCACATTGTTGCAGTTACCGCCTTGTACTGAACTGACACACTACTGCCTGCCTCAAGGTTTCCACTGGTGCTGACATCAGTGGGCCAGCTGAAACAGTCGGTAGTTACGTGAGTGCCAAGTTCTGAGTGGTAAATCGCCATCGTAGGAGAAATGAACACACCGTCTGCGAACAGACAGTGCCCTTGGCCTGCTAGATTCTTGATGAGGCCGGTAACTGCCTTCTCTTGGGTCATACCTTGACTGCTGTACCCAGGGGTCACATCAGGGTCGCGATACCACTGGAGGTCCGTGATGTATCCCGTGCATGCATCTTTAAGAACCAACAGTCTCAAGCCATTTGTCTTCATATCAGTTTTGTTCTTGGTATTCTTCGTGAGCTCCTGGAGGACCATGTCTTGATGCGGCCGGTATTGCGCCCAACAAGATCTTCGAATGTGCTCGTGGAGGGTCCTGTTGACTTTGTACAGAGGGTCTCGATTGCAGGCCTCGACTCGCCGTTCAGGGTTTGCTATCTTCTCGGGGTCTCGCCACGGGTTGCTGAGATAGAAGTAATTCATGACCCGCTCAAAATGACTCATGTCCATACCAGACCTCGCGATGAGTGTGTTGCAGACATGTTTCTTCTTAGACCAGTAATCTTTGGGGTCTGGCAAAGTATGGACGGCCATGGCAATGCAGATGCCAAGGAACCTCTTGATGTTCTCTTTTGATTCAACGGCATTCCATCTCGCATCAGTCCACTCCCACCAGTCGCGTCCCAAGTCTCTCCTCATTTCCTGATAGTACTCGGCATAGTTATTGGTCTCAACTTGTGCTTCTTTGTAAAGCTCCTCGGGAAAAAACTGGTGGAAAAAATCAACTGGTGCTTCTAGAATCTTAGATCCTTCAGAACTCGGACCAGCTACTATAGACAGTGGCTTGACTTTTGTTGCAGTCACCTCTTTGGTCCAGGGGAGTTGTTTCTCACCTACATTTTGTGGTAGATACTGTGATGTGTTGCTGTCATTTTCATCAGAATCCGACTCTTCGTCATATTGAAATAGCTCATCCTCATACTCTGAAAATAATGGCAACATAAGTAATTTTAACGACTTTGTCATATTGAAATAGATCATCTTATACCCTAAAATGAATGGTAATACAATGTATAAGTAATTTTAACGACAGGATTGTTGCTTTTTGGTGCTTTGGTGTTTTTGATTTTTTGGGGGGCAACAACATTATTTAAAAAATCTCAAGAAGGGTTCACGAATCTGTCCGTTCTATACCAACCTAGCATAGATTCCATCACTGCTGCGTCATCATCCACATTGGAATCTAAAATATAATATAATAGTAACGTATTATATAATAATGAGCGAGCGTGAATCTCAAGATACAGGGATATAACCCACGTCTTTGAAAAGGGTACAGGCGGATCATCTCCCAGATTTTTGCGCTAAACAAAACAAACGCTGTGGTTTGAAAACGCAAGTTGTAAACAAAGTCAAGCATCCAAGCCACCTAAAATACCAAGGTTGAATTTCAACTTTTTGAATTTTGACGTACATCGCGCACGTACGTGCGTACATGTACTTTCCAATGATCAGCATGTTGTTTTCTTTTGCATGTTGCCGCCTTTTTTTAATGTTCCCGCCGCTATATTTGTCATGAGCGGATGAGACATTTGACGGAGGGACCGGCAATTCAAAGCGTCTACATGTTTATAATTCACGAAATCGATCCCTATTCTTTATATAGTTTAATATCGTCACTATGCCGGTGCGATTTGTTGCATACGTTGTACGTCGGTTTCATGTAACATTTAGACAATCAATTAAATGGTTATCTTAGACTCCTGAAATGTGCATAATTATACGGATGATTTTGTAATTAAATAGGCTCATTAATATTTTGTTCATAAATACACGGACTCGCATAATGTAAAAGCTAAATCACGGCCGGTCGATCCATATAGCATAGGCGACCAATTAAACGCGAATGAACACGACGTTTTTTGACGTCACAAAAGTTCACCTCGCGGATTCACATTTCAGTGAAATAAATTACAGTCCGACTGATTTTCAATGCGAACTTTAATTTGTGCCGTTAGCTAGCTTTGCATTTAGCCTTGCGTTACATATAGTGCTAGTTAATGGTAAAACTAGTGGGTCTTCTTTTGCTGAACAAAATAACCGTAGGAAGTTTTGTTATAATTATGCAGTCAGTTGTTTGACCGTGTTATATTCGGAAGGGACTATATATCGTATTGTTACGGAAATAATTACAAACAATAGCGTACGTTCTTCATCATTGCGTAATTAAGTTATCTGTAACATTTCACGTTGCGCAACATTTCAATTCACTGCCATTTTACGAAAGTTTCACACGCAGTATATAGGCCCTGGTACATATGTTACAACATTTGCGACGTATTACGCAACAGCGTATACTATTAACCAGTTCGCGCCGGATGACGTATATAAAATTTCCAAAAATTCAAAACGGATGACGCATAAACACGCCAAGTTCAAGTTCGGAAAAGCAGCGCGCGGCAAGGCCGGAAATGCGTGGGTGTGCTTCCCGGCACTATCAGCCAACACGCTTCGGATCGAGTTTCGTTAAAAATAATCCCGCCCGTCGGCTCGGCGTTGTTAAAATAATCCCGGCGCGAACTGGTTAAACTGTACAATCATGGAGGAATAATGGGAAAATATATAATTATCATGAATCATCTACCTACATGGTAAAACTCATGGAAATATTGCAAGTCAAATCTTAATACAATACGACGTCCACGGTCCAACCATGGAGGAATAAAGAAGAAATGGTCCAACGTTATAATTATATTATAATGAAAATATTATAGACTAAATTATCTGTCAGCTAATTATAGTGTTAATAGTCGCTCCTAATTAGGCCTAATTTATGAATGACCATGACATACCATCTGTATGTTCCAATGATTCCGATGATTCCGTAACGTTATCTGCATACATCCATGTTGCTGTCATGTTGTCATGGTCTCCATCATGAAACACATTTCCTTGTTCGTTTATTTCGACTGGATGTGGTGACGTTTCGTAACCAGATACGTCTAATTCCTGTTTGACCGTTACCCGCTCGTCCATAATGGCGAATGTAGAATCCATTTTAACAGCCAGAAATGGCTGAAACAAAACGTAATTTTAACGTTGGGTGATGGGTCAAATTCACGGCGGTACAAGGCGTAATAAATGTGTATAGTACGTATAATATCTCGTAGAAACATGTACCATTTAGGCCTATTGTGGGCCGGTTGTCTCTGCGATGTACTAACTATAGACCTACATGTACATGTACCGTACATTTTCATTCGCATTGTTCAATCAACGTAAAACGCTATAGCATACGTACGTGTACATGTACACGTAACACAACGCCGGATCCAACATAATCGCGGCGCGCGCGATGTCGACCCATGGTTGACCTTTGATTAATTATTACTCAGACGTGCATTGTCGTAACGTAATTCGTTCTTGGGACGTACGTAGACCCGGTACGTACCTACATAGACGCATGCAAAATATAATCAGCTCTCGTATCCGCTGTGTACATATGTATATAGTACATGTACTGTACATAGACTCATTGGGTGTATGGGCCATGGAGATAGAATAATATTATTCCATGACAGAAAGGGGTATGGGTTCAGTGGTCACGTTGTCACGGGTTGCCAAAATAATAGACGCCAATACCTTTTTCATCCTAATTTATAATTTATGTAGATGAGGCCCGCGACTGAGGTGGAAGTGAATTACGGCCCCATTGAAAACTGGTGCAGGGGTCCAATCATCATTTTCTATCAATTATTTTTTGTCCAGGATTTGTTTAGTTATTCTTGGTGTAGAAGGATCGGAGCTATTGGGGTATATAGTCATGATTCGATCCAGCCGGGAAAAACACACGTAGGCCCTATACGTGTACGACGTATCGAACCATGATCGAACATTAAATGAAAATGACAGGAACACACACGAGTACACCGTCGTATCCGGCGATGTAAATAACCAGGGGCCAATTTCACGGAGCTGCTAAGCACAAAAATCTGCTTAGCACAAAAAGTCTTGCTCGTTAAAAACACTAGTTATCAGCCAAAATTCTACGTGTTTTTCATGCTAAGCAAAAAAACATCTGATTATCAATCAAAAACAATAAAGATCACGTGATAATTTGGTCTGTAACCTTGTTTTTACCATTTTTACCAAGGACAAATTTCCGTGAAATTGGCCCCAGGTTCTTTCTTGCTTTACTCAGGAACGGTAAGACATATAGGTTGGTTTCAAGAAAACGATCCAAAACATGAAGGGGATTTATAGTCCCCTGTATTAAAAAACCTTTCTGCCTTGTTCAGTTATTCCTCTGTGGTTATTCCTGTAGCTATTACGAAATAATTAAATATGTGGTAGAGTCAAGACCGGGACATTTACATCGTTTTTCATCGCTATGATTTTAATATTACAAACTATGGTAATATTGTTCTCGGTGCTGTTGAAAGGCGCCTTTGTATTTTTGTATTATGCAGCGCGCGTAGGCCGCCGATGCGGGCGCTCTTTAACGTACACCGTAAGCGTAAAGCACGCCATGACCTTCGAATAGGACGTCTTGGCTAACTGCCATAATCGATCGAAAAAAATCCTTTTCTTTAATAATTTTGACATTTTTTTGAAAAAATAAGTTTGAATTTATCATCCATATTAATATGATGGTTATTTCATGATTCAAGTCTGTGTAAAAACGAGTTAGCCTTGCTTTATTTAAAATTGCTTGCTTAAAATTCGCTAAAATATGACTTTCTGGAAGAATTATTAATTGTAAGGGAATAGCCATGTTTTTTTTATCAAAATTGGCAAAAATGTGACTTTTCAAGAGAAAACAATTAAATTGTAAGGGGTTAACCTTATATTTTATTAGAAATTGGCCGAAAAATTACATTTTGTAGGAAACAAATTAAATTGTTTTAGTGGTTAACCTTGAATTGTAAGGGGTTAGCCTTGCTTTTTTTATCAAAATTAGCCAAAATATGACTTTCTGGAAATTGTATCCAAATTGGCAAAAATATGACTTTCTGGACAAATTATCAATTGTAAGGGGTTAGCCTTGCAATTATATCAAAATTGACCAAAAATGTGACTTTTTAGAATAATTAAAATTTGTAAGGGTTTAGCCTTGATAAGGGGTTATCCTTGCTTTTTTATCAAAATTGGCCAAAAAGTGACTCTTTGAACAAATTTTATTTCATAAGGGGTTAGCCTTGCAATTATATCAAAATTGACAAAAAATGTGACTTTTTAGAATAATTAAAATTTGTAAGGGTTAAGCCTTGATAAGGGGTTAGCCTTGCTTTTTTATCAAAATTGGCCAAAAAGTGACTCTTTGAACAAACTTTATTTCATAAGGGGTTAGCCTTGCAATTATATCAAAATTGACCAATAATGTGACTTTTTAGAATAATTAAAATTTGTAAGGGTTAAGCCTTGATATGGGGTTGATAAGGGGTTAGCCTTGCAATTATATCAAAATCGACCCAAAACGTGACTTTTTAGAATAATTAAAATTTGTAAGGGTTGAGCCTTGATAAGATATTGATAAGGGGTTAGCCTTGTTTTTTTAATCAAAATTGACCAAAAATGTGACTTTTTAGAATAATTAAAATTTGTGAGGGTTAAGCCTTGATAAGAGATTGATAAGGGTTAGCCTTGCTTTTTTTTATCAAAATTGGCTTAAAAGTGACTCTTTGAACAAATTTTATTTGACAAGGGGTTAGCCTTACAATTATATATCAATTGACCAAAAATGTAACTTTTTAGATTAATTAAAATTTGTAAGGGTTAAGCCTTGATAAGAGGTTGAAATTTTATCAAATTGACCAAAAATGTGACTTTTTAGAATAATTAAAATAAGTGAAGGTTAAGCCTTAATAAGAGGTTGATAAGGGGTTAGCCTTGCTTTTTTATCAAAATTGACCAAAAAATGACTTTTTGAACCAATTTTAATCGATAAGGGATTAGCCTTGCAATTATATCAAAATTGACCAAAAATGTGACTTTTAAGAATAATTAAAATTTGTAAGGGTTAAGCCTTGATAAGAGGTTGATAAGGGGTTAGCCTTGCTTTTTTGATCAAAATTGGCTCAAAAGTGACTCTTTGAACAAATTTTATTTGATAAGGGGTTAGCCTTGCAATTATATCAAAATTGACCAATAATGTGACTTTTTAGAATAATTAAAATTTGTAAGGGTTAAGCCTTGATATGGGGTTGATAAGGGGTTAGCCTTGCAATTATATCAAAATCGACCCAAAACGTGACTTTTTAGAATAATTAAAATGTGTAAGGGTTAAGCCTTGATAAGATATTTATAAGGGGTTAGCCTTGCTTTTTTATCAAAATTGGCCAAAAAGTGACTTTTTGAACCAATTGTATTTGATAAGGGGTTAGCCTTGCAATTATATCAAAATTGACCAATAATGTGACTTTTTAGAATAATTAAAATTTGTAAGGGTTAAGCCTTGATAAGAGGTTGATAAGGGGTTAGCCTTGCTTTTTTTATCAAAATTGGCTCAAAAGTGACTCTTTGAACAAATTTTATTTGATAAGGGGTTAGCCTTGCAATTATATCAAAATTGACCAATAATGTGACTTTTTAGAATAATTAAAATTTGTAAGGGTTAAGCCTTGATATAGGGTTGATAAGGGGTTAGCCTTGCAATTATATCAAAATCGACCCAAAACGTGACTTTTTAGAATAATTAAAATTTGTAAGGGTTAAGCCTTGATATGGGGTTGATAAGGGGTTAGCCTTGCAATTATATCTCAATTGGCCAAAAAGTGACTTTTTAGAATAATTAAAATTTGTAAGGGTTAAGCATAAGATATTTATAAGGGGTTAGCCTTGCTTTTTTATCAAAATTGGCTCAAAATTGACTTTTTGAACAAAACTTAATTGATAAGGGGTTAGCCTTGCAATTATATCTCAATTGGAAAAAAAGGGACTTTTTATAATAATTAAAATTTGTAAGGGTTAAGCCTTGATAAGAGATTGATAAGGGGTTAGCCTTGCAATTATATCTCAATTGACAAAAAAATGTGACTTTTTAGAATAATTAAAATTTGTAAGGGTTAAGCCTTGATAAGAGGTTGATAAGGGGTTAGCATTGCTTTTTTATCAAAATTTTCCAAAAAGTGACTTTTTGAACCAATTTTATTTGATAAGGGGTTAGCCTTGCAATTATATCAAAATTGACCTAAAATGTGACTTTTTAGAAGAATTAAAATTGGTAAAGGTTAAGCCTTGATAAGTGGTTAGCCTTGCTTTTTTATCAAAATTGGCCAAAAAGTGACTTTTTGTACTAATTGTATTTGATAAGGGGTTAGCCTTGCAATTATATCCAAATTGTCAAAAAATATGACTTTTTATAATAATTACAATTTGTAAGGGTTAAGCCTTAATAAGAGGTTGATAAGGGGTTAGCCTTGCTTTTTTATCAAAATTGGCTCAAAATTGACTTTTTAAAATAATTAAAATTTGTAAGGGTTAAGCCTTGATAAGATATTTATAAGGGGTTAGCCTTGCTTTTTTATCAAAATTGGCCAAAAAGTGACTTTTTGAACCAATTGTATTTGATAAGGGGTTAGCCTTGCAATTATATCAAAATTGACCAATAATGTGACTTTTTAGAATAATTAAAATTTGTAAGGGTTAAGCCTTGATATGGGGTTGATAAGGGGTTAGCCTTGCTTTTTTGATCATAATTGGCTCAAAAGTGACTCTTTGAACAAATTTTATTTGATAAGGGGTTAGCCTTGCAATTATATCAAAATTGACCAATAATGTGACTTTTTAGAATAATTAAAATTTGTAAGGGTTAAGCCTTGATATGGGGTTGATAAGGGGTTAGCCTTGCAATTATATCAAAATCGACCCAAAACGTGACTTTTTAGAATAATTAAAATTTGTAAGGGTTAAGCCTTGATAAGATATTTATAAGGGGTTAGCCTTGCTTTTTTATCAAAATTGGCCAAAAGTGACTTTTTGAACCAATTGTATTTGATAAGGGGTTAGCCTTGCAATTATATCAAAATTGACCAATAATGTGACTTTTTAGAATAATTAAAATTTGTAAGGGTTAAGCCTTGATATGGGGTTGATAAGGGGTTAGCCTTGCAATTATATCAAAATCAACCCAAAACGTGACTTTTTAGAATAATTAAAATTTGTAAGGGTTGAGCCTTGATAAGATATTTATAAGGGGTTAGCCTTGCTTTTTTATCAAAATTGGCCAAAAAGTGACTTTTTGTACTAATTGTATTTGATAAGGGGTTAGCCTTGCAATTATATCTCAATTGACCAAAAATGTGACTTTTTAGAATAATTCAAATTTGTAAGGGTTAAGCCTTGATAAGGGGTTAACCTTGCTTTTTTATCAAAATTGGCCAAAAAGTGACTTTTTGTACTAATTGTATTTGATAAGGGGTTAGCCTTGCAATTATATCTCAATTGACCAAAAATGTGACTTTTTAGAATAATTAAAATTTGTAAGGGTTAAGCCTTGATAAGATATTTATAAGGGGTTAGCCTTGCTTTTTTATCAAAATTGGCTCAAAATTGACTTTTTGAACAAAACTTAATTGATAAGGGGTTAGCCTTGCAATTATATCTCAATTGGGAAAAAAGTGACTTTTTATAATAATTAAAATTTGTAAGGGTTAAGCCTTGATAAGAGGTTGATAAGGGGTTAGCCTTGCAATTATATCTCAATTGACCAAAAATGTGACTTTTTAGAATAATTAAAATTTGTAAGGGTTAAGCCTTGATATGGGGTTGATAAGGGGTTAGCCTTGCAATTATATCAAAATCAATCCAAAACGTGACTTTTTAGAATAATTAAAATTTGTAAGGGTTGAGCCTTGATAAGATATTTATAAGGGGTTAGCCTTGCAATTATATCTCAATTGACCAAAAATGTGACTTTTTATAATAATTAAAATTTGTAAGGGTTAAGCCTTGACAAGAGGTTGATAAGGGGTTAGCCTTGCAATTATATCTCAATTGACCTAAAATGTGACTTTTTAGAATAATTAAAATTTGTAAAGTTTAAGCCTTGATAAGGGGTTAGCCTTGCTTTTTTATCAAAATTGGCCAAAAAGTGACTTTTTGTACTAATTGTATTTGATAAGGGGTTAGCCTTGCAATTATATCCAAATTGGCAAAAAATATGACTTTTTAGAATAATTAAATTTTGTAAGGGTTAAGCCTTAATAAGAGGTTGATAAGGGGTTAGCCTTGCTTTTTTATCAAAATTGGCTCAAAATTGACTTTTTAAAATAATTAAAATTTGTAAGGGTTAAGCCTTGATAATATATTTATAAGAGGTTGTTAGCCTTGCTTTGTTATCAAAATTGGCCAAAATATGACTTTTTTGAAAAAATTTAAATTGTAAGGGGTTAGCCTTGCTTTTTATCAAAATTGGCCAAAATATGACTTTTTGGAGAAATTATCAATTGTAAGGGGTTAGTCTTGCTTTTTTATCAAAATTGGCCAAAATGTGACTTTTTGGAACAATTATCAATTGTAAGGGGTTAGCCTTGATTTTTATCAAATTTGGCCCAAATGTGAGTTTTTGGCGAAATTATCAATTGTAAGGGGTTATTCTTGCTTTTTTATCAAAATTGGCCAAAATATGACTTTTTGGAACAATTGTTAATTGTAAGGGGTAAGCCTTGATTTTTTTCAAAATTTGCCAAATGTGAGTTTTGGGAGCATTATTAATTGTAAGAGGTTAGCCTTGTTTTTTTATCAAAATTGGCCAAAATATGACTTTTGGGAACAATTATCAATTGTAAGGGGTTAGCCTTGATTTTTATCAAAATTTGCCAAAATGTGAGTTTTGGGAGAAATTATTAATTGTAAGGGGTTAGTTTTGCTTTTTTATTAAAATTGGCCAAAATATGACTTTTGAGAACAATTATCAATTGTAAGGGGTTAGCCTTGATTTTTATCAAAATTGGCCAAAATATGACTTTTTGGAGAAATTATCAATTGTAAGGGGTTAGTCTTGCTTTTTTATCAAAATTGGCCAAAATGTGAGTTTTTGGAGAAATTATTAATTGTAAGGGGTTAGCCTTGCTTTTTATCAAAATTGGTCAAAATATGACTTTTGGAACAATTAACAATTTGAAGGGGTTAGCCTTGATTTTTATCAAAATTGGCCAAAATATGACTTTTTGGAACAATTATCAATTGTAAGGGGTTAGTCTTGCTTTTTTATCAAAATTGGCCAAAATATGACTTTTTGGAACAATTGTTAATTGTAAGGGGTAAGCCTTGATTTTTTTCAAAATTTGCCAAATGTGAGTTTTGGGAGCATTATTAATTGTAAGAGGTTAGCCTTGCTTTTTTATCAAAATTGGCCAAAATATGACTTTTGGGATCAATTATCAATTGTAAGGGGTTAGCCTTGATTTTTATCAAAATTGGCCAAAATGTGAGTTTTGGGAGAAATTATTAATTGTAAGGGGTTAGCCTTGCTTTTTATCAAAATTGGCCAAAATATGACTTTTTAGAACAATTGTTAATTGTAAGGGGTTAGCCTTGATTTTTATAAAAATTGACCATAATGTGAGTTTCTGGAACAATTATCAATTGTAAGGGGTGTAAGCCTTGATTTTTATCAAAATCGGCCAAAATGTGAGTTTTTTGAGAAATTATTAATTGTAAGGGGTTAGCCTTGCTTTTTTATCAAAATTGGCCAAAATATGACTTTTGGGAACTATTATCAATTGTAAGGGGTTAGCCTTGATTTTTATAAAAATTGACCATAATGTGAGTTTTTGGAGAAATTTTTTAATTGTAAGAGGTAATACTTGCTTTTTTTATAAAAAATGGCCAAAATGTGAGTTTTTGGAACAATTGTTTATTGTAAGGGGTTAGCCTTGCTTTTAAAAAAAAAATGGCAAAAATATGACTTTTTGGAACAATTATCAATTGTAAGGGGTAAGCCTTGATTTTTATCAAAATCGGCCAAAATGTGAGTTTTGGGAGAAATTGTTAATTGTAAGGGTTTAGCCTTGCTTTTTTATCAAAATTAGCCAAAATATAACTTTTTTGAACAATTATCAATTGTAAGGGGTTAGCCTTGCTTTTTATCAAAATTGGCCAAAATATGACTTTTTAGAACAATTGTTAATTGTAAGGGGTTAGCCTTGATTTTTATAAAAATTGACCATAATGTGAGTTTTTGGAGAATTTTTTTAATTGTAAGAGGTAATACTTGCTTTTTTTTTTTAAAAAATGGCCAAAATGTGAGTTTTTGGAACAATTGTTTATTGTAAGGGGTTAGCCTTGCTTTTAAAAAAAAATTGGCAAAAATATGACTTTTTGGAACAATTATCAATTGTAAGGGGTAAGCCTTGATTTTTATCAAAATCGGCCAAAATGTGAGTTTTGGGAGAAATTGTTAATTGTAAGGGTTTAGCCTTGCTTTTTTATCAAAATTAGCCAAAATATAACTTTTTTGAACAATTATCAATTGTAAGGGGTTAGCCTTGATTTTTATCAAATTTGGCCCAAATGTGAGTTTTTGGCGAAATTATCAATTGTAAGGGGTTAGTCTTGCTTTTTTATCAAAATTTGCCAAAATATGACTTTTTGGAACAATTGTTAATTGTAAGGGGTAAGCCTTGAGTTTTTTCAAAATTTGCCAAATGTGAGTTTTGGGAGCATTATTAATTGTAAGAGGTTAGCCTTGCTTTTTTATCAAAATTGGCCAAAATATGACTTTTGGGATCAATTATCAATTGTAAGGGGTTAGCCTTGATTTTTATCAAAATCGGCCAAAATGTGAGTTTTTTGAGAAATTATTAATTGTAAGGGGTTAGCCTTGCTTTTTATCAAAATTGGCCAAAATATGACTTTTTAGAACAATTGTTAATTGTAAGGGGTTAGCCTTGATTTTTATAAAAATTGACCATAATGTGAGTTTTTGGAGAATTTTTTTAATTGTAAGAGGTAATACTTGTTTTTTTTATAAAAAATGGCCAAAATATGACTTTTTGGAACAATTATCAATTGTAAGGGGTAAGCCTTGATTTTTATCAAAATCGGCCAAAATGTGAGTTTTGGGAGAAATTGTTAATTGTAAGGGTTTAGCCTTGCTTTTTTATCAAAATTAGCCAAAATATAACTTTTTTGAACAATTATCAATTGTAAGGGGTTAGCCTTGATTTTTATCAAATTTGGCCAAAATGTGAGTTTTTGGAACAATTGTTAATTGTAAGGGGTTAGCCTCGATTTTTATCAAAATTTGCCAAAATGTGATTTTTGGGAGAAATTGTTAATTGTAAGGGGTTAGCCTTGCTTTTTATCCAAATTGGCCAAAATATGACTCTTTGGAACAATTACATGTATCAATTGTAAGGGGTTAGCCTTGATTTTTATAAAATTTGGCTAAAATGTGAGTTTTTGGAAAAATTATCAATTGTAAGGGGTTAGTCTTGCATTTTTATTAAAATTGGCCAAAATGTTACTTTTTTGAAAACAATTCTATTGTAATGCCTTGCATTTTTACTAAAATTGGCCAACATTTGATTTTTCTTGGAATTATATATTGGATTAGCTGTGACTTTTGTATTGATAATTGGCCAAAATTTCAAATTTTTGATACAAAAATGCTCCTGCTAATACATGTACTTCCGAAATGGCGAAGAGGACACAAGGAAATGTTTAGGATTACATTTTTACAGTGTTTTAATGTACATACAAAACAACGCATTATACAGCTTACAATGGAAGACAACGTGTCAAGATCAATGAAAGATGTAAACTTAGTATGTACAAAAAAAAAATATGGACGATTTCCCACACACCAAACATTGAGGAATATTATAATGGACCCACCCACAAGTTATGATATAAAAGCTTCGATTAGACACTATTGGCCGAGTTCGGGCGGTCTGTTCTTGACACGCGTAACTTGTTCTTGCAAAACCCTCATGGATAGGTGGTGTGTGTTCTTGTTCCGAGTGCAATGTTCACGGGTCGCGTTCCCGCCGTTCGAGCGCAAGAACAGAGTTCGCGTGTCAAGAACAGACCGCCCGAACTCGGCCTATACGTTTATAACGTAAAGCAAAGCATATGAAACTGTTAATAATAAATGAATGACCAAACTGTTGTTAATTGATAAATAAAAAAACCAACGTCAAAAATTTAATCGTGTCAGGACCTAGGGCATACCGTACATCTCCCTTTAAAGGTGAATTCCATTCGAGATCGCAAAAATATAGTTCTTAAAAAGGTGCTACAAAAGGTCTTTGGTACTGATCCACAAAATGTCTTATAATAATATTTACAAAGAAAAATTGAAAACATCTACAACTCTGTAGCCATTTTTTTGAAAGCTTGATTAGACGTAATTCCAGCAGGGTCGAAACCTTCAGTATCAGATTTGCGCGGCAAAGTATTGCAAACTTTCACACACACCCTCGGCGTACAGAACCGACTCTTCAGAAAAAAACTGGAATCAATAAGCGCTCCCTGAAATGTCTTCGCAAAGTTCTATGGTATATGGTTGAGTGTATGTTCATATAGGCTATTCTACATGTGAATCTTTCCAATATCCTTTCTTGTGAAACCAGTTTTTGAGCCCAAAAGCTAGGCATTTCTGCCATAAGTGCCTATTAATACACAAACAATAATAACCTTCTTTAAGACAAAATAATAAAAACAATCCTGTGTTTAACTTGTTATTATGACATTTGATTGCTATTTGGACAAACCCAAAACAGAAGTATCTATTTCTCCGCGAAACAACATAATTAACTTATTGTATGCTTTACACTTTCATGGTGTTGATTTACAAATTATAAATGACCTACTATCGGCATATGTTATATTATATTTACATTTGAATCAATGTACATGCCTAATAACCACATTATGAAATGTGTAAATAGTCTAGATCATACAATAAACAGAGCCTGTGTTATAAGGAGTAATACTTAGTTATTAGCGATCAATATCAGTTTTGAAACATATATGTGTAGGCCTAGGTATTGTATGCACAACTCACTCTAAGTTCAAAGTTCAAACTATAATTATCCAATAAAACAATTGTGCTAAGAGTTTTTCACTTTGTTATGATTATTAGAACTCAAATATATATAAATTAACTAATAAAAAGATAATGGTTCTATATAATGCTTTCCTACTACTGTCAAAGGAGAATTGTCAATAATAGAAGCGAATCCATTAGAAGCGCCGTCAAGAAACAAGCGAATACCAAAGCTATTGTTGTCTGTGGGAAGGGGAGATGACAATCATTTGCGCTCAAATTTTTTGATATTTGGAGGCAAAAAGAGACGCTTTTGTACCCCAAAATGCACCAATCACAAACACTATTCGTTTGAAACCACAAATCTGCGTTTGAAACCACAAATCTATACTTTCCTGGTGCATTTTTGAGACGATTCAAGAAGAAATCGAACTAGGGGCCCGAGCTCTGAATCGGATCCGAAGCGGTCTTCGACTCGCACTCCGTGAAGACAAAACTGTTAGAATTGTGATCGACGTTAGTGAGAGCAGTAAACCTGACCGGCATGCCGTCAATTGGATGAGGCACCGGTAGCTGCGTCATCTTCAACTCATCCGGCTTAAGGAGTTCCCAGTCACAGCTCCGAGCCAGTTCAATGACGAGCATGCGCATCAGCATGACAGCGAACGATTTACCGATGCACGACCGCGGACCGCCTCCAAACACGCAGTAATTATAGCGGTCTCCCGCGCGGTCTTCGCACCTTTCTGAGGAGAAGCGATCGGGATCGAATCTGGTCTTGTCTGTGAATGTGTCTGAGAAACCCACCGTCTCACGAATGCTGTATAAGACAGTCCAACCAGCTGGAATCTGCTTGCCCTGTAATGTAAACAAATGTGACCAATGTTACATTGTTGGCCATTCCGACCACGCTTTTCCCTTCGATAGCCGCAGCATCACCCCAGTTATTGTACAAAGCAACTGCTCCGTTGTGACTTTTTGTCGAGTAATTATCCGAATAATTATGCAGCTATCCTACCATGAAGGCCCTTATGGCGAACTACGCGTAGGTTTTTATTCGTTCAGTTTACAGTAATCACTGGCCAGAATTCGTCTATGTTTTAAGTTTTAAATGGAGACAATGTATTTCGATAGTTTGGTTTCCATGCTTGCTCGCTTCCTGCCCCCGTTTCCTTCCCCATAACTGCCTGCTGAGAGAAGGGGACAGGCTTCAATTCAAACGACACCAATTTGTAATGCCTTACTAGAAAGAATGACGTCAAATTACACCCATATCGAAACTTCTAGTCACAAAAAGACTTTCACCAAGTACGGCTTTGTCAAAACCAACTCCATTCAAAATTGGACAGGAAACAAATCAAAGATATTGTCCCCGACCTGCTTGTTGAAGTAGGTCCGCTAACGCGAATTTATGAAAGCAATTACATGCCCCCACCGAGACTGGTTGATAGGGATGATGTCGGTGTCACGCGCATTCTGGGTCAAACGTGAAAAGTTCACACCATTTTTGGCCTGGAAAGTGTGACCTTTTTACAGTAGAAATTCCCTTTTTTACCGCACTTGTAAAATCCAAGGACAAAAAAAGGAAACTACGATAGCATATGCCCGATTCGACCTAATTCCCGTGGTATAACTTGAACTGTTCGTTTCCCATTATATATGTTGGTTGTGAAGTACCACTACATTCGGCGATCTATTGATACAAATTGACATTCTTATAAGTATCACATTTCATTTGTTATTTCTTAAGGAACCCCAAACCTGAGAAAAAACGAGAAATGCAAACACAGACATTTAATTGATTGCTACATTATTATAGATCAGCGTAACCATTTTAATGTTGGGCTACTTACGTCCAACTCAAATGTACGCAGGGCTTTTCTGAAGGCGGCTCCTATGGGTGGCGACATCCTTAGAATCTCCTTCACCACATTAGGCACGTACTTGAGCTTATTGATGTCTTCTAGTGACAGCGAGCTACCGGCTTCCGTCATGTGGTGATCGCTAAGCTCATTGCGAATCTTGGCCAACACGTGCTTGTTATCATGAAGGTAGCGAATGGTGCTACACGCGGCACTAGCGGTAGATGCGTAGCCGGTCACCAAGAGATCAATGGCGTTGGAAACTATTGCCTTTAAGATTAAAAGTGAAAACAAAAACAAATACAGCTTTAATAGTCAGTTTAATTACACGACTACACATACACTACAGGAAAAACGGACTACATTTACATTGTATACGCAATTCCAAAGGGTTGGTCCGAAGCTTTTTCATTTCAAAATGATTGGTACCATTCTGTACTTTTCCAAAATGCTGCGGTTTTTAAAAACATCGGTCTCATATTGAGCCAAAGTCACCGTGTTAACAAGTCCCGCAAACGAGCCAAACTGGAGACAAAGTCCTGTTTTTGAGAAAATAATTGTGGAAACGATAACGCTCAGGTAGGTTATGGTGCGTTTGGCACTCACAACGCAAACGTTCGCCAACGTTCGGTAATTTGTGTGCCCATTCAATGATAAATCGTTCGCGTATAGTTGTCAAACGTTAGCAGCGTTCGTGTGAGCACAGTTAATGGAATAAACGCCTGTTTACCGGAATGGAAGGCATCTCTCCAGTCTCCATGTCTTGCTCCATCAATATGCGCAATGCATCCTGGGTATCGTCTGTATCCATCTTTCGGAGTATGTTTGCTTTGATTCGTTCGGCAATCACGTCACGTGCTTTCAGACCCTGCGAAAAGAAATTGATCACATTAATGACAAGGCCTACAACAAAACGGTGTCAACTAAATGAATGAGAATACATGTATACAAGGCCTCTTTTTTGTTAGTTTTGTAGATAATAGGTTATATACAACATTTGCTTTGGGTAAATTTATTGGTAAATTTATTGGTAAATTGGATGGAGTATATGAACAAAATCAGGTTTTGTTTGTTATCGATGGTTGGCCGATCAAACAGCGTGGAGCTATAGCCTTGATTCCAGTCATACATGTTTTTTTGTTAGCTTCGGCTCATAATTCGATGGCGTTTGTACTCGCTGCTCGGAGCACGTATAGGCCTATAAATGAAAGTCAAATAGCTCCCGCGTTAAAGTGGGAACAAACTTTCTTTTTCGATTTTAAATTTGTAATTGTAAGACGGTTCCCTATGACCTCAAACTTTCAAATTAAACAATAATCACTAAATTTTGGCGATAGGAGAATATTTTAGTAATTATCAGAGTCAACATGTGCGTGCCAATTTTTTTTTAAGGCTATGGTTACAAAAGGCTATTTTTTTTTAAAACACCATCGAAAATGTTTCAATTGAATCAGTGGCGCTTGACACAAAATATTTACACGACAAATTTCTCCCTTCAACAAAACAATATATAACAAGGCAACACGCAAAGTACATTGGCCCTACAATCCCTGCACAAGTGAAGGTCAAACGGGTAAGACACATGTAAACAAGAAAGAATCAGAGAGAAACTTTTATGGGAAATATTTCAGTTCCTGAAACAGCCAATTGTTGAAAAAATCAATTCACCACTATATTTTGGACGACCTTTTCCAAAAAGTGTGTTATTTCGATTTATATAACCAACAACAACCACAAAGGCTCAATTGTGAATATGAAAATTCCCACGTTGAAAATATTGGATGGTTACAAGAAACAGGAGTAAACAACCCATAAATGTTATAGTGAGAGGTGATGTGGCCCAGTGTATTTTGCGGCACCCCCACCACCCCCCCCCCCCCCCCCCCATTTCTCGGAAACCGCGCAGGACTACCACAGATTTTTAGAAGCCGTTTTTCTTCAATTTTGGTATTTTTCATTAACACTTTTCCCTTTTCTCTATGTTTTATATGAGTTCCACTCGCACTACCGGGGAACAAAAATAGTCCTTCCGCCTCCCCTTGCAATAATGTGCATGGAATTGATCGTTGCTTCTTTGGATCGGCACGTGCGTGTGACCATAGAGCAAGGAACAGCTCTGTGGTTATGTGTACATTATCTGATCACTCTTGTTTATTGATTTCAGCGCTATAGATATATCCGCTGGGGGATTTAAGGCCTTTCACAAACTATTTTCGCTACTGGCTCTAATGTTATGGTTATGTGTGAAGAGAACGCGGGTCGTATACTTTTTTCCTCCCCGATACAATGTTATAATTATTGGTTTCCAGTGTTAGGGGGAAACCGCTTACTATAGGCCCCAATTGTGCCCCAATGGGTATCGGTTGACAATGACGTGATTGGTATGCTTGCACTGTAATTCCCGCTCACTGCGAGTGTCATGTATTCTGACAGCCTACAGTTCAATGAACTCAGGGGACGGTGGCTCTGTTCCTGTCAGTATTTCGTTGCTATTGCTTTAGTTGTTTGGCAGCTGGGAACACTCAACCTGCAAACAGTTTTCCCAAAACAAAATAGATTTCCGGAGCGCAACACTAAGATGCTTTTTGACGGCATTTGTATGTAGCGAATAGTAAAACTGTGCGGGATTATAGTTTGTAACAGTTTGTATACATTTGGCATAAGACACGTACGTACGACATCAATATAGCGAATGAATTCCAATTCAGACTATTAAAACCTAATGCTCAGTTGTGTAAAACAAGTTACACAACATATCAGTGACAAGTTGTTATTGTACATAATATTAATTGTATAATACCGTGGCGGCATAGTAGTATCATGACATTGAAACTACATGTTAATAAGACAAACTCGGACATAATTTGGCCAACCTAAAAGGCTACAAATCTCAAGACTGATTTCATAGGGACGTGTTTCTTCAGAGTTTGTTAAAGCAATGTAAGAGAGTACGAGTATGCAGTTTTTACCCTGGTAACTTAGCGAAATGTTGAAATAAATCAAGTAAATGAGCTCACCTTGTTAAAGGTACTGCCGGGTAAGTTGATTGGTAATCCGAAGAGACAATGAACGATGTCTTCAAAGTAGCCAATCAGTGACGCTGTCTCTTCTTTGCTGCAGTCGAATCCACACAGGACTTTGCCGGCGACTCTGAAAGTCAGCGTTCGGCATTCGGAATACATCGCCACGCCATCTGTAGCCTTGCACCAGTCGCCAATCGTCTCGACGATCAGCGGTTGCACCAGGTCGACGTAGCCGGCCAGCGCCGCGTGAGAGAAGGCACTGGCTACGTGTTTACGGAGTCTGGCGTGGTACGGGCCCTGGCTATGAGACAGGCAGTCGGAGCCGAAGATCATCCGAGTCGTGGCCGGCCAGTACGAAGTCACGATGTCGTTTTCGCCGTGGAGAATCTTACGAATATTTTCCGCTCCTCGGACGCGGACCGTCGGGCTCCCGAACAGATGCGTCTTAAAAAGTCGACCGTGCTGTTGAAACTTCTTTTCGTAAAACTCGGACCCCTAAATATATATAAAATACAGATTAAATACATCACCCAAGCTATAATGCAAATTTAATGCAACTTATACAAAATATATAAAAAACGCTGAAGAAAGGTTTGTTAAAAATATCATGTATCCCTAATAGTACAAAAACAATCATTATTCAGTAATGTCATGCGGGTCAACTTTTAACACCCAAGTATCATATCTATATATTCAAAGTTCCTATAAACTCGCTGTTACCTATAGAATCGTAACCCTAAATCAATCGATTTTTTAAAAATGTTCACACATCGAAAACGAGTTGGGATTAAAATTGCATTACAATCAATATAGTATAAATGGTAGTGTTTTTTCTGGAATCACAACCCAAACTTAAACCTCTGCACCTGAACGGAAAACAAGTTTGTTTTATTCAAACCGGATCCGCTGAAACTTCGTTATTATACAGATAAACGATGACAAGTTACATGCCAATACTTTATATAACTGTATGATTATAAAGCAGGTTAACGTCTTTATGATACCAGGATTTAAAAAAAAAAATTGTCGTAAACCCTAAAAAGTATTAAACTGTTCAAAAACTAAAAGCACTTTGAGGATAATGATACCTAAAGATAGACAAGGCTTAAAACTTTTTTTTTCGGAAAGACTTACCCGAAGAGCAAAGGAGATGGTTTCTCCGATCAGTGGCCATCCCATACTGCCATCGGGCAGGGGAGAGTCGAAGGCAGGGTCTCTGCCAAGAATCAAATACTCGTACCACAACCTACGCACCACGAAAAGCAATACCACGGGTAGAAGAATAGGTAAGGCAAGAGGGACGATATACTGCCCGATCGCCCCAATCATCGGAGTATCTGGTGTCATTTTCTGTCGAAAGAGGACAAATATATTTTTGACTAAGAAAAGAATTGCGATTCCTTCGTATTTTCTAGCCAATATTTCTGTACTGCGTGCTATCTCTGTCCCGCGTCAACTAAACTTGCGAGGCCGAGGTGTTATGAATTTTATACTGGTAAACAAATCTATTTTTGTATATGAATGAAATGAACTTATGAACCCCAAAATGCCTAAATTGATCGTGAAAACGAACTTTTACTATCGCAAGGGTAACACGGCTCAAGTTCAGGGTGAGTTCAAGCAAAAAGAACAACATGCCAAATTGGCTTTGTCATGACTCATGGAAACTATAGCTGAACCTGTTTCTTTTGATGAAGTTCCAAGTGAAGGAGGGTATACGAGCGATCTGAGGTCACATCTTAACCCTGACCTGGACGCTGATTTGGGTCACGGAGTAAAAACCCCCTCCCCTCTTTAATAGCGCCATCAGTGACGAGTCAAATAAAGGAGGAATTGCTTGTCAAATGATTTCGAATAAAGTAGGATCGTGGTTAATTCTGACAAATAAGCCTCAAGTCTGCGTCGCAGGCAGCAATAACTGCGTTTGAGAAACAACAACAGCACGTAGGCCTAATTTGCATTTTCAAAAAAGATAATAGAACACGCTCCAAAAAAGACTTTATCTCGAACTTCCATTTCGGTTTAGCTCCAACGAGAAAACCAGCCTTTAAAAAACCCAGCAAATCAATGCATTCAAAACGTATCCAACGACAATACATTTCTTAAAAAACCTCATACTTGATTGTGATATAGCATCACAATCAAAATTGTACCTGAGTAGGGGGTTAAGTACAACAAACTTTAGTCGTCGTCATAGCCTTCGATTTATACAATGTTCTAGCTAGTCACTAATGCGCTGCGTGCGCCGACTGGGATCTATAGTGTGCGGTGCACTTTTATACTATGTTGGCCATGAACTTACCGAAATTAGGGCGGAAATAATCGAGATACTGTAACCTACATAGAAGCTGACACACCGCGCCCACTACACCCTGACCCGCTAAAAAAAGGTTCACGTTTAAATTAGTCCACTTTCAATCAATTAATTATGTTGGTCTGAAGTGGAGGTGACATTTCACTTGCTGCGCTTGTCCTATACACCCCTCATTCGCTACTTTTAACCCCGCCCCCACTTTCTAAGCTACATTGAGGAATATAGGATTTACATCCTAGCTGTTCCATTTCATATTAACTTGTGAAGTTTTCTCACTACTTTTTAAAAACCCCGTTACCTTTTTTTTTTTTTGGTAAGAATCTATCGAATAGATTGATTACTTTGGATAACTTTTTCGGGCATGAAAGTTCATTATGCGCTTCAAACCTTTTCGATTTGTCGTTCTTACTTTTGGTAAAGGCCTCTATATAATTATGGTTAAAAGCATTCCAATGCATATCTGTGACCCCGTCGTGGCATTACCGTTGTGTGAATTGTTCTTTTGTTGCAATGTTGACTTGTATTTAGTGTTTGATGTCATACCAAATATTTGTACAAAAGAATTCACCCGTGGTTTTTAAAGTTGACTTTGTGTTACTGCTGAGACAGCTATCTTCGCTATCATGTGCTCGCTTTTGAAACCGTTGTTACTTTTAGGTCTCGTTTTCTGTGGTTATATTTGTTTTATTGTGTGGTTATGTTTGTTTATTGTTATTTTTTATTTACACTGTGTGAATAGCACCCTATTGAAGTCAAGGAAAAGTGACAGAAAAGTATCCTTGAAAAATATATGCGCTAAACATACTGAACTATGGGAAGAAAAAGCATCCAGGGTCGTATGTATCAAGGGATCTGACTGATGACATTGCGGTGCATTTACAGATGAAAGTGACCACTTCGTGATTGGGCCGGGAAGAACCAATAGGGATTCTTATTTGTACAATATTGTGAATACTGTTATATGTTTGGCTACTTTTCTTGTCAAGTTCACGAAGACCTGATGCCAGTCATGTTAATGATTGTTTAGCCCCAGGGTGTTAGACATCCTGTTTTAAATACTACGAAGCTAGCCATACGCGTATGTGCTTTTTGGTTTTGTGAAATGCAATTTAATAATAACCCGTTCACCGGAATGACACGTATAGGTATTATGATGGGAACGTGTAAAGTTATTAAGATCTTTAGTAAATTACGCAAAACAGACCATCAAACCACCCTTTTTATTATTCCTGTGACTTTCATTTTTATATATAGGTTTTGCCTTAATTGTCCACAGGTTTCAGTAACCCACACAATAGCCATATATGTATTAATGACGTCGCCCATGTTTAATATATAACAATACTGTACATCTATAGGCTATGCACATAGGCTTCAAGATGCGGAACAATTATTGAATTATTACCTTGTTTCACACAACGCGGAGTTGCACACTGGTTACTCAGTGGTGAGAGTTTTACATCACTGAACCATGGAGGAATAAGATTCACTGATTCACTGAACAATCCAGGTTGTTCATGTGCCCTGTTTAAACAGCGCACATGGTTGTTTAACCAGAGCACATAAACTACCCTGGTTGTTCAACAAGTTTGAACAGCATTTTAAACAGTGTTGAACTATACTGCTGAGTTTACAGCTTTCGGTTTCAAAATGGTCTATAATATAATCATTGTGAACATAATAACACCAATCCCGAGAAATGACGCAAATAACGCCAACGCAGCTTTTATCGAAACACAAAACATTTTATAAACCCAAGGATCCTTTTGCGGGGGTGTTATTACGTAATGTGAAAGGGTTCAACAATTCAAGGACGCTATGAACGAATTGTATTCGTTGGGTTTTACAGGGGTTACAATAGGGAGTTCTGGCGAATTTTCAACAACGGGCAATTAGGAAAGGGTATTTCAAAATATTGTGTGATACAGTGTGTGACTTCTTTAGTATGGTACGACTATCAGTGATATAATGCCAATTAGACCACGAAAGAATAAGGACGATCTGCTACAAGGAAACCCTCATTAATGATCACTCTATTTTCCAAAACAATGCGAAATTGAATTCATGTGCTGAATTCATGTGCTAATAGTAGTATACTGAAGTAAAGAATACGTTAAGCGCAGCGATGCACCATTAATTACATTATTTACGCATTGAAGCGTAAACGCCTTACATCAAAACGATGTACAAACACAGTACACATTGTTTGTACCAATTTAAGTACAACAACTTATACCGACAATACAAAAATGAAATTTAATATTCACATATCTTTCGAAACAGACGTCAGTTAATTCCATATAACAAAAGTGGCCACGAAAATATGTGAATAGAAAAGGAAAAACTTCATTAAGATAAGGGAGCTTAAACATAAAACTAGCAAAACTATAATCAGGTTGGGATCTTAATTCTAAAAACTTAAAATGCAACACTCCGGTACTGGAAACGAAACTCTGTTGCTTAATTGTTCCGAAACACACACAACCGAGTAAATAAGATTAAGAATATAGCGACTTATTTAATCGTCGACTCTTGATTGAGACGAGACTGCCGTCAACGAGTAAGACAATGAGCAGTT